>OY282530.1:17884398-18484398 GCA_958296335.1 Urtica urens | reverse complement strand
CATGTCTCTTCTTCTGATTTGATCACTTGAACGAGAAAAACTCCAAACCCATGTAAGTTCTGCTATAAAGCTTCAATCTTTACTGAGAAAGAGAAGAAAAAAGTTGTATCTGATCATTTATTTCTGTTCAATTTCTCCTTTCTTCTCTTGGGTTGATGATAGATAGACACTTGAACGAGAGAAACTCCAAACCCATGTTAGCTCTGCTATAAAGCTTCAATCTGTACTGAGAAAGAGAAGAAAAAAGTTGTATCTGATCATTTATTTCTGTTCAGTTTCTCCTTTCTTCTCTTGGGTTGATGATAGATAGACACTTGAACGAGAAAAACTCCAAACCCATGTAAGTTCTGCTATAAAAATTCAATCTTTACTGAGAAAGAGAAGAAAAATGTAATATCTGATCATTTATGTGTGCTTACTTTCTCTTTTCTTCTCTTGGGTTTGATGATAGATATAGAGGAAGAAGAAGAAGAGTAACTTCCAAGTAATGGACGAAAAAGTGATCCCAATCCCAAAGCCAAGCTATCTTTTCGGGTCAAGTGACGATAATTTATACCCGGTCTGTTTTGGAGTCTCTTTGGCTTTCTTCGCGGTTCGAGTCTTGTCATTGCTTCCCAAAGATCTCGGAGAATTCGAGAAAGAGAATCTTCTGAAAGGAAGCGCTCTGCTCTTGGGATTGATGACGTGGAGAGTCGAAAAAGACGTTCTCGATCGCGAGATCACCGAAGCCAGGCTCGAAAAAGCCGAGAGAGAAGTTTCCGAGCTGAAGAAGATAAGACGAGAAGACGCGAAAGCGAACGAGAAAGTCGTCGGAATCTTCGCAGCTCAGGAGCAAAGCTGGCTCTCCGAGCGAAAAAATCTCAGGCAACACATCGGAGCTCTGATCACCGAGCTCAAACGCCAAGAGAAGCTCGCCGAGCAAGCCTCTTCCGAGGCCAAAGAGAGGCTCAGAGAGACCGAGGCTTCGTTACGAAAGAGCAATGAAGAGAGCTCGAAGGAATCGGAACGGAAGCTGAGAGAAGTCGAGACGGCTCTCGAAGAGAGATCTTCGGACCTGAGAAAGTACAAGACCGCGTTCATCGAGCTCGTCTCGAATCAGAGGCGAATCGAGGCCGAGATGGGTCGAGCAGCGAGGCAGAAAGAGGAGTCGGTTTCGATGGTTCAGAAGCTCTCAGCGGAGATGGTGAAAATGCACGAAGATTTGGAGCAGAAGGAGAAGATTCTTTCTGCTACGATGAGGAGGAGATCGAAGCTCGACTCGGCCGAGAGGCAAATGCTCTTGAAAGAGGTCAAGATCTCGAAAGCGAAGAGGAAAGAAGCTGAGCTCGAGAGCGAGCGATGGAGATCAGTTTCCGAGTCGAGGCGAGAACGAAGCTCCTTGAGGAACATGTTTGCGAAGCACGGCAACTCGGGATCTTCGATCGTTTCGAGCGATCGTTTGGAATTGGAAGACGGTGACGGATTCGATGGATACTCGGTTCCCTCGAATGAAGATATTGGTAAGAACAATTCACATGTTTTTAAAAAGAAATCATCACCTTTTTGCATTCTTTAAAATTAGTGTTAGTCTATAGATAGAGGTTGAACATGTTCATTTGGAGGAATGAGTTGAGTTATTAGTAGTTTCTTATCCTAGTTTTTGGAACTCGAATGGTTCTTATGAACTAGGCTTTTAGTTTTGTTGAAATTTGAAGGTTTTCTTGTCCAATTATTTGATCATGTTGAATAATCCACAGGATATAATTAGGAGGAATGAGTTATTAGTAGTTTTTTTATCCTAGTTCTTGAAATTAGAAAGGTTCTTATGAACTAGAATTGCACTTTTTGTTGTAACTTGAAGTTTTTCTTGTCTAATTACTTGATCAAATTTAGTATTTGTAGGAGATTAGTAGAAGAATTCATTTTTTTCCTTCTTTTTCTTAAGAGGCAAAGTAGCGAATTCAGTGACACATGACTCGAAAAGGGTGAAACTCGAAGTCTTTCTTGTCCAATTATGTGATCATATTTGAGGATTTATAGGACATTATTAGAAGAATTCATTACTATGTTTACTTAGAGGTAAGTGTAGTGTAGTAATCAGAGAGACATGAAAATTGATTGAAACTTCTTTGTTAAATATTTTTGAAGACGTGAAAGAGGTCGAGAATTGGGTGAGATCGGAAGCAGAGAGATACTCGGCCGCGATAGAGCAAAGGCACAGCCTCGAAATCAATGCGTTCGTCGAGCAAATGAGACTCAGAGACGAAAAGCTCGAAGCTTTTCGATGGCGCCACCTCAGCACGGAGCTTGAGACGAAGCGCCTTCATTCCCACATCGAATCCTTGAGACACGAGGCCGTAAAAGCTCAATCTCTTCTCTCCGAGAGAGACCAAGAATTGGCTTCTTTAAGAAAAAACCGAGATCGAGAAAAAGAAGACGAAGATCGAGGTTTGACTTTTCACGAGGTGTCGAGCCCGGTGGAGTCAACGGGGTCGACGAGCGAGTCAACTTGCAGCAGAATAAGTCAAGGGGAAGGAAAGAGTATGAACAAGGCGAACGGTTCGCAGTGGAAGATCGATCTCCATGCTCTTGGAGTGTCTTACAAGCTAAAGAGGCTCAAGCAACAGTTCATAATGCTCGAAAGGCTTCGAGGAACGCAAAACAACGACGATGAAGCCGCGACTAAGGACTTCTCGTCGCTCATGTCTTTCCTCAACAAGCAAATCGGACGCTACCAATCTCTACAATCCAAAGTCGATGATCTTTGCAAGCGAATGGTACGTTTTCCTTCCAAAAAGATGGCCCACTTAAATATCACGAATTCGGGAATAGCAAAGCTTTCATTCATTTTTTGTAAATAGTCAAACTGATAACGTTTCATCAAATTCGTGAATTTTTGTTACTTTGTTGTCTATTTGTTTCACGCAGTATATGAAATATATTTGAGAATTTTTTTCCAAAATCTTAATTTTAAATTTAGCAGTTCAGCGAATATTGACTTAAACCCGTTTTCAAAATTTTCAAATATTTCCAAAATTGGCTTAAAATAATAGGAAATTTATATACTTTTTTGTATGTGTAAATAATTTATGCTAACTATTTACATCAAATTAACAAAATGCAACTATTTCTTGATTCACTTAACTTCGGGCGGGTGACTATTTACACTAATATCTCATCCATGATTAGTGTTGATCTCGGCTTCGTTATTGCAGCACGAGAGCGATCTAGAGCTCTTACGAGAAGATTCGAAAGTTGCGAGAACAAAAGAGAAGACGAAGATACTCGAGCATTATCTCGAAGAGACATTTCAAGTTCAAAGATACATTGTCGCGACGGGACAAAAGCTCGTGGAAGTTCAAGCCAAGATCGGCTCGGGCTTCGTGGGAATCGCCGAGGAGCTCGATAAGTCAACGGGGTTTGACTTGACCCGATTCTCGGAGAGTGTTCGGTCTCTTTTCCAAGATGTTCAAAGAGGCATCGAGGTTAGGATTGCAAGAGTTATTGGAGACCTTGAAGGGACATTGGCTTGTGAAGGCATGATCAGCTTGAGAAGGTGGTGATTTTTATTTTATTTTAAAAAAAAAATTAACAACATTTTTTAACATTGTTATAGCTATATATGGTTGGAAATAAATGTGATATATATAAGTAGGAAAAGTTATACAAATTCTCGTTGGTTGCAACGTATATGAAAAAAAAAATATTGGCTGTTTATATATTTTGTAATTATGAGTTAAAAGACATGTCGTTTTTAAGGAAAAGAATAACAGATTGGTGACGTGTAATTTGACTGGGGGAGAATTTGCTGTCGTTTTCTCCTAACAAACGACTTGATGCTCTCAAATTTATTTATATATTTATTTATTATACAACTCGTGTTTTCATCATTGTTGCTTTTGTATTTTATTTATATGCAAGGACAAAAAGTGACACAATAATTTATATGCGATTTTTTAATTACAAAATAGCTGGCGAAGTTAGAGAAAAAGGGCATAAATGTTTTTCTAACTGGGAAATAAACATTATTATCCATATTTTAAGTTAGAATAGAATTTCTCAGACGATATATAAGAATTTACTACATGCTGACAACAATAGAACAGCTCGGCAATTTGACGCTTCTAGTGTGTGAATTATTTATTTGCAAAATTCCGAAAGTCAAAATTTATTCAATTATTTCAGATTTGTAATTCGAATATCTAATTCAATTTTTATTAATATTTAATCAACGATTTGGGATAAATAATAACAATTTATAACTGACTTTATATATTAAAGATTAAAAGTTATCATCTCCAAAAATCTTCGCATACATTCAAGATAAGAAATTTTCAATTCATAACTAGCCCAAATCTGAAATCGTCAACTTGATAACGCCAAGGACTAACTAGCGTAGTATAATTGTCACTTGCACTTAGAAATACATAATTATCCAAATTTGACTAAGTTTCTTTAATGTTGTTCCATTGACACTAATGATGCCCGCTTAGAGAATTTTTTATATATATAATTGACGTATTTTCCTTTTTTAGTTAAAAGGTCATTGACGTATGTTATGGACTAACGTTTGGAACAAATGGTAGGAAGTTCCATAGACTTTAGAGTAAGTAACGTAATGTTATGTCATTTGCTTTTAGACATAATATTATTTTATATAAAATAATCATTGTGGTAATAGTGCAAATTTTGACATAGATATCACAGTATAATTAATATAAAAAATCAATAAAATAATAAAAAGACCAATAGTTCAATTTGAATGGAGACCAATAATTTAATTGGAGTATTTTTGTAAAAATTAATCAAAGATTGGGGTGGATAAAAAAGAAAGTAATATAAAAAATAATCAAAAATTGAGGTGGATAAAAAAGAAATAAATATATTATATTTGATGATGTGTATAGCAATTTTGGTTTCTTGCATTGGAGATGCTCTAATAACAAGTGTATGCTCTTATAGCAAGTGTCAAATATAATATTTTTCAAACTCGCCATAAGCATGAAATTTGACCGAAATGCCAAAATACGCTTACAAAGCATCACTAGTTGCTTCTATATGATTTTACACCAGAGTCGATGTTAATGAGAGTGAAAAATGACATAGTCTTGTCACCTTTTTTCACCTTTTTACTAGCTCATTATCCATCAAATTTATATGGTTTATTTATTTTTTAAAACAGCTTCGCTGCGGGTGGGATTTAGAGACTTTGAACGAGAAAAAAAATATATTTTTATATAATTTAAAAAAAATTGCATCTACAATAATTTAATAATTTAATGACAATAACACATATCTTCTAATTAAAAAGTAATGAATTTGAATCTTATTCAAAACAATTTTTTCTTCATTGATTGGAAAAAAAATCATGTGATACAATTATATTAACTAACATAGAATATTATAAGGTTTATAATCGATGTGAAATTCTCTTTCACACACTTTTTCTGGTCCACATAAAGAGATTTTGTCATTATTAAACCTTGAACATTGTTTAGATCTCCATCTGCAAATGGTAGGAAGTTCCACTGTTGACTTAGACTCTTATACCAACTGTCAAATATAAACATATATATATACATGCATACCAGAAAAATTAAGGAAGACTGACCAAGCAAAAACATGAAGGCGTTATTTCTCCTGGCGATTACTATTCTCACCACGCTTTGCCACGGAACGTCGACGAGACTGTTGGCGAGGCTGAGAGAAGGCGATTCCATGGCCAGCGACGCGGTCCTGGTCTCGCCGGAGGGAACATTCTCCGCCGGATTCTACTCCGTCGGAGAAAACGCGGCGTGCTTCTCCGTCTGGTTCTCGAACTCCGTCGACAAGTCCGTGGTCTGGTCCGCGAATCGGGACTCCCCGGTGAGCTTGGTCGGGTCGAGATTGACCCTCTCCCGCCTCGGAAACCTCGCGTTGACCGACCCCTCCCGGTCAACGGTCTGGTCAACCGGCACCACCGCCGCCTCCTCTTCATCGTCGTCGTCGCCATCGCCCGTGGAAGCTCGGCTTCTGGAGAGCGGAAACCTCGTACTCTTGGTTAGTAACAAACTATTGTTTTAGGCCATCCAATAATAATATAAACAAAAATTGCTCTAATTAACCAAATAAAACATCGAAATTGCAATTTGGCCAAAAAAAATCATTTATTTAGTGTATAACCATATTTGATGAGGCGTCGCTTATATATGTTTTCTATATTATGTTTATTTATGAGAGAGAATTTTTGTTTTTATGATTATTAATTCGCTATAAATAAACAGTTATTATAGCGGTTTTTAATCCTTATAGGAGCAGATTTGTCAATATATACCGGTTTATTTTTGTTAATTATTATTAACAAATTTTTTTCAAACGTTGGAAGAGAATCTTGTGCAATCACTGGTTTTGTCGTTCCCATCGCTTCACAATAAATGGTTAAGTCTAAATTGTAGAATTATTGGAACCCTCAATTACATTTATTTAATATGTTTTTAATGTCTATAATACTACTTATCAAGCTAAAAAAAGGCTCATATTTTAAGTATAAATATAAAACGAAAAATTGCACTATATAATAAAAAATAGTCATTTACTGTGACGTAGCTGTTAGTAGTCGTTATTAGTAGATTACATTTTTTAGTCAATATATGCCGATTTATTTTAGTTAATGATTATTAATCAATTTTTTTTCCAAACGTTGGTTGTATAGCAATTAATATGTTTCTAATTGCTATATTACAAATAACCCCATATAAAAAAGCAAAAAATCTAAGATATTTTTTAAGTCTAAATATATAAATTAGTATTAAAAAAGTCTAATAAAAATGATTTTTGCTTCAGGCCTCAAAAATTGTAGAGACGGGCCTGGATACAGGAGATTCTTATTCGGAGATATTGTGGGAAAGCTTCGGATTTCCTACGGACACGCTTTTGCCGACGCAGAGGCTAACGAGGAACACGACTTTGGTGTCGACACGTAGCAGGGGGTCGTTGTCGAGCGGGGTGTACAACTTCAGGTTCGACGACAATAATGTGCTAAACCTGGTGTACGAGGGGCCGGAGATATCAAGCGTGTACTGGCCGAGGGAGCCCGGCGGAGGGTGGTCTGGCACCGGAAGAACGCCGTACAACAGCTCTAGAGTGGCGGTTCTCGACGACTCCGGCGCATTTCTCTCCAGCGACCGCCTCGGCTTTAAAGCCTTCGACTATGGTATTTATCCTTTACATGTACACCATAAACAAGTTGACGAGTATATATAGCGAAATGTATAAGGAGAAATTGTCCAAAGAGGTACTATTTTTAGTTTATTTTCTCAAAATGCATTAAAACTGATTTTTTCGCAAAATAAGAGTATAAAATACTAAAATACTCCTGAAACAATTCTTTTACATTTTATTTAATATACATATTAATTAGTTACTATCATTTTAAATCATTTCAATTCACAAAAATCAAGAATTTTCAAAGGACAAAAATACCCTTTCGCTTTTCTCAGATTATCGCTCGAAGAAGAAGCGGCGGTTGACTTTAGACCGAGACGGAGTTCCACGAATCTACAGCCTAAAAGAATCCTCCGGCGAATGGGAAATCTCGTGGCTCCCCAGCCGATTCGACTCATGTCGAGTCGACGGAATCTGCGGCGAAAACGGAATCTGCGGCTACTTCAACAACTCTGTCAAACCCACTTGCACGTGCCCCGACAAAGGCTTCAGACGACGCCACGTGTCGGACTGGTCCAAAGGCTGCGAGCCCGTCTTCAGTCTCTCCGGCGGAAACACGACGTTCGGGTTCTTGAGGCTTCCAAACACCGATTACTACGGCTACGACTTACCCACCGTTCAGTTTGGGAACTCGCTTTCGGAGTGCATGAGCGTTTGCTTGAACGACGCGTTGTGCCGTGGGTTCGGGTACTCTTCGGACGGGATCGCTCAGTGCTTTCCCAAGATCTTTTTGATCAACGGCTACCACATGCCCACGTCTCAGAGCGTTGTTTACATAAAGATGCCGAAGACGATACTTGCTGAGAAAGGGACAGGTGGCAGTGGTGGGCTGAGGTGCTCGGAGGCGGGGGTTGTTCTCTCCGGCGGAGATGAGACCGGAGAGATGGAGAAAGCTGAGAGAGAGACGGGTACGTCAATAATTTTGAATAAATATTTTTTTAGGGTCTTTTAGCTATATACCTATAAAAATGTTTATTAATTTTAAAATATCCAACGTTTTGTAAACTTTGTGTAAATTTCCACTTCAAATTGTTTACGAAATTATTTAGACTATTTTGGTTTGAATTTGAAAATGTTTACAAAACTGCAAGATGATAACATTTTTCGAAATTAATAAGGAAAGTAATTTCTACTCAATTTACAGTGCATATTTACACATATTTATCCAAACATTGTATATATTATAATTGAAAATATTTACATGACTATATTGCTAAATGATCCTCTTAAAATTAACTATGTTTATTTATGTAGACTAAAAATCCAACATTTTTTTTGTAAATATTCTTTCACATAGTGAAGTACTTGATGACTAAAAACCCATTTACAAAAAACCCATGTACAAAATATTATTTATGTTCATATTTATTATGTTTCGCTAAACACATATTTTTTATATAAAAAATTAACTCTATATCCAAGTTTATGTTTACCAATTTCTATAAACTTAATGTTATGTTAATTTTATGTAAATACCCACGGCAAATTGTTTACGAAAATATAAGAATTATTTTGTGTAAATAATTTATTTAATTTATTCAAATAAACGGTCAAAATAATTTGAAATTTTCGTAGATGGCAAGTATATACCTAAAAACCCCATTTTTATATTCTCACACACAGTGAAGTACTTGATGGCATTCGTGGGGTCGTTCGGAGTGATCGAAGCGGTGTGTCTGGGGCTATGGTGGTGGTTCATCTACCGAAAAAGGGTGAGCGAAGAAGTCATGAACATGGGCTACATCGCACTCGCAATGGGGTTCAAGAAATTCCCTTACTCCGAGCTCAAAAGAGCGACCCAAAACTTCCGAGAAGAGATCGGAAAAGGCGGGTTCGGGTCGGTCTACAAAGGCACGCTCGCCGACGGCCGACTCGTCGCCGTTAAAAGGCTCGAAGGCGTCTTGCAAGGCGACTCCGAGTTTTGGGCCGAGGTCAGCGTCATCGGCAACATCAACCACCGAAACCTCGTCAAGATGTGGGGCTTCTGTGCAGAAAACGACAACAAACTCCTCGTCTACGAGTACGTCGAGAACAGCTCTCTCGACAAGATCCTGTTCCACGACCATGAAAACAACAACAGCAACAACAATAACAACAAGGCGTCATCATTTGGTTTGGAGAGGAGGTACTGTTGGACTTGTCCCTAAATCAAAACATTAAAATAAAAAAGAAAAAACAACAAATATGAGTATAATATGTTACAATTATTCATCCACTAACCACTAAATAAAACTTACCATTAATCCAACTAAACACGTGATCTTATAACCACTCGTTACGCGCAAACATTACACCACTAACTCTAGTAAGTAATTAAATAATGACTAGTAAGTAATTAAATAATGAAAGAAAGTCTTATCTAACAGATACAACGTGGCGTTGGGAACGGCGAGGGGTTTGTCGTATCTGCACGAGGAGTGCTTGGAGTGGGTTCTGCACTGCGACGTGAAGCCGCAGAACATTCTGTTGGACGTTGACTTGGAGCCAAAAGTCTCCGACTTTGGGATGTCGAAGCTTTTCAGCGACGGAGAAGCGGAGGGATTCTCCAGAGTCCGAGGGACGAGGGGTTACGTGGCGCCGGAGTGGACGATGAGTCTGCGCATCGACGCGAAGGCTGACGTGTACAGCTACGGCATCGTGGTGCTGGAGATTCTGACCGGGAAGTGCGTCTCCGGCGAGGAGAGCTTGGTCCAATGGGCGACGGAGAAGACGACGATCGAAGAGCTCGTTGATCCGAGATTGTTTGGCGAAGGAGAAGAAGAGAAGGTTGATATGGAGAAAGTTGAGAGGCTTCTGAGAGTTGCATTGTTGTGTGTGCAAGATGATAGGAACTTGAGACCCGCCATGAGTAAGGTTGTCGAGCTTCTGCTCGAAACAGAAAAGGAAGTCGAATAATCTCTTGTTTATTAATCCCTATTGTTTTAGGGTAAATTTACTTACTTATTATTAATATAAATATGTCAGCTTTGATAATTAAAGGAAGTACAATTCCATTTATAATATTTTTTTTGTCTCTTATTTATCCTTATTATTTTTGGGTAATTTTAGTTACTTAGTATCCATATAAATATGTCATATTTTGATTATAATCAACATCTTGTAAATGAAGCACAATTCAGTTTATAATTGTAGTCTCTTAATTATCCAAATTGTTTTAGAGTAATTTTAGTTACTTATTATCCATATAAATATGTCATATTTTGATTATAATCACCGTCTTGTAAACGAACCACAATTCAGTTCATAATACTAGTCTCTTATTTATCATTATTGTTTTAGAGTAATTTTAATTACTTATCTATACAAATATGTCATATTTTGACTGTAGTCACCGTCTCAGTTCATAATTCTAACCTCTTATTTACTCTTTTTGTTTTAGAACAATTTTAGTTACTTATCAATATAAATATGTTATATTTTGATCATATTCAACGTCTTGTAAACGAAGCACTATTCAGTTTATAATTATAGTCTCTTATTAATCCTTATTGTTTTTGAGTAATTTTAGTTACTTGTCCATCTAAATATGTCATATTTCGATTATAATCGACGTCTTGTAAACGAAGCACAATTCAGTTTATAATTTTTTTTTTATCGACTATCACGTAAACACATTATTTAGTCACAATATATTCACATAATGTTAGTTATTTTCAAAAAAATTACGGCTATAAAAACTCAAATTTATGATATTTTGAATTGTAATGAAACCCGTTTGATTTATGGCTGTATGTGATATTCACATACGTTTTTGCATCTATAGTTCATATAGAATTTTAGTGACAAGAAGATTTAGAGCTTCTCCAATCATACTCTATAATACTTATTATAGAGTAAACGTGGCTTGACCGGGACGGGACGGTACCGGGAGTCCCGTCCCGGTCGTGGTATTACCGGGAGGTGGGAGTCCCGTCCCGGGTACCGGGCGGGAGCGGGACTCCCGGAAATTATTAAAACCGGGAGGTACCTCCCGGTACCTCCCGGGAAAATTAAAAAAAAAAAAAAAAAAAAAACATGAATAATTGAGGGCCATTGGATCCTCAATCCAATGGCCCAAAAAAAGTGGCCGTTTTTTTTCTTACCGTTGGTTTCCAACGGTAAAATTTTTTTTTTTTTTTTTTTTTTTTTTTTCTCCCTTTCCACAAATTTTCTTATAAATACCCCCCCCCATTTCAACTCTCATCTTCACTCAAACTCTCTCAATCTCTCACTCAAACTCTTCCAATCTCTCACTCAAACTCTCTCAATTTTCTTATCTCTTTTTTTATGGCGTCTCAAAACCGAAGGCTTCGGGATGGTCGAAGGGGAAGAAATTCTCAAGATATCCCGATGCATCGGTTTGAAGAGAATTGGTTGCACCATTCTCAAAATGCTGAATACACTTACGATCCTAACTACGTTCCTAGTACCGCTCCACAAGTTGCCTATCCCCCCCATCACACTCACCCCTTCAACCTAAACACCGAAGCCGACTACGTCCCTCATATGCCTCCACCTCCACCCGATGCCGACATTGCTTTTGAAGTGTTTCAACATTTTGAACAAGAAATTCAAGATTCCCAAAATCCAAACGAAGGAGTTGAAGTCGATGACGACGAAACACAGGATCCTAACGACGATAATGACGATGATGAAGAAGAAGATATACCTCCTCCTCCACATCGCAGCCGGACTCAAAGGTCACCTCCTGTTAGTGTTCCCCGTCCCCGACAACAACAACAACGAGAAGAGACGCAACAACGACGACAACGACGACAACGACAACAAACTCAAACCACCGGAAGGCCACCTAGGTCAACCGTGTGGAGTTTTTACGAGAAGATTATTCACAACGGCGAGAAATCAGGTAAATGTAACCGTTGTGGAAAGATCTTTAGTGCTCACAATGACAGGGTTGGAACGTCGCTTTTATGGAGTCACAACAAATACTGCAAGGGCGACGGAGCTGCAACGTCTTCGACTCAAGTAAGTCATGTTGAGCCTAATCAATTACGTAAAGCTTTTGTAGAATATTTTGTTGCTACGGATCAATCTTTTATGCATATAGAATCACAAGGTTTTGTTAACTTTGTTAGTTATTTAGTTCCCGGTGTTCAAGTAATTTCTAGAAAATCGCTAAGAGCTGATATACTAAAATGGTTTTTAGAAGAAAAGGAAATACTAAAATCAACAATATCAAACGGTAGATATAGTGTAGCATTAACTTCTGATATATGGACTGGTCAAGCTAAAACGGATTATATGAGTGTAGTTGTTCATAATATAGATGATGAGTGGAATTTGAACAAACGTATAATAGCATTTAAGAGGATAGAAGGATCTCATTCAAGTGAAAACATTTTAGATATCATGCTTAGTGTATTAGAAGAATGGGGTTTAACACGTAGAATTATATCAGTAACATTAGATAACGCTACAAGTAACAATGCTATGATTAGAGAATTAAAAGAAAAACTTCAAACTAACGACTCTCTTTTACATCAACGATGTGCAACCCATATAATAAACCTTATTGTTCAAGCCGGGGCCGCTAGTTATGACCCTTCTATAAACAAAATTAGGAACTATATAAGTTGGATTAATAGCTCAACAAGTAGAGTAGACGAACTAAAGAGACGTCTTAGGCACAATGGTCTACAAGAACGAACATGGCATTTAGATAACAAAATTAGATGGAACTCAACTTTCTTAATGTTAACAAATTTTTTATCTGTAGGTTACGTAGATGTTATTGTAGCTTATATTAACCATGAACATGGCGAAGATAGTATTTCTGATTATGATATTAAGATGGCTGAGTCCTTTGTTTCTTTTCTAGACATTTTTTATAAAGAAACTTGTTATCTTTCCGCTGTTTACACTCCAACCTCTTTTCTTGGTTTGCATACTATTACATCAATTGCAGTACATTTAGACAAGTATAGAGAAGAAATTATTTTTCAAGATTGTATTAAGGCAATGGAATCAAATTTTTTAAAATATTGGGGGGCTGGGAAGGTTCCTTTGCTTTACGGTTTAGGAATCATTCTAGATCCCCGATGTAGAGTTATTGGTTTGAAAAAATTTCTTAAATACCTTAGACGTTTTTTTGTTGATCAAGATTACTATGCACTTGATTTTCCCCGAATCGTGGAAGCGTTTTATTCTCTTTTCAGGGTCTACGAAGCCAAACTCCTACCACATTATCGAGCGCAGCAGGAGAGTCAGACACAGATGCATCAACCCCGGAAACATCATTTTCAAAATGTGCTTATCAACGCTCCTGCCTACAGTCCATCTCCTCAACAACAAGAGGCCGGGTCCAGTCAGCCAACCGCAGTCGACACACACTCACACCCTGAGATACTGCAGTTCGACAGGAACGAGTGGGTCAAACCGGACGACGAAGGCTTAGACTTACTCGTATGGTGGAGACAGAACGCACGGAGGTTCCCGGTGATGTCTACAATGGCACAAGACATCCTCACCATTCCCGTTTCAACCGTGTCATCAGAGGCGGCATTCAGCAGCGCAGGACGGATTATCGACGACAGAAGGTGTAGCTTGCATCCGCGGATGGTGGAAGCTTTAACTTGCGGGAAGGATTGGCTTCAACATCGCCATAGAGCCCAAGAAACGTTTCAGAACTTTGATATTGTAGACGATTTTGATGTTAACTTTTCTAACATAAACCTAAATGGTTAAACAATTATATTTTTTCAATATAGGGATTCCCGACCCTTGTTCGGGATTTTATTAACCTTTAATCGATGCAAAGGGTACTCTTTTTCCTTATCGTCGCACCTTTTTAGGGGGCGGTAAGGTTTTTTTAGAGACCCATTCTTTTAAACTTGAGTTTACATTCATTTTGTTTAATCGTTTTACTTATAGCAATTGTTTTTATTTCACTCCATTTATTTAAAAACATTACAAATATGTCCTTCATTTTTTACACTTTTAATCCTTTTAAAAACATTTATTTATTTATTTTTATTTTTTTTTATATCTGGCCGGGAGCGGGAGTCCCGGCCTCCCGGTACCTCCCGTCCCGGTTACCGGCCGGGACCGGGACTCCCGTCCCGGTAAATACCGGGAGTCCCACGGGACGGTACCGGGAGGTACCGGGACTCCCGGTATGGCCACGATTATTATAGAGTATTATATCTTCAATGGAGCTTTATATTACACGCTATAATAGCGTGATCTTTATTTTGTGCACAGTGTTGCGCTATTTCTAGCGCACACTGTGCACCTGTTATTATTTTTTTTTTTTTTTAATCCTTTAGTTTTTAAAATTTAATTAATGACCCAAATTTTATATAATTGCTTAATATTTATCCTTAAACTTATATAGATGATTAATATTTAGGATTTTATATAATTTAAAAAACAACAAAAAGTTAAAACGAAGATTGTACATTGCATAAAAATAAAATACCAAACACGATTTTAATAACTTAATACCAAACACGAATACAAACATTAGCAACTTGGAAGAAAATTAATAACGAACCTAAAAAGACATTAAAACACAAAACACAACAAAATAAAATTCCAATAGATAAACTAATATTCTGGAGGATTAGTTCCGGATCCCCCGAGACCGCTAAAATATTGAGAATAAGAATCGGAAGTCGGATGTGGTGCGTGGGATTGTTGTTGTTCAAGCCTCTTTTGCATAATTTTTGCTTGTTCGGTTTGAACGTATGCACGGACTTGTGGATCTGTTATTGCACTTAAATCCTTTAACAATATTTTATTTTCTTCCTTAATTTCTTTCAGTTCTAAGTTCGTTGCCTCATTGCACTTGTCTTCTTCAATTGCTCAAGAAGTTCTTTGTTTCCTTCCTCAATGCCACTGATTCGAGACAATAGTCCACCATCTAATTTATTTTTTAATTTCTCTTTCTTCACCCCAATCGGCCGCTCGGGAGGAGATGGATGTCTAGCAGATTCCTGAGTGGGATTTTCTGACTCTTGTGGGCAAGATGAACCTCGAGATGTTTGTCTTGCACTTGAGGCTCCATCTTGAAATTTTTCAAAATTCTTAATAATATTCCACACATGATCAAACTTCCAACCTTTCTTGAATTTTTCATCCTGTGAGAGCAATACTTTTGCTTGATCCATCTGAAATTTGATATAACAAATGTTGAGTAACAAACAAAATTGTATGAAAACAATAAACTCTAGTACTAACAATATCTTCAGTTGAAGCACCGCTTGGGTGTCTATTCTCAATTTGTCGAATGCATGCATGCATCTTCCTTGTAGCTTTTTCAATCACTTGAATTCGGCATTGTATGGATCTTGTGGAACGCGTCTCTGAATCCGGACTTTTGCCGTTGTTGTAAGCAACTGCAACACGATTCCAAAAATGATCAGATGATTGGTATACACCGATGATCGGGTCTTGAGAAATCTCCATGTAAACTTGACAAACTCCTTTGTCTTCATCTCGAGAGTAATTAGAAGCTCTCGACATATTTTTTTGTAATGTGGGAGATGTGGTGAAGTTAGAACTTGTGAATGCAATATTTATAGCCAAATTCTCACGCTTATCAACTCGACTGACGCGATTTGACAATTCACTTACAAGATTCTCACGTTTATCAACTCGATTGACGCGATTTGACAGTTCACTTACAAGATTCTCACGCTTATCAACTCGACTGACGCGATTTGACAATTCACTTACAAGATTCTCACGCTTATCAACTCGACTGACGCGATTTGATATTAATGTGTTAGAGTCTTCCCACTTATTTTTCAATCTCACCCAAGGTATCGCTCCTCCAGCTCATTATGTCATACAAGGAAAAGAGTATAATATGGGTTATTATTTGGCTGATAGTATATATCCAAAATGGTCAACTGTTGTGCAAACTATCCGAGAGCCTCGTGGACCGAAAAAAATATATTTTGCAATGAAGCAAGAAGCCTGTAGAAAAGATGTAGAACGTGCCTTCGGAGTTCTCCAATCACGATTTGCAATTGTTGCAGGTCCTACAAGATTTTGGAGAAAAGAGGTGTTGAAAGATATAATGTCTGCATGCATAATTATGCATAACATGATAATAGAGGATGAACGTGATCTTAGTGCTCCAATTGAAGTCGCGAGAGAAACGCCACTTGTGGAAGTCGAAATGGTGGTCGAAGGCGAGACGCAATTCGAACAATTTGTAACTCGTTATAGACAAATAAGAGATAGAGATGCACACGTCGCACTTCGGAATGCATTGATTGAACACTTGTGGGAAGAGTATAGTCATTCAAATGCATAATTGTGTTTGTATTTATTTTAATTGTGTTATGTTGTGTTATAATTTGCTTTTATTTGTGTTCGTATTATATTTTTTATTTTATTCATGTTGTTCTGTAATTTTTATTTTATTAAATGTGAGTTGTTTTTAATAATTTGATTAAGATGATCTAATTAAGAATTGATAAATAAATATAAAGGTATGTGTGTAAATACAATATAAAAGAAAATAAAAATAGAGTGAAAAATAGAGTTCGATTGGAGAAAATTTACTGTTTATTGAAAAATAAAGTAAGAAATAAAGTGAAAAATAAAGTTATCGGTTGGAGATGGCCTTAGAAAGCATATTTGACTTAATAACAGAAAGATAAGATATGAAGATATGAAGGAAACAAAGGAATTTATTTCATAAGAAATTTGGTATATATTTGTCCAACATAAACATAAGAAGTTTAAAAATAGTCAATGTTTTATAAATAAGTTGTAAATAGCCAATATGTTTATGCGACAATCGTTTACAAGAAATTATGGACTAAATTGTGATTTTCAAAATAAAAATGTTCATGATCAATTAGTCATTTATACCATGTAGACACTTTGTAAATAACATGTAAATAAATAATAATTCTATTTGAGTCACAATTATCATTATTGTCAAGTTTTATTCTTTTACTTTCATTATTGTTTGTCTTCAATTTGAGTTCGCAGTTTATGTATTCATTCCATATTTATATAATATAACGCCCCAACATTTTTTTCCCTTTTTCACTTCGTATTTTTGTTTTGATTCTCGATCTTGTTTCAAATCAACGTAAATCCGAAAATCTCACTTAAACTATATAATAAATTTCATTCGACTTTAATAATTCAAATTTAAATTATAAAACATCGAAAAATCGTATCAAACAATTACTATACGACGTGTATATATTTTATCGACTTTTTCATAAATTAATATATAAACCTGACAATGCTTGAAAAAAAATATAAACATAAAATTTCACCAAGGTATTAAAATTAGTGACAATACTACGGAAAATTACGCTAAACTATTGAGTACTATCTAAAACTTATCTTTTGATTTGGTCAGTGCCCTACAAAATATACAAACTAAAAAAAAATCAAAGAATTTAAATTAATGAATTTAGGCTTGTCAATTAAAAACATCCCCATCATTGGATTAATTACTTTTTGGTTATACAGCTTCGCTTTCTCTTCTGCAAAAATAATACAAAAACCAATCCACTGTCACATTTGTTGGGTCTATTCATGCTATAAATGATATACTTCATTATGTATTATGTATATATTTATTAATCCAATAATTTTGATGATCACTTTGATTTCATGAGATGAGACTGGACTGACTGCTCTGCTTGGTGTCTTCTCCAGAAACAAGTGGTGAGTGAGTGGCCCAATAGACAGGTGTTGTATATCTGTCAATATTAAATATTTTTTTAAACAATGAAGCAAAAAAAAAAAATTAAACTAAATAAATAGTTTTTACAGTAATTTTCGAAATTTATATTTTTAAATAAATATTTTACCAAATACCATTTTTTTGTCTTTTAGATCCTTGCAGTAACAGAAAAAGAAATATATATGTATTTTAGGAGATATGTTATGGGATATTATATGACGTAAAACTAAATAATGTAGTAACTTTTTTATTTACCAAAATATGACTGACACAGAACATTATATTTAACTACAAAATATTTTTCATTGTGTGTAATATTTTATGAAGGGCCAGTAAAACAACATCCAACATCTCAAACTTCCTTATATATATTTTTATTGGTTGAGGATTAATATCAGAATAACTATAAAAAAAAATATTGATCTATATATGGTCCAAACATTTAATTCAACAACGTATTTTACAGCTAATCTTGCATCCTCTTCTTGCAATATATATAATTAATTACAAATACATTTATACGAGCATATATCATATATGTATATAAGTAAATTTAATAGCTTGACTTTTCGTAAGGAAAATATTGATTTTTGTTTGACTTATCAGCACTCATTTTCGTGTGTCTTTTCCAACACTTTCACAAATTCGTGATATGTCGGACGAAATAAGGAGAAGAGAAATGTTTGTAGATAATGGCTTTTTTTTATATTATAAAATGTTTAGTAATTTGATTTATCGTTCTTATTTTAATACACACCACTTCCTTTATTGTACATATGTTTCTTACAAAAAAATATAGGCATAAATTATACATTACTTCCCAATTTAAATAATGTCCCTTTTACGACTTTTCGATATACATCGTGATTGGTTCTTATTATCAATCCAAAAGTATGATTGTTTCTCATTTTTCAATATACACATAAGAAAGTTACGTAAACCAATTAGATATACGTTTCAATAAATAAGTATGAATTGAAATACTATTCTTAGCTAATCTGATTTTGATTAATTAATAATGGATATGCGTGTGAGAGTCATATGCAAATAGATCCTCTCTCACGTCACGCATACAAATACGTCAAACTAATAATTATTGTATACTCTTACTTTTGATATACATATACATATATAAATATACGTATATATGTGTGTATATATATATATATATATATATTATCAAAAGGGTAAACCCTATTAAATCCATGCATATAAGTATAAAATGGTGACTCTAGTTTTACTTTATAGTAAACCATGCATTAGATATTTATAATATAGTGAAACACACAAAAAAACACATTTTTTGTATATTCATATACATATATAGATATAAAGGGGTAAACCCTATTAGTTACATGCATATCAGTATATATATACTAAAAGAAAAGAAAAACTAATCCAACACTCGAAAACAGTAACTAGTTTTACTTTATAGTAAACCATGCATTACATAATTATAATAATTACACAAAAGAAAAACACAAAACATTTTTTGTATTTGTGAAACACAATACTCGCATTTACACAATTCACCTAATCAGATAAACCCGACTTTTTCAACACAAAAAAAAAAAAAAAAAAACCCCACCAACCATGTGACCGTTGATGGTCGTTAATTATATAACGCTTTCAAAGAACCGTCCAATCACCACATGCACATGCAAGGGCATTTCAGTCATTTACAAAACCCCACACACAAAATTTCCCAGTTTGAAGTAATAAAAGCCATATAATATAATTCTCGTGAAGAATAAGCTCTATGGAGCGTTTTTCCTATTTTATTATTTTGTCACACTTCACGTCTCTCTAGCTACTCTCTATATTTACAATCTACATCATATACACACACACATATATATATAACACAATATATATATATATATATATTCATTTGCGAATCCCAGTTGATCACTTCTTAAAATAAAAATAAAAATATAATGGATCAGATTTCCAAAGCAACAACGCCGAAACTCTCTCTCTACTCGCTCCCGAGCCAAGGTTCCGAAGCAAGAGGTTCGGAGTCACCGCCGTTACGCCGAACCTCCGCTTCCGTTCCGTTTCTGTGGGAGGAAGCCCCGGGAAAGCCGAGACGGACGTCCAACGCCGTGATAACGGAGCCTGCTCATCGACACCAGGAAACGACGTCGTCCAGGTCGCTGGGGCTGCCTCCTCGGCTGGCGAGATTTACGAAAATGCCATCGCCAACGACGGTGCTTGATGGGCCGGATCACGTGGGCCGGGCCCACTCGTTCAGGAGCCCCGAGGGGATGAGGAGCAAGGGGGAGAGGGGAATTGCCTATTTTGGGTCCGCCAGGTGGGGAAGTTTCAGGAAGCCGAGGCGTAATTTCGGCGGGGGCAGTTTCGACATTTCGTCGTGGGGAGTTACTGACGTGGACTCGTGTGGTGGTGCTGGGAGTCAGTCGGAGGGTCATGATCATCACTGTGACGTCAAGGTCAAAACCGGCAATAAAAATCATATTTATGGCGTTACAAGAAAATCCAGCTTTTTTACCCGCTCGAACCCTAATAATTTCTTGGTAACTCTTTTTTACAACCCTGTTGTTACCCTAATTTTCCCTACATATATGTGTATATTTATATATACATATATATATATTAGTAAACTCTTAATTATTTTATTCCAATCTAGCGTAATCCCGCAAAGTATTATTCATATTATTATTTTAAAAAAAGTATATATTTTCATAATGACAATATGCATTTTTTTATTTGAAAGATTGTGTTAATTATAGTAACAAACATGCCTGTTTATATTGCCATGACATTTTATATTATACTATATATATATATATGTTGAAGCTTGAAATTAACTAGAAAATCACCTAAAAAAATGAAGTTAAATTATATGACCATAATCGTATATTATTCGCAACACGTCTGTTAAATCGCCATGATAGTTTTATTCATCTGCTATTGAAAGTATTGGTGGGCAAATTAGTAATATTTAAAAAAGTTTTGTGTAACATGTTTTTTTTTTATTAAAAAAATTATGAACTGAATAATGTGAAATGCAAATGTATGGCTAGTAATTTATGTACATATCATTAACAGCGTTACATTGTTTGGCAAAGCGCAGGCAAATATTTATGAGGGCTTTAAGCAAGTGGTCCCATGGAAGCGCAAGCAAGAGAAGCCAAGAAAAATTGGCACTTAATTACATAAATAATGGCCTCTCATTATCTTACTACTTGTCATATATATCTATATATATAGATAGACTTATATGTATAATTTTCCCACTAGACAGAATTTATTAGTTGAATTTTCTTTGCCCTTTTTCTTGTATCGCTTATTCATAAATAATTATCAATAATTTTGACGTTTCTGTCGCATGTAATAATAATAATTAACTTTGGTACCACCATGGATGTTACAAGACATCATAATTATATATATACATATATATACACGGATATAATATATGTATATGAAGTAGTCATGAGAAGTTAGAATTGCAAAACTAGGCAATGAATGGTATGACAAGTGGAAACGTTATTTCGTATCTTTTAATTTTTTTTATATCAATCAAGAAATTTGATTGGTTTTTTAGATACAAAAATCTCTAATTGATATTTAATTAAGGAAAAATGGCTCCAATTGACCAAAATAAACATTGTATTTTCTATATGGCCAAACGTTTTAAGTTTTTTAAAATATAGTCAATATTGATGAGGTGTTTTTTTGTTTTGACTAATATGTCATTTATGTAGGAGAGATATTTTGCTGTTTAATTTGGGAGAGTCTTGTCTTTTTATGCCGATTTATATATGTTAATTGCTATAAACCAAATTTTCTGAAACTTTGACTATATAGCAATTTTTTAGTTTCAAAGTGCTATTTCGCTACTTAACTCTTTAATTAATTGAGGTAAAAAAAAAAGGAAAGTTATATTCCTTATCTCATTCACACAATCAAACGAAGCAACGAAGAAAGAAATAAATGTTTATGAAGAGCGGCCAAAGGAAAGAAAGAGAGTGAGAGAGATGTCAACGCAAAAAGAGCACGAAAAATAAAATAGGATGTGAAAGAAAAAAATCGATATTTAGTAATCAAAAGAGTGAGACAAAAAATATGAATTCAAAGAGAGAGCACACACAAGACAAAGAAGGCGAGTTTATGGACATAATTCCTGTTGGAGTTTGATTCAAAGTAATTTTTTGAATTTTCCTTCTCCTCTTTGTCTAAATTTCGAAATATCATAATCTTAGGGTTTTAGGTTGAAATAGAATATTAGACTTGAATTGAGATGTGTTTAAACGATGTTCCTCTTTATTTTTGTTCTCGAGTTTGTTGATTTTTCCTTCTTGTTTCTTTGTCTTACATCCGAATCGTTATAAATCCTAGAGGTTTTATTCATAAAAATGTTGGTATATTTATGGTTACTTGTGTCAATTTTTTGGTAAATCAAGTTTATTTGTCAATATCGTTATATTTCTTTCGTATAAATTTTTGTTTATTTGTGAGAAAATTGGAGACGTTGTGTCCTTTGGAGGATTGGCTGGACGTTAAACATCTTGTAATATTCTAAAATAATTTCATAATATATTATTGGAAAAATTATTGATTGTCATTCTTTTCATGTATTAATTTATGCTTTGTAACCCGTTATTTTAAATAGAGTATTTTTGTCCGGTCACGTGAGTTAAATGTATTGACTACTTTGCAAAGTATAATAGATATTAATTATTTTGACAATATTATATGTTTGATTGGTTTGTTTACTAAAACACTCGTATATATACACATATATATGTCGTGTATATATTAATTTAGTCACTCTCTAATTAATTTAGTCGTCACATTGAACAAGTGACTTGCATGGATATAAACATTAGAGATATGCATGTAGAAATAGTCATAGTCAAATAAAGTTATAAATGTAGTCATCACATCTATGAAATAGTCATTCAAAGATGAAAATTTTCATTGCACTAGAGCAAACTACAATATATCACTATATAGACACCAAAATCACCAAAACAAGAGGTAGTTTTGGCTAATATATATCAACCCTAAATTAGATAATAGCTATACAACAAGAAAAATTAGTGACGAGCAAATGCAATAGCTCTCTTGTTCTTGTAATTTGCTTTGAAACAAGCTTGCCTTAGCTTTTTGGCCTTCAAATTTAGCTCCAAATTTGGGGTCTCCTCTATAAGCTTTTTTTGCTCTTCCAACATCATTAAATCATCTTTGTCCACACCCATTTTCTTCATATATTTACAATCAATATCAAGATTAATAATTAAGATTAGCGTAAGAAAATAGTTCAAATTAAAGTTTATTGTACGGGAAAAATAAGACATGCAAGAAATACAAAAGAAAAAGTTACGATTATTTTTTAGTCATAATTTTTAAAATCACTTTTTAGCTTTTAACAAAATCAATTTTATCAAACTTCTAAATAAAATTTAGCTTGAATAAAAAGATAAAGCTAACTTCAATAAGCTTAGTAGAAAACCGATACTATATTATTTAGCCAATTAATAAAAAAACAAAAATTGTTAAATAAAGAATTAAGTAAAATACCTTGACATTGCTAATAAGCAACTTCAAGCTTCTAAACTTGCGGTGAGGCCATCTCATAATCCCAACCTCTCTACAACGCTTCTTCAATCTAGTCACACCAATCCCTAATTCCTTAGCCGCTTCTTTGATTGGAACATCAAAATGCTTTTGAATGTCACTCAATTCCAAGCCAACACATTTCTTGACTTTATCACTTGAATTTGCCTCTCCAAATTTGTGGTCCAAACTTGCATATATTTCCCTTATACCAACCACCCTTGACTCTTCGGCGAAAATGTCACCTTTTTTTGAAGTGAAAATTTCATGCTCATTTTGGCCGGTTTGAGGCTTCTTCTCAACAATTTCTCCATCATAATTGTCATAACTTGAAGAAAACAAGAGGGAATTTTCAAACGGTGAAAACCCATGAACAAAATTCTCAAAATCTTTGAAGTCATTGAGTTGGTCATAGTCAAGTGATAAAGGTGAAAACTTTGGCTCGTGTATGGATTGCAATGGTGGTAAATCCAATACTAGGCTGCAAAATCGAAAGTAACAAAAAAAAAAGTTAAAATTTAGAAGAATAAAAAGGTTAGTAAAAAAACAATGAGTCTTTATGAAATTGTATAGAACTCACTCTTGAATTTGAAGTTGTTGATCAAGGTAGAGCCATTCATAGCCAAAAGGGTATTCCATAGTGGGAAATAAACTTGGTTGAGTTGAGAAATAATCCATTTTTGAAAAAGTAATTTTTGAGAGTGATCGGAGTGAAAATAATGTATATATGAGAAGTGATAAGGAATGAGAGTATAAATATTGGGAATCGTGGGATGTGGGTTATATTTAGAAGTTCATGTACATATCCATTTTTTGGGAGTTACAATCTTAGTGGAATTTAATCACTAATTAAATGCTTAACGGGTAATTGGTTAACGATTCCCAATCAATAAAGATTAAATAAATGGGTAATTAATTTACGGGTAATTATGGTGGAATTCGCATTTAATTAATCGACTCTAAATTATGTATAATATATTCACAATGGATGATGGCTTATCATCAAATGACTTGTGCATTGAAATTCAGCCATTTGTTGCAATATTATGGTTTATTAGGAGTATTGCTAACTTTCACTTAATAATTAGGAAAATTGGATGATACAATATTTGTAATTGTGTTGTTAACGTATAGAAACTCATATTGATATAAACAAAACTGAAATATGAATTGCTATTTAATTTGAAAACCGGTATTGAGATAAAAACTCAGGTATTTAAATATATATATATATATATATATATATAATAGATAATTAATCAACGTAAACATAAAAAATTGAAATTAATCAACGTTTTGTTAAATTTGTTGTAAATATTCAGCATTACCTAACATATTTATCTAAATTTTTTTATCGATTTACTATTTTCTATTTTGATAATTTGTTGTAAAATTTAAGACTAATTTTGTAAAAAAAATAAAATTAATCCGGTTATTTACCTACAATTTACCAAATATGCTATATATCCAAAACCTAATATAATTCATATTTATAATAATTACATTAACATTTAACCCTATATATTATGTACAAGATATACTTTGAAGCCAATTAATGGACCTCGTTTACATGACGATCGACGTTACACGCACGAAATACACGTATTTACCCAAGCGTGGTAAATTAAATGATGGTAAGTTACATAAAACGATTAACGATGTTTTGAAGAAATCAATGCACATAATATGATAGGCCTAATATCGGTTTTCTCATACTTAATTTTTCACCAATTCCATCTTCATCATTTCGTTTCCCTCGTTATACGAAGATGATTAAAGGACTGCGTGATATTTAATTAGCACTAATTGGTTTTTAAACAAGCCGTCGAAAACCCGAAAATGCGCTTATTAATGAAGGACACGTGTCATCCACCGTGTGGTACGTAATGAACTGGGCTTTAGTGATATACATTATAACTGGGCTCGATAATTGTATCCGGTCCAAGAAAATATCTCATTTTACCTTATTAGATAAATTTCAACGTTAATACCGTCTTGTTATTTTTAATTCCATAAATATAGTTTATTTTCTCTTTTGATATCTTATTCTTATTTTTTTTTTATTAAAATAATTTTATATTTATTTTTTATATTTTTTTGAATTTTATGTTAAATTTAGAAAATAATTATTTATGTTTTTCATAATTAATAATAACAAGGGTGATAATATTATAAGATGAGCACAATAGCTATTTAATTTTGGTAATTAAGCCAATTTTTTGTTCTTCATTTATAATCTTTCTCCCATTCGATATCATCTGTGATATAAATTTAAATATATGTATACATATATATAATCACCTAGGAACAAACAAACCCATGTACGATAGTTAAAATAAATAAATGAAAAGTAGAAAGTTAACCAAGTTTCATTGTTCATTATATTGTATAATTATAGTAGCGTATAGAGTAAAAGTATTTTTTTTTCGTTTTATTTAAGCTTACATTGGTGTTTGGGAATTGAAAATGATTCAAAGCCATGTCGGAATGATAATCATTATTCGTAAAAATAATAAAATAAAATGTAGTTTTGGTCTTTTATGGACCCACCAAAGTCCACAAATCACGGCACTGATCAATAATAAATTAGTTAATTGAAAATCGTACTTGATTTATAGCTTTAAAGTATAAACCGAGTACTATATGAAGAAATAGAAACAAATATATTAATTATAAGTTTCAGAAATCAAATAGAAGATCCAAGAAAAAATATAGTAAACACTAATTAATATCACATGAAATAATATTAATTAGTAACGCGATAGAGTTTTCAGATTAGTGTGGGCCTCGCGATGAAACACGAAGGATTAAAAAAAATGCTTACACCGTTGAATTATGTAATAAATTATATTAAAGCGTAATGATAAAAATTTATTTTTTATTATTTTTTTAAGATGTACCTACTTTATTTTTCCATTCATATTTTGGCCTAAATGTCAATGTAATTTTTTTTTTTTATTCTATGCACTATCTAAATTGGTCATTTTGTTTGTCAAAGGCGTTAAAGAACATGCTTATTAGGTTCTTCTTTGTTTTCTTTCAGCTTTTGGAAATTGGTTTGATATGCTTTGTCGTCTAACAAAACAACTTTGTTTTGTTTAAGGGAAATTGGAATAAGGTCAATTTGAACAAACCTATTTTTTTGACCTCATTATTTGACAACGACCATTATCTTTCAAAAGATGTAGATATCTATGAGTGGTCCGAAATTTTCATGCTATAGTACTATTGCTTGATCTTTATGCTCATTGAGGTATGTTAGAATTGCACAAAAACACGTCGTAGTGTTGAACTCAACGCGCGAATCATAACAAAAAAGTACAAAGAACATATAAAATCATAATCGTAAAACAATTTTTTATGTAAATTTTCAGAAAAATAACTCGTTCTCTTTATTCGATTCGTGCAAATTTGGATAAATAGATTTTTGTTGGGTGTAATTGATTCAAATCTTGATCTCTTATAAACGATCACTAATTTTTGTGAAAGTGCGCAAAAATATTTTGAGAGAACTCTCTCGATTATTCTTGTTCCAGTCTAACTATCTATCGTTTCTTTCTTTTTTGATCGATGGTTTACAATTCATGGATAAACAACATCGAGAACATGTCATCACACACAAACTATGATTGTCGCACTAATTCTTCATCGTTGAGTATTCTTGAGCCTTAATTTCAGAAGTTTGACATAATTGGAAAGGTATGACTCCTTTTCTTATAATCAAAACTTGGTGGAAAATTTTGTGTTAGTTATTAGAGTCATTCTACAACACTTTTGTGCAATTTTAGTACATTCAATTTCGATTCAAGATTATTTTGTGACATGACTTCTGACATATGAGTCGCAAAATCTAAAAAATAAGCCACAATCTTATCCATCCCATTCTCGTCACATTTTTTGTTTTGTGATTCAAATGTCAAGAAATTTAGAAGTTAGTGACATATGTGTTATAAAATCAACAATTAATATTAAGTTTCTCTACATGTAAAACATGGTAATATATTTGTTTATTTTGGTGAAAAATTTAGATAAATGTCCATGAAATAATGATATAACTATCAATATCACTAATAGATAACCTTTGAAAGCAACCACTTTGGTGCTGAAATTTAAGGTCAATAGTTAGCCCTATGAAATCAATTTCATTATAAAAAATTTATCTTATATTTAGTTGACATAAACCGATCGGAACTCATAGTGATGTTTATTTATTTTAAATGCATTATAAACATATTTTTCTTTTTTTAAATGTTGTTATTCAAGTTATGACACGTATTTTTAAATGTGTATTTTTCACTATGTTCTTATGGAAATACACATTTGGTTCGGGAGCCCATAAATTTTATGTCACGGTAGAATATTTGTAAATCTATAATATTATTAAATGTATATTTTCACGATTTTCCACAAGCATATGGATTTGTTTTTAAATGTATATTAGATAATTGATTTAAATCTAACATACGATATCTAAATGAGTTATGTATTGACACATATAAAGTCATACAAGTTTAATTTATTTATACTCAATATTAATGGTAAAAGAATCAAGTCAATTGATGAATTATAGAAAATAAAGTAAAATAAGACGTATGAATATAATACTTGAGAGTTAAGAATCGTTTGTATTTTATTTAAGTCGAAGATATTATACAACTAAATAGTCTCTTCATATTACAAGCAAAACTATCATTATCTATTTTTAACTTAATAAATATTATATGAATAATATTTTTTGAGCTTAAATGAGAATAGTAAAATTGTTAGTAATATGGGTTATTGTATATAATAGCCCTACATCGATTTGTTATTTTGGATATATCTAACGTTTCGCAAACCTCGTGTAAATGACTATAATGCTTACGTGTCATGTTAATTTACGCTGTTATTTTACAACGAAATTGGGTTTTACAACGTAAATTGACATGACACATAAGCACTAGAGTCATTTACACAAATTTTACAAAACGTTAACAATTTCTAAAATGAGTTAGTAAATTAGAATAATTTGATTGAAATGTTATAGTAATATCTTAAAAACCATTATCCACACAAAACCTCAAAAGCTCAGATAAAATAATAACACAATCTTAAAACTCAAAAGTATATATGAGTTTGAGAGCTACAAATACAATTAATCAAGATCCAAACATTTATAACATTTATGTCACATGTGTGTCCAAATAAAAAGTTAATAGACTAGGTAAAAAAAAAAGTAAAGCGGTACCCCAAAAGTTATGTTTTCCAAATCTTTATATAAAGTTACCACAAAAAAATCTAAATTTATCACAAAAACATTATCCAAAAAAAAAAAAATTGGAAACCCAAGTGGGAAATCTACTAAATTTATACAGACAAACAAATCAAAATCCATTTCCGTAGTCTATCCACTAAGAAACTATTTTTTATTTATTTTTTGAAAAACATAGAGAATCATAGTACCCACTACTATTCAAAACATTTTTAATTAATTACGACTACTACTAAAACTTTATAATTAATTATCATAGATTTAATAACAGAGTAGCGCAGGTATAGGACGATATTGAGGTCCCACATAGTATTTATGATTCAAAATTCACACTAAACGAAAAAAAATTAAAAAAATTTGGTCCCCACCACACACAAAAAATAAAAATTAAATAAAGTAATAATGCAAAAAAAAAAAAAAAGTATAGAATAATACTCATAGTGTTGAGACTATGCTGACCAATTTATTTTATTTTTTGTCTGCGAAAAAGAAAGTTTGTGTCTTTATTACTGTTATTATTTTTTTTCGCCTCATTGCAAAAGCTCAAGAAATTCCATGTCTTCTTTTTCAGTTCATAAACTATAATGATGTTTGTTATTGTTAACACTCTTTTCTTCTGGTTCTTCAAAGCCTGAATAGTAGTAATATATATATATATATACACACTAATATAGCATTTTAAAAAGCCAATCTTTTATTGTAAAGAAATTACTAGGGTTGTCAAATAAAATAAATACAACACTAGTCACTTGCTTTCAAAGCTTTCTTCTTCTTCTTAGTTTCGAGTTTTTTGGAAACCTGGAATTCGGGAAGTGGGTTTTGACTCTTTTACCCTTGGCTTCAGCTTCGTAACTGGAAATTTGGAAGAGGGCTATTTTCAGGTACGGAAAATTTTGCTTCTTCTCATTTTCATGTATCATTACCCATTTGAGTTATTTATTTATTTGTTCATTTATTTATGGTTCACTAGGAGTGGAATTGCCTTTATATGTTTTTCTTTTTGGAATTTTCGTTTTGGCTCAATTCAGTTTCACAAAAAAAAAAAAAATTGATGAACTCCCAAGTAATTTTTATTTTCCATGGCAATCCAAGACAGAGTTTTTCAAAATTGTCGTTTACCTTTTGTGGGTTTCTTTCAATTTGTTAATGAAGATTCAGACAAAAAAATAAAAACACTTGAAAACAGTTTGTTCAGAAGCATGGAGTACCAGTTCTCATCATATTTTTTATTTTATTTTTTATTTTTAAATTTTGTTCCTCTTTTTCATTACTTTATTGCAATGGTTTTTTTTCTTTCTTTTCTCATTCTTCAGAAACGTGGCTACCACTATCTGTTTATTATTGCTCCCGTATTTTCCTCATCTTCTTATTCCTTCATATATATATATATATATATATATATATATATATTCATGTTTCTTCTTCTTCCTATATATGTTGGTTTCATTTCATGAACTTGTATGTAAAGAAAAAAGAAAAAAAGAAAATAGAAACCCACTTTTTTTCATGGCCTAACTATAAATAAATCACATTGATAATCTTTCTTGCTTTGTAGTTGAAGAAATCATTTAGCTTTTAATGGGGACTGTGATAAAGTCAGTTCCGATACCGATTCCGATTCCGGTTCCTCTAGAATCATCCAATTTCGACGAGATTTCGATGCACCAAAGCTTGCTCTTCTCAGATAGTCTTCAGGTAGTTCAATTAGAAACTCAATATCTTGTAATAATCATAACTATAAATTAAAAAAAGTCTCAGACTTTGGTCCTCATTTGACTCAGGATTTGAAGAACTTGAGAACGCAGCTCTACTCCGCAGCGGAGTATTTCGAACTCTCGTACACGAACGATGATCAAAAACAGATGTGAGAATTCATAAATGTATATATATATATTTTTTTTCTATTTGAAGTCTTGTCCGAAAAAGAATTTTATGGATTTGAAAAGTCTCTCTTTTGTGTGCTAATTAGAGTGGTCGAGACTTTGAAAGACTACGCGATTAAAGCGCTTGTGAATACGGTGGATCATTTGGGCTCGGTGAGCTATAAAGTCAATGATATCTTCGACGAGAAGGTCGATGAAGTCTCTGGAACAGAGTTTCGGGTTTCTTGCATCGAACAGGTCTGTTCTAACAAAAAAAGCTCTTGAATTTGCTCAAATGGAAACATGGGATTTAAAGTAACTTTTTATTACTTTATAGGGTTAATGTAATTACTAGCCATTTTTTGGACCAATTTAATTAAAAAAATTTACAACAAATTAACGAAAACGAAAAGGGTAAACCAGTTACAACAAATTAACGAAACGTTGACTAAATCCAAATCTATGATATTTACGTTGACTAATTTTACCCAATATTTTTGTGTTTTATATTTGGATATTTTAGAGACTCAGAGCGTGCCAAGAATACATTGATCGCGAAGGTCTCGCACAACAATCTTCGGTGATAAACACGCCCAAGTATCATAAACGCTTCATATTGCCAGGCAAGCTTTAAACTTTTGCAATTTTAGAACTATCATTCTAACAAAATCTTAGTCTTTAACAAAAATTTATTTCAATTTGTTTCTTTTTTTAGTGTTTTTCAGGGCCAACATATATAGTTTAAGTAGTTCCTTTTTATAGAATTTAACCAATTAGAGGACCGTTTTGCTTGAAAAATAACTTAAAGGGACCAAAATTTTGTTTTCTCTCTGGTTCAGGGGCTATTTTGCTATAAAAGTTATTTTCGTAAATTCTCTTAAATTGATGTTCAGTGGGCGAGACAATGCGCGGAGCAAATCACGCAACATCGAAGTACCGAGGACGAAGCCTCGACGATGAAGACGAGTGGCATCAATTTAGGAATGGTAAATTTTTTTTTTAATCTCATATTTAATAATGATCCTTTACATGAAATTTGTTCGAAATTCTTTTATACAATTTTTTTTTAATGTGAAGCTGTCCGAGCTACAATCAGAGAAACCCCACCACCGCCACCACCAATCAGGTAAGAACGGTTTCAATAAAGTCAAACGAGAAAATACAGATCAAAGCCTAATCTCGAATCGTTACCATGAATCATTGCAGTAAAGGACGATCTCCGAGTCCGCAGAGACCCGGGATTTTTTCTTTTACCTCTACAATGCCCAAAAAAGATTTAGGTAATACCCTCTTTTCGGCCTTATACAAAAAAACATGAGTTATTTTAGTTACTAGCCATATAAATTATAAATTATTTTGATAATAGTAACGTTTTGTAAATGTAGTAAATAGACACGCCAATCTATTTACAAGATTATTTGTACTATTTTAGTCCGAATACCTGTTAAAATTACTCAAATTGAAAAGGTTAATCTGGTCCATAATTTCCTGTAAACGACTGTCATGTAAGCACGAAGGGTTATTTACAACATATTCACAAAACGTTCCTTATGTTTATGTTGGATAAAAAACCTTAAAAAAAGATTAGTTTTTTTTTCTTTTCTTTTTCAATGTTTTTACTCAATTTTTTTTCCGTAAATGTATCAGAAAAACGATCGGTTTCGCCACACCGATTTCCGCTCCTACGATCCGGGTCTCTCATAAGTAGGACTGCGACTCCGAATTCAAGGTCAACCACTCCGAATTTGAAGCGACCGATCACTCCCACAAATCCTTCTAATGCAAGAAGACGTGTAAGTATATAAGTTTTTCTTTTCTTTTTTGAAATACGGAGTCATTAATTGGATTATTATCTTGAATTAAACATAAATACAGTATCCTTCGGAGCCTCGAAAATCAGCGTCGATGAGATTACCGGCAGAAAGGGAAAACGGGAAGGAGTTCGAACAGCAACAAAGTAAAGGCAAGAGATTACTCAAGTCTTTGCTTAGCCGACGAAAGTCGAAGAAAGACGATACTCTTTATAATTACTTGGACGGATATTGAGACACTCAATAAGCAAAGAAGGAAAAGGAACAAAAATCACAGAAGAAGCATAATTTTTTTTTTGTTCGTAGGAATCTAATCCGAATTTATCCGATAAAATCGTTTCCGTCATACCCTTATACGTACACTTTATTTTTCTTCTTCTTTCATGTTTAGTATAGAATGTATCTTATTCTTCTCTTTAGATTTGATCATTGTAATTTTCTCTCAAACTGGTTTGATATATAAGCTGATATCACATCTTCTGAGTTTTGTTTCATCCATTTCTTCTTTGGCTGCTCAAAATGTAGAAACATTGCCGTTGAATATAGGGGAATTTTGGAATATATAGCGATACTAGGTAAAATTCTGTTTTCAGTGTAATCAAATTCTATTACGAAATATGTGTCGAAAGATAAAACAAAATTCTTAATAAATTTTTACAATTGCATCTTTTTTTGCGGTCGATTGTGTTATCTTATAAAATTTAATACAAATATTGCGGTATACTGTAATATGTTAGCGGTCAAATTTCGTTAAGAACTTTTTTGTCTTTTTTAACACATTTGGTATAAACAAAACTTTACCCTCGTATTGCTATTTTATGGTATAATGAAACTTGTCATAAAATATAAAGTATTGTGTTCAAGTTTTGTCATTCAATAATAAAGATCAGTGTTGTACTTGTCCTTGGATTCCTTGCCAAACATGGCAAAGATTGAAAAGTCCTTTTTTCTGATGTAACATGCTCTACTATTTAAGTCAAAACAACAGAAAGTTTCAACCACAACTAATCTAAATGCAACTTTAACATGCTTTAAACATGATTCTCATGTGAAAGTGGGTCATCTTTGCAAACTGCATCTGTAAATTTTCTTCCATTTAACCTTTGATATGCAAAAATAAATGAATTATGAAAAAAGTCATCAAATTTTCTGTCCAAGAGAAAAGCATTTATGGCATCTGAAAAAATATCACGCTTTATGATTACAAAACTACAAAGCCTCTCTCTTTAACAAAAAAAAAAGAAGAGAGTTTTGATCATAAGTAAAAATAATTAGACTTCGAAATCTTGCCCGAATTCTTCGATTGTTTGGGTTGCGAGGGTAAGAACGTCGAGAAAAGCACTGTACGATGCGCGAAGAAATCTCGCCTCGACTGCCTCGAAATGCCTATTCATGAAAAAACATTACATATATAATAAAGAAAAATTGCTCTATATAACTAATGGAAACCTTGAACTTCCTATATAGCCAAACCTTATATTTTTTTTAGTTTATAACCAATAACAATGACGTGTTAATATTTTACTTTTGTTTTTACTAATTTGTACTCTTATGTTTAGTAACTGATTTTGCTATAAATAAATTTATTACAATTTATTTAGGATAATTACTATAAACCAATTTGTTTGAAACGTTAACTATTTTGCAATTACAATATTTCAAAGTGCTATTATACTAATTATCCCTTAAATCATGAATTTTAGTAATCAAGTAATTACAGTAGAGACTTACACTGAAAGTTTCCCGTTCGAGACCTTCATTTCTCGTTTTACTTTATCTGGCTGTAACTGCAAATGATAAACGAAGAACACAAAGAACGCAATGATCACTTTCAGAGCAACTTCAATCATATATATATATATTATATATATATGTATATATGTTACCTCTTTATCAACAGCCAATGCGTTGTAGACGATCGATGCTTTGGAATCTGATTCGTAATCAACTTCCAAGTCACTGCAGATTACAGAATCGCTGTTTCATGATCAACATTTCTCTTTGTTTTGTTCGTAGCCTCAAACATCGATTACTGATTTATTCTAGGTCTTCGAAACAAACAAACCTCTCTTTTGGAACTTCCAAAGTAAAAATTAATTATTTTGTTTCCCCTTCCTGATCTTCTCGAAGACTTCAAATTAGTTTAATTGGAACGAACAGGAAAATAAATTCGAACGAAGAAAATGAAGATCGCGAGTGAAATTAAGGTTTTGAAGAGCGACTGACCAGCTGAATTCCCACTGATTATCTAAAGCCGCCATTGAGAGCAGGAACGCTTGATTCACGGCGTGGATTTTCCGACGGCGACGAGGAAGCTCTTCGGAAGGAAGAGAAGAGAGATTCCGCCGGACTGGTTAGGTTACGAAACACGGCAAGGAAGAAGGAGAGCTCGCGAGAGAGGGAATAAAAATGGGGTTTGACCGTTGAAGACATAAAAAGTTAGGGTTAATAAACCCTCGTGAATTATATATATATTGTATGACGACTAAACCCTCTTAAATATTTGCAAGCAAGGGACGCTTATTAAATATCTTCCAATCTGATCCCTAGTTTCTCACAGCCTTACCTTTTTTTTTTGTAATCGAGACATATGGTCATATAAACGTTTACTTATTTTAAAATACTCGACGTTTATAAATTGTTGATCAATATGTGTTTACATAATTTCTGAGACCATTTTAGCTCAAAATGAGTAACCAAAATTCGAAATAATTATGAGAGTAATATAAACAACAAATTCATATAAACACATTGAGCTGTGAATATTTAACAACTGTTTGCAAAACGTTTCATACAAAATTTTATAGTTTATGGCTAAATAGTACGCTGTTAAAAGAAATGCTAAATACTAAGCTTGTGTGATGTGAAACATATATAAAGCACAAGTTTTTTATGTCAATAATTTATTCAATGAACACCGAGATGTCTACAAATTCTATAAATTTGTCAGGTTAGTTCATTAAAATGAAAATGAGTTCAACGAAATTCAATTGTGTATACAAATGAAATTGTATCAATAAGGATCATAAGTTTCAGAGACAAAACATACACAGAAAAACATATAAAACAAATTTGACAGACCTGTTTTACTATATACAAAAAAAAAAAAAAAACTCATGGTATTGTAAGGTCATCATAAATTTCAGGGACAAGGCAAGCAAAAAACACATCAACTCAAAACCTCTTTATAATCGATACAAAAATTCTACAGAAAGTTTCAAGCAACAAAAGGAAAGAAACTCTTGTCTCCAAGTTGCTGATGGCGATACAATAAAAATAAACACATTGCAGAGCTTTCTGTACGCCACATTCTAAAGCCTGATTGGTTTACGTTATAAAATAAGCAAAAAAAATCTCTTCTTCCTTCTTCTTTTTCTTCTACTTCTAATCCCTGCATGACATGAACCAAAAACAAAACATAAACAAAAAAACTCATAGTTTTAAAGAGCAACAACAAACAAAACCAATATGATGTTATAAATGGAATTTTGAACACAACATAAATGTCAGTTTTTTTCTTGCAATGAGATTGAACACATGAAATTACCACTACCCTATGCTTGTCGCCACACTAAATGTCGTGAACATTAGCCTTTAAAACATTCTATACACAACGTGTGTTCATGTTCCAAAAACACTTCAGTATCAACCCAATTTTTCTGAGATCGAACCCACGACCTCCTAACTAGAAGTCATGCGATATTAACACTAGGCTATCCTATCTACCGCAATATCAACCCATTAAAAAGTGTGATATAACTATAACTATGTGTAAGCAATGAAAGAATTTGATGGAACTGACTGAACACAGTATTTGATGAGTACGTCCCAGCCACAAGTGGCGACCCGTTTCTATACACAATGTGTATTCATGTTCATTTTTTTAAGTCGACATTACCCACGACCTCCTAACTAGAAATTATGTGATATTACCACTAGATTATCCTAACTACCACATTATCAACTAAATTCAAAGTGACATATAACTACATAAGAGCAATGATAGAATTTGATGGGACTGACTGACCAGTATTTGATGAGTCCGTCCCAGCCGCAAGTGGCGACCTTGCTCTGCTCGAGAGGGTGCCACTCGGCTCCGATGCAGACTCCCTGGTGGCAGCGGAGAGTCCTGAAGACCTTGCAGCTCTTCCAATCCCAGAACCAGCACCGCCCTTCTCCGTCGCCGGACATCACGAACCGGCCGTCCGGCGAGAAGTTGACCTGACAGGCGTAACCCGCCACCACGTGCCCCGCGAACCTCTTCTTCTTGTTCAGCTGAAACTTCTCCCTCGTGCTGTAGATCAGGATCTGGTTGTCCATGCTCTGCGCCGCGACCCAGTTCGCGTTCGGGTGTACCGATATCGACGGCATCGAGTGCATGTGCGGCTCGCTGATGTACTTTATCACCACTGGGATCCCGAATTCCCACACCCGAAGTGATTTGTCGTCACTTGAGGTCACGAATCGCCTGTTGTTCGTAAAAAACATGATTAAATTGTGCAGGTTAAATCGCCGACCGGTTCTTTTTATCCCAAACATTTAGTCACGTAAGCTACGGAAACAATCATGGATTGGGAAATAACCAAATTGATCACTAACTAGGAAATAACCAAACAATTCGCCTCTTCTCTTTCGTTAATTTTTTGTAAATAGTCAAAAGTAACATCAAATTCGTAATTTTTTGTAGCTTTTTTTGCTCTTTTGTTCCAAAAGATATATGAAATATATTTGAGAGTTCTTTTTTCAAAATTTAAATTTTTTGCTTAGCGATTCAGCAAATATTGACCTGCTTTCAAAAATTTGAAATTAATACATGGACATTATGTATTTTAGATTTTCTTTTTGTGTCAATCATTTGGGTCGCCTATTTACACAAAATTAACAAAAGATGGTTTATTTTCCAATCTACTTAACCTCGGTGGCTATTCACTACAAAAGACTAGACCCATTTTATCCAGTGAAAAAAAGCTCGAATCTTTTACCTGTTGTTGTCCACGAAGGTAATGGTGTTCACCGCCCCGAGATGCTGATCATACTCTTGGGTAATCTCTCCGGATCTCATGTCCCATTGGACGATCTTCTTGTCGCTCATACCTGCCAAGAGAATGCTCTGCTTGTCCTCGTCCGGGTTAAGTTTCACAACATACGGAACTTTCCCCGTCGAGAACGTCGAAACGACTTGCCCGGTCTCCGTATCCCAGTATTTGATCTTCTTATCGTAACCCGCGCTCAGAAACTTTGACCCGTCGTTCGAAAAGCAGATATCTCGAACGGCTTTCGAATGCCCCATGTAAGTCCTCATGCATTTCCCGGTGTTGAAAACGTCCCAAATCTTGACTTTCGTGTCCATTCCGGCCGAGAGAATGAGGTGTCCGAATCTGGGGAAGAATCGAATCGCCGAAACCCCCTTCGTGTGGCCGCTCCAAGTGTGGACGAGCCGCTTCGGAATGTAACAGTGATCGTTCGCGGGCTTCGCGTCTTTCGGAGGAGCGATCCAAGACCTCCCCTGATAATCGCTCGCCTCCTCTTCTTTCCCGTGGAACGTGGTCTTATCATCGGAAACCCCACCGGATTTCTTCTCCCCGTTCGCCTTCTCCTCCTCGTTCTTCTTCTTCTCGGCGTACTCCTCCGCGTACTTCCTCTGCTCCTCAGTCAACTCGACCTCGACCCCTTCCTTTTTACCCGCCCACGGAGACTTTCGATTCTTCGCCAGCCACGCCTCGCTCGCCGGATTGTCCACATCATCACCATCACCACCCGCCATGTCATCATCATCTTCCATCATCTTCTTCTTCTTCTCTTTTTCTTCGAGCTTTCGCTTCTTGTGGTCACTCTGTCGGAGACTGTAGACCGAGACGGAGTCGTTCTCGGCCATGGCGGTCTTGTCTCCGATAAAGTTGTTTCCGGCGGGGTCCGCGGCGTATCCGAATCGGTGGAACGTGTTGTACTGCTCGTCGAAGATGAACGGCTCGATCGCAGCGTCTTCGACGAAGCCGAGTTTGTGGTTTCGATTCCCCGTGGCAAGGCCATCTTTGGCGTAGGGGTGCGCGGGGCCCTGGACCGGGGCCCACAGCTGGTCGAAGCTGGGGTTGAACGCCACGGATCGCTGCCGAGGGTCGATCGGACGGCTCAGATCGAGCCGAGACTTGTCGCCCACCGTGAGGGAGAGCATCGTGTCGTCCACGATCGGCGCCGTCGATTTTCCGGCGAGGACTCGCGGCGGAGAGGAGGAGGAGGAGTCCGGGGAGCTAGGGCTTCCATCGGGAGTTTCGGCCGCGTAGGCTTGTAGGAGATCCATGGACTGGGCCGATTGTTCTTTAGGGTTTTGACGGGATTTTATAAAACTCTGGTCTCAAAATGAAAAATAATTCAGCAGAAGTTCAGTTTAATCAACTCGGAAGGATTCAAGTATCGCCGATTTGGAGAAAAAGAATCTGAATTTGAAGATTTTAGGGTTCCGACGGGATTTCAGAAACTCTGGAAAAAAATTCAGGAGAAGTTCAATTTAATCAACTCCAAAGGATTCAAGTATCGCGGATTATGAGAGAAAGTATCTTAATGTCTGAGAAATTTCTGGAATTTTGACCTTCGATTCGGAATCGGAAGTTGTCTGAGAGACGCAGGGTTTTAGGTCTAGTGAACTAGGTTTCTTAGCTTTGTTTTCGTTATCTGAAACAGAAATTGAAGAAGAAAGAACGAGGGAGAATAAAGTGGAACTCACACTCGCTGAGTCTCAGAGAATCTATGGCGGCGCAGAAGACGAATCGACGACGGAGATGGAATTGCCGGGAATGTTCGACGGTTCCGTTTATTTATACATAATTTTCTTCTTTTTATTTTTGGGGGGAGAGATTCAGAGTTTCTAGTTTCAGAAATTATGATGATGAACACTTGCTTTGATTGCTTATTGGGCTTTTGATTTGGGCCTTTATAAATACAAAAATTGATCTAAATAATCAAATGAAACATTGGTATTATTTTTTTGCCCATTATTTTTTATTTATCTAGTAAACAGTCATTTATTATGAAATGATCTTAATAAGTTATATTTTTAGTTAATATATATAAATTTATTTTGATTAATGACTATTAAATAATTTTTTCAAAACATTTAATTATATAGCAATTAATAAGTTTCAAAATCCTACTTACCCTTTATTTTATTTTGTCCCTTATTTTATTTTGAGTGTTACAAATAGAAGTATATTAACAACGGTATATTCCCATGGTATATTTGTGTTTTTTTTTGCTTATTCCTCAAAGAGCATCTTTCAAGGAATCTTCCTCTCATTTTGTGTTTTATGTTATCTATATAATTTCTTTCAAACCTCACTTCTTTCTCCAAAACCATGACATTTGATTTACACACTATTGCAAAAATCATTTGCAGGTACGTCTCTCTCTCTCTCAAATGTTTTTTTTTATCATGGTTTTAGTTTCTTCTTCTTGTAATGATTGCTGAAATTATTCATTTGATATTACAATGATGCCCTTCCAAACAAACCTCTTCATTAATAATTAAGATCTCAATACTAAACTAATCTAATCACTCCATGTTTTGCCATGGACATAAAAGTATATACACTATTGGTATAAAGCGTTATCCTTTTTTCATTTAAAATGGAATTTGTAGATACAAATATGGAGGTTGAACTTCTCATCAATGCCGATACGGAATTTCCTTCGATAATTTCTTATAAGTTAATTCTTACATTCTCTAGCGTCGTTTTTCGATAATCTTCTACGTTCTTCGATCATATTTTTTATTAGTGTAATGGCTCATATTATCCTCGGTGACGCGCCATTAAGATCCTGAAAAAAAGGAAAAAATTATATAGATATACAAATTGGTGATTTTGATTTGGTTTAAATAATAGGCGAGAGAGCGAAAAGAATTACAAAGTGGTGTAAGTGAAGATGTGTTATGAAAGAGTAGACGCAACTCTCACTGGTTTCAATCTTCGAAAGCTCTTCTTCGCAAACTCGAAGGCCAAAACGAAGAGCCCGATAAGGTATAGCATGAACATGTACAATTTTGAGGCCTTGCTTCTACTTCCTTCCGAGTCGATTCGAACATCCATTTCTGACGTGGGAAACAGCTTATTAGAAACTAGTTCGCATTTTCGCTAGAGAAATTTCATTATTTAGACCTGAAATATCCAGATTGGACGTCTTACTTAAAAAAAATGACTTTTTGTCTTTTTTTTTCAGACAAAAATACCCTTCTGACCATTATGACATATATGACCATTTGGTCTAAACGGTATATTTTTGTTCGAAAATTGGACAACAATCGGGATTAGACTTCTTACTTTATATATATCTAAAAAATGAACTTTTGTCTTTATTTTGGACAAAAATACCCTTCTCACCATCATAACATATGATACAGAAAGGCCCTTTTATTTGAAATAGGAACAAAAACCCATATTTTTAATATATATTTGTGAAGAAAAAGGTCTAGTTTTTATATTTTTTTCGACTTCTTAATGCAAATACTGAAATTTCTCTATTTTCTATTTAGTGTTGGATCGAAGATATGTTGTTATACCTGAGTTTCTCGGGGGCAAGTTTGTCCATTCGTGTGGCTTCATCGTAATTAGCGAGGCCTTGATTAGCTCGAGGAGAGCTTCGTTGACCTCTTCGATCCTCTCGTGGCTCACGAGATGGCCTCCGTGAAGGTCAACCATTCGAGCAACGGGGTATAGTTTCTCCGCCAGTCTCCGAGCATGGTAGATTTGAGCAATCACGTCGTACCTATATATTTACGTGGTATATTTAATAAATTTCTTTTGCTTCGGAATCGATTTATCGCATTTTTACCTGCCGTGAATGACAGAGACTAAGATTCCCGCGGAGCGAATAGAATCGATTTCTGGTCTAGTCATTTTGTGAGTCCAACATGCGTGAACTTGACCTTCGAAACCGTGATTAGATTGCATCCCCGTTGCTGATATACCTTTCACATATTCCTACAAAGAGAGAGAGAGAGAGAGAGAGAGAGAGAGAGAGAGAGAGAGATGAACATAGATTTTCTACATTGAAAGTTAATATTCTTCGACTTTCTTCGAATTTACCTGATATAGGATCGATCTTCTCGTGGTGGAACCAACATATTCCTCGAGATATTCCTGCACATTGTTGAAAGTAGACGATTGTTAAGAGATGCCTCGTAAGAGAGAGAGAGAGAGAGAGAGAGAGAGAGAGAGAGAGAGAGAGAGAGAGAGAGAGAGAGACCTTGGAGTAATGGGTGTCCAAATCCACGGCAGCTCTCTGCTCGGGAGTCTTCGCCTTCAAGAAACGGATTGCGATGGACAGCGATAATCTGTCAATCTGCAAAGTCAACACAACCATTTCAACACCGATTTAAATACAAAAAAATTGGGTAATTAGTCAACTTTAACACAAGAGATTTGGATTTTTAGCCGACGTTTTGTTAATTTGTTGTAAATAGTCCGCGTGCTTATGTGACAGACTTATTACGAAATTTTCTTATCAGTTTTCCCTTTTCTTTTTTAGAATGAGCGGGAAAATATATTTAGCCTAAATCGATCAATTTTTTTTTTAATAATTTGAGTCAGTCATTTACCAACAATTTATCAAACGCGAGCTATATAAAAAAACAATCTTAATTACATTAACCCATTAAACAATATTAATCAAAGTAACTAATCCCATTCCACATCAGTACGAACAGCTCATTCTTCTGCTGTTAAAGAAACTCAAATCTGATCTCTGAACTCGTTTCACTGGCAAAGAAGAAAAAGTAAAAAAAAAAAGGTTTCACCTTTGGAAAACATTCGAACCCGCCACCGGTAACATTCAACAAAGCCAAAGACAAAACTCTTTCGGGAACCATCGCTGCTAATTTGCACGCTATCATAGCTCCTATTATAATAAACTCACAACTTTGAGGTAAATCAAAACTACTTCTTTAGTCTTTCTGATAAAAAAAATCTCTCTTGATTTTAGACTCACCCATTGAGTGACCGAAAACATGGGCTTTAGACCAACCCAAATGATCCAACAAAGTAATAGAATCCCAAGCCATTATTCTTGTTCTGTACAGCAACATAACAAAATGCAAAAATTAATCAGCTTTTGAGCTTTGAATATTTGAAAAAAATTGGTTTAACTGATTCAATTCCATCGATTTTCCGTACTCCGACAAAAATACCTACTAATTCTACAGAAAGAAGAAAAAAAATAAGGAAATTGGAGAACAATTCTTGTTCAAGTAGTATGTTATTTCTTCACTCAAAATTTCTGACAATAGATGAAGTACACCTTAAAGGTTTAAACTTTACGCTTATAAAGCAAAACCCATCAAAGATAAAAAAAAAAGTTGTATATTAAAGTCTGTATACTAAAACAAATTCTCCAATTGTTTTAGCATTATATTAAGGAAACTGGAAACTGGAGAACAATTCTTGTTCAAGTATTATATTACTTTATCACTTAAAATTTCTGTCAATAGATCAAATACACCTTAAAGGTTTAAACTTTATGCTTAAGAAAACAAAACCCATCAAAGATAATATATATATACAAGTCTGTACACTAAAACAATTGGAAAACAGTTCTTGTTCAAGTATTATAGCAATTGATCACTTAAAATTTCTGTCAATAGATCAAATACACCTTAAAGGTTTAAACTTTATCCCTAAGAAAACAAAACCCATCAAAGATAAAAAATAAAAATAAAGTCTGTAAACATTAAAACTAAAAAGACTAAAACTTTTTGAGGTTTATTCATTCCCATCACTAAAATAAAAAAAAACTCACGAATATTCAGACTTCTTGGTGGGTACGGAGCTCCGACCCATCCCGCGATTATCGAAAGCACAGACCTCGATTCCATCGCCGCCGTCAAAACTCTCACCATTTTCGCCGTCGCCGTCGTTGGGACTATCGGAGCCGGTGAGTCCCTTTATTTGTGGGCCCCACGACTCGTGGGTCCCAGCCAATCCTGTTACAATCCAAAAACAAAATTGAAGAAAAACCTAATCGGAGAGAGAGAGAGAGAGAGAGAATGGAACCTATGATGAGAAGGACCTTGGTGGGTCCACGACCGTAGGTTCTGTAGAAAAGCTTGAGTCCATTGTTGAGCTGAGAGTCGAGGCTCGGAGTTTGCTGTGACGAGACCTCGCAATATGGCATCTTCGAATTCGATGATATCTTTGAGAGAGAGAGAGAGAGAGATTTGGATTTGTGTTGAACTTGAATCTCTGATTCGGAGAGAGAGAGAGGACGTGTGAGCAAATTTGGAGCGGTATTTATAAGGTCACCAAGTTTGGCGGGAACACGTGGCGAATAGGAATTGGTGAACCCGGCGTCGGATTGGTCGGCTCGGAGTCAAAGACAACGAAACGTGATTTTGATGATGATACGGTAGATGAAGTAAAGGATGTGTATTTCTTCTCTTAATTAAAAAAATTTATTATAATCTTTTTTAGTTAACTAATTTTTGGATATATATATGTATATATATCAAATCTTATTCGTGCAACCGAAAAATTGTAGGGCTTAGATATCTTTTAGGTTCGGTGGGTCTTGGGTTTTGTTGTGTAGCCAAGTATTTAAATGATAAAGTCATAAACTTTGAATGCCTATTATCTTGTACTTCTTATTATTATTAACAATTTCCATAGTTTCATTTTATTCCTCTCATTTTGTACTCATATTTAGCTTAATTTTAGAGTTAATTAGTAGTATAGCTCTATAAACATATTGCAATTCTGAAATGTATAACGTTTGACGAAAGTTAGGTAAATGACTCAATAAATATTTTATCAGAAAACCATTTACAATCGAAATAATAAGATTAAAATTGTAAATTTAGGCGGTTAATAATTGTGCAACGTAAACACTAGGGTCATTTACCACAGTTTTATCAAACGTTGAACATTTTGAAATTCATTTGTCAAACATTGGACATTTGGCCAATTATTTGTTAATTTTAAGCTTAAATAGTTAGTTCACTAATTGTATTGCACGCTATGAGTCATAGCTTATCATATCAACCCCAAAAGAATTAGAGAGTAAATTAAGGTTAAAGGAAAAAGGGATGTTGAATTGATCATATGTTATGGACACGTAAATTCCAATTTAACTTTAAAGGTGTAGAAGATTAGTCGTGAGGGAAAAAGATCCTTGATGTTTTGAGGTCACAAATCACAATGCTGATTTTCTCATTTTGGTAAATACGTCCAAAAATCAATATAGACGACGTGTATTTTTGCGTAAATTTGTCATTACTTTGTACGTGGAAAATACATCTCCACATCTTTCATAGATTAAAAAGAAAATCCGAATATGTATTTAATTTTACCAATAACAACTCAAATTTGCAGGTGAATAGAATACAAGCCCTTTTTCTTAATCCATATTTAATGTAACTATGTATTGTGTGATTCGTGTCATGCTTTTGGTACTTAATATTAAGAATTTAATGGTAGTAAATTGATACTTGAAGCAACTCTTCACTGAAACGTTGCAACAGTTATAACATCATAAAGAAATATAATAATAGAAACTCATAAAAGAAAAAAAAATGAAGTTGATGGGATATTAAGATATTAGATGGGGACACGTGTCAAGATAAGAGGTGGGTGATGCCACGTAGGATTGTCGGCTATTGAGTTCATAAAAGGACAAAGCTTATTTTTTTTGGTTTTGATGGCAAAGATGATGTATGGCTGAATTAATGGATATATGTAAAGTTGTTATGTAAGATAGCAAAAGATACAATGATATCAATATATAGTGATTGGTATTTTAGCCACCCAAGTTGAACTATACTCTAGAATCAATTTTTTTCTTTCTTAGGACTAATTTATAACAAAATATTGAATATTGAATATGAGAGACAAGACCATATGAATATACAACTAAACAAGGACATGTATGATTGATCCAAAAGTCTAAATGAATAATAAATAAATTAGAAAAAATAAAAGGAAAACAATGTCTCAATCAGTTTTTTTTTTGTTTTGTACGAATAATTCTTCAAGATCATTCCAGAGAAGATGATAATAAAAAACTTCATCAAAATCTCAAATGAAAAAAAAGCCACTTAGCCTTGTGGCAGAGATTTTCCAGTTTCAAACACACAAAAAAAATATACATATAAACCCCACAAATCTGTATTAGGAAATTTATAAATAATTTACAACAGGAAGAGAAAAAAAACCCCTGTACACATACATATATATATCAACAAATTGGACACGTGTCAGGTGGTGGGAAACAACCATCCCATAGTCCAACCGAGGAGCAATCCGGCTCCGGCGAGTCCCAAGCCGAGAACGAAAGCGAGGCCGCATTTTCCGATATCGTCCCTGGGCTTTTTCTTGGACCTGTTTCGAGGTTTTTTGGGCTGCCTTGGGCTCCAAGGAAAGAGATCGCAGATGGGCTGGTTTTGGAGGCAAATCTTCTCCAGCTGAAGGAGATGAATCCACTGCTTGTAAGTGAACAAATGCGAGGCTTGTCTGAATATCAGAGTGATGACTCGCTCTTTCTCCGAGTGAGCTTTCTTCGCAGCTTCCTCGGCTTCTCTCGCTCGCTTCTGAGACAGACACAGCGCTCTCAACAACTCGTCTTTGCTCTTCTGCTCCTCCGATTTCTCGCTCTCGCTTTCGCTGCGATTCATCGAAGAATCCTAATGGCTTTGTTAGTCGAAAGATCGGTTGTATAAAATTACATGGATTTTGGATAAAGCAGACTTTTGATAAATTGTTGGTAAATGGCTCAACCCAAATCATTTACAATTTGTTTTAGACCCAATTTAGCCCAAAAATCTCCAACAAATTAACAAAAACGAAAAGGGCAAACCGGTAAGAAAATTTTGAAATAAGTGTGCGATGTAAGCACGCTGGCTATTTACGACAAATTAAGAAAATGTTGGCTAAATCTAAATCTCATAATGTAAAAGTTAGCTATTACCCAATATTTTGTTTTAAATAATGGACTGAATAAGTTTCATCCTTTTGATGGAATACTTCATGGAAGTTATTGAATAAGAGCTGAGGTGAGCGAACACAAATAAAGGAGGGACGTGTTGAGAATCTCTCATCGGAGAAAAAAATAAAGGAGGCTAATAGTGGATTAGTTTCAAATTGAGTTTGAGATAAAACCCGTGATAAGGGAAAGTGAAGATTCTAACGTTGTGTTAGGAAGTAATTGAATACATGAGCGAAAAAAGAAGACGAATGATTTAGTTTTCAACTCAATTTTCGAAGGAAAACGAGATCTCTGGTATTTAGTTATGCATTTTCCCTTCAATGTTAATTTCCTCATTATTTTCCCTCGATCCAAACAATATAAAGTTAACTACAAGGGATTCAATTTTCCATAACATATCTCAATAATTTTAAAAAACACAAGATCATCTCAGTAAAGAGTAACAGAATAATGAGAAAATGAAAACATGAAGGAGCCTAGAAAAGTATTAGTTTACAATTGAATTTGAGAAACCCAGAATGCTCGAGGGAAGTCTATATGGAGCCCGCAAAAATGCGAGGGAAAGTGAAAATATAACGAAAAATGAAAACAGAACGGAAAATTAAACAAATTTTCCAATGAAAATGAAATCCCTCCTCTTGATTCATCACTGTTCTCTACTAGTTCCCCTCCAATATTCATTTCCTTATCATTCTCCCTCAATCTAAAACAACAAAAGTAAACTACGAGAGGAACTATTTTCCTCTCTCTCCTAATCTCAATAAGTATGTTCTCCTAAAAAATTACCAACCACATCATCTCAGTAAAGAGCAAGAGAACGACGAGAAACATAAGCGTATGTAAACATCCACAGAAACAGAAATATTACCCGAGAGTTTGTTGCGAATCATTTCCCGTTCCAGCTGATTTCGGACTCGACAGACCAATCTCGACCGTCCGATCCAAAGACGAAGCAAGAACATCGTCGCGTTCAAGGCTTCTGGAGCAAGAAGAGGCTTGTTTTCGATAAATCCTCGGCCTCGGAAGATCACAATTCTCGATCTCCAGCGATTTCTGAGCCACCAAGCTGGCCAAATCGTCTTTTCCAGATGATCTCCACCACGGCTCAGTCTTGTACTCGAACTCCGAAGCAAGTTTTTTGGACTCTTCGGAAGAAACCAGACTGTTGAGAGAATCCAAATCCATCAAATGATCGTCCAAGAACCAAATATTACCCACTTCTTTCCCCGACCCGACGCTCCGAGAATCTCCTCTTCCCGCAAACTCCTCGCCTAAAAAGACGTAATCGTCCTCCGAGGAAACTTGCTGAGCACTCGTGAAGTCCCTGTTCAGCCACCACTGTCTTTTTGCCGAAATATCCGGGTTCGGGATCGGATTCGGGTTCATGTAATCGGAGATGGTGCTGTGTGGCTCTTTTGCACCGGAATCGGGTTTCTGATGATCGGATTCTGGCGATGAAGTCGACAGATAAGATGACGGAGGTGATGAAGACGACGAAGAACACGAGAACCTCGAAGCTTCCATGGAACCTCCGTGAACATAGCAACGGTTTTTAGGCCACCTTGTTCTTCTTCTCGCCTCTGCCGTTGCCATTTTCACTCAATATTCTCTCTCTCTCTCTCTCGTGAACTTCGAAGATCAAACACGAAACCTGATAAGAGCAGAATTCATTTTTACATGGAATTTCAAGATCAGAGAGACTCCGAAGAACAAAACAATCAACATCTTGATAACTTTTGATCCATGATTTAACTACAAAATCAATATCCAAAAGTCATGTCACATGTATTTCGTTTAAGAGATGGCACAAAAATTAATAATAGTGATAAAAGTAAAAGAAGATGAAGAAGAATAAAGCAAAGTTGCAGAGAAAAGCAAATATTGGAAATCGAAGACTTTTCCTTTACAACTAGTGTGAATTTTTTTTTTTTCCTTGTTGCAACAATTAAAATCTAACTAGATTCTTCAATGACTCACACAAAACAATAAAAAAAAAAAAATAAAAAAAAAAACAGACCGAAATCCCTAAAAATCAGTGAAAGAAAAAAGAGAAGATTGAAAAAAAAAGTCATAAGCAGAATCAGAATACTAAATTTCCGCCGCTGAAAACAGTTCGTAAGAAACAAAATTTCATCATCAGCAAAAGATGATCATGAAATTCGTAATCACAGTCGGTTTTTATCACGAGCAACGACGAAGCAAAACTGTCCAAATTAATAATCAAAATTATCAGCAAAGGAAAATTATCAATTATTACTGGCCTGTGTTCGACTTACTGTGCGATTCGTACGAGAATCACGTTAGGTCTTCGAGAGATTCCATGGGAGGAGATTATCACGACCCGATTTGTCTGAGCGAAAAATGAAAACGCCATGATTTTTTTTCGCTTTCACGTCATCTTCACCGCCAATAACTCTATTACTGACATCTGTTATTTTATTTTAATTTCCAATGATATTACTAGTTTCGGATATTATGGGCAAAAAAATTAGTAAATTACTAAACTCACGCAATGAATTTGAGAGCATGGTCAACCTCAGATTATTTAATTTTTTGACGCAAAAAACGTTCTTTTAATTAGCTCAAATTTATAAAACAGCTCACGTGTAGACCAAATTAAGCACTATGATTCTATGAGATTTCCTTAGTTTTTCTTTATCATTTTTAGAGTTAATGTAATTATTAGCTATATAAATTACATGAATTTTGGATATAGTTACAAGTTTGGTAAATGACCGGCTCAAATTATTAATAATTTTTTTTGGAACAATCTATTATAAATATTTTCAATAAATTAATAAAAATGAAAAGTATAAACTGGTAAAAATATTTTAAAATAAGTATATTTCGTAAGTACACTGGTTATTTACAACAAACTATTAACTAAATTCAAGTTTTAATTATTTTTTTCTTTAGGAAGTTTTAAATATTTAATTTGTTGTTATTATTGTTAATGTAAAGAGGAAAAAGTATGGAAGTGAGATAAAAAATAGAATGATGATCACACACGTTGATTATTACAGTAAATTAACAAACGTTGATTAAATCTAAATATTAATTAGTTAATATTTTGTTATTATTGTTAAAGGAGAGGAATGAGAGTAGAATGATGATTGAGTATAGTAGTACTTTTCATTATTTTAATTTATATTTTTCCTTCTCCGTGAAGAGTGAAGAGAGTAATGATAGGAATTGGAAATGAAAAAGACATTAAATGTTGAAAGCTTCAGAGTGAAAGAAGCCTATCCTATTCTTCCTTATTCATATCCTTTCGCAATCTTCTTTAAAAAAATATTTCCATCATTTTCCCAACTACCATTCTGTCGTACTCGTCTGGCTACATACGACATGTCGTATGTGACACAATTTATAAAAATTTAGTGAAAGGGAAAGAAATTGACATGTTAACAATTATGTATAATATACCTCTTGAAATAAATGGTATTATATTTATTTTGATTATGTAATGCATATTACGTATATGCCAATCTCCACCATTTTCGAGCCGTTTAGTAGCCACAAACAAATATGTATATTAATCTAAGCCAATATTATATGATTCATGTCACCATTTATTCAAGGTTATATTGAATATAAATATATACAAGTGACCCTTGAATATATAACCCCGGAAGATAACATGATTAATTTAGCATTTTCCACCCCTTGAAACTAAATATAATTGTTGTGCATGTACATTATATTTTTAATATATAGTTATAATACGTAAATAAAAAATATTAATTTGTAGAAGAGAAAAAGGTTAATATGGGATTCGTTGCTTGAATTTCATTCTAAGCATTGACAACCTTCTTTGGAGAGATAACTTCTCATCTTTTCTTCCTAATTTGTCCAAGTAAAATGCCATTTTCTTTAGTGTCTCTAAAACTTCTTCACTCTCATTGCCTAAATATTTCTCTTGGATCCTCAAAACCCTTTTTAGCTGCCCCAAAAGCGTTTCGTTGTCGTTCCCGAGCCTGTTTTGGATCGATACCAAACAGTCCAACACCTCGGCTGCAATAATTTGAAAAAAAAAACAAAGAAAAAGTTCAGTACTGACATTTACTATTTACAACATATTTACAGAACGTTACCTATTTTCAAATTTCTTACATTTATGTTGACTAAAGATACATACATATATATATATATATATATATATATATATATATATATATGTGTGTTAGAAGATCGTCGCATCAATATCAACATTCACTCGGAAAATAAAGGCTAATCGAATTAGTCAAATAAATAAAAATCAGAACTTTTTCCAACTTCTAAGGAAGATTTTAGTCATTGGGTCAACCGAGGATTCCCCCACCGGAAAAAAAATCATTTAAGAAAGGATATTAATTTCACTCGAGGTCAAAGCAAAGTTATTAAGAGATGAACATTTGAAAAATAAAGGTTAATCGAATTAACCAAACAAATAAAAATCAAAACTTTTTCCAACTACAAAGGTAAATTTAGTCATCGAGTCAACCGAGGATTACCTCCACCGAAAAAAATCATTTACCCGGGAAAATAAAGGTTAATTCAAATCAACCAAACAAATAAAAATCAAAACCTTTTCCAACTTCTAATGCAAATTTTAGTCATTGGCAGATAAAAATAATTTTAAAAAGGTTATTAATTTCAGATGAGGTAAAAATCAAAGCTAAGAGAATGAACATTTGATTCGACGACTTACCAACGGGGAGAGACTCTTCCCCGAAAGCTTTTTCGCGGATTCGAAGAGCCTCGAAAGCGAGTTGTTCGGCTTCTTCGTCTCTCTTCAAATGGAAGAGAGTAACAGCGAGATGTAGCATCGGAAAGGACACGGCTTGATCATCCGAGCTTGTAGTTTTTCTCATGATTTGCAAGCTATTCCTCAGCAAATGCTCGGCCTCAGCGTAGTTCTTCGAGCGCAAGTGTGACGCGGCAAGGCTGACCATGTGTGTCACCGAGCTCGGGTGTTCTTTCCCTCTGCTCTTCTCCGCGATCACCAAGCATTCTTCTAAAATCTCTCTTCCTTCTTTACCCCTGAAAGAGAAAGAGACATGAACTTGAATACTGAGGATATTATATAATAGCACATTAAGATAGGAGAATTTGCCACTAACCCTCAATACTAAGTTACCCCCAACTCCATTTTTCCTTATAATCTCACATCAACCTTGACTTAGAGTATTTACATCATAATTAGGAGATTTATCCTCGTTAATTAAGTCTGAACATTTAATTAAGTTTTACCAACCTTAATTAAGAAGAATAAATGCCCTAATTATGATATTAATGCCTTAATTAAAAGTTGTTGTGAGAAGATTGTAAGAAAAAATGGAGTTGAGGGTAAAGTCGTATTTGCACATGAGGGTTAGTGGCATTTTGGGCCAAATTATGGTTTTGGCGGAAAATTGAGAAAAAAGTTAGCATATATTAGTAGATGGGGTAAATTCTCTTTAGATAGTTAGCCAGTAAATAAGAGGGATTAGTAGAAAAGGGGATCTGAGAACTATATTTATCATAGTATTTATACCTTCTTTTATATTAGAATTGATTCAAAACATACCAGCTTGTATCATCACCTAGATAACTTATTATACAGATATGTCAACACTTTTTTTATGGAAAAATTGCTGCTAAGACTCCTAATTGAGTTTGTATTTGTTTAATCCCATTTCGTATAAAAAAAAAAAGGTAATCAAGGTTGTTTATAAGGGTTCAAGAGATGATTGAGCTGAGGTAGTAGCTTATTTCTGGTAGGAACAGAGTGATTGTAGGCCGATTTGGTGTAATCGTCAAGTTTATTAACGTAAGAACTGTCTATGTGTGTTCTCATTTATTAATGGCTTTTTACCTTCCGACCAAATGAAGTAGTTGAGCAAAATCTACCCTCATCTTCTCCAATACAGGGTCATCCATAGCCATGTAATTTGAATCCTTGATGGTCTGAAGAGCTTCTCTATACAAACGAATCGCGTTGTCCGAATCTCCTGTGAAAAACTCCATTTTTAACCCATTCTTTTTCAAAACTATCCCAGAATGAGATTTTTTTTATTTGACTTTTTTACAAATCGGATTACCCGTTACACACTTGACACGAGCTAATGAACACATAGCCATTCCAACCCGTCCATCATTTTTCCCGTACAGCTTCGCATATAAGTTGACGATTCTGAGAAAGCGAAGAATGTGAATGTCCATAAACTCCGAGAACGATCAAAGAGAGTTACATCACATAAGAAAAAGGAGATACGAAATTCTAACCGTAGAAAAGGAGTTTCGGCGTCTTTAGCTTTTTGTTCTTTCAATAACAAATTTCCAAGACCAAATAAAGGCATTATTAATTCTTCACACTCAGTGCCTCTGCTTGATTCCAAAATCAAAATTGCACTGTTGTAGAACTCTATTGCTTTTTTAGCTTTTCCAGTGGAACCGAGACATTTAGCCACGCCCAAATATGGTGTCACGAGAAAGACACTATTTTTCCCTGAAGCGTTCAAACATTTTCAGAAAATGAAAAAAAAAAACAATAATTTAACAACAAAAATTGGGTCTTTAGCCAACACAAACATAAAGAATTTGGAAATATCCAACGTTCTGTAAATATGTTGTAAATAGTCGATGAGCTTACGTGGCAGTCGTCTACAAGAATTTATGGATCGGATTGTCCTTTTCGATTTTAGTAAACCAATGTGCTTACATGGCAGCCGTTTACAAGAAATTATGGACCGGATTGCCCGATTTTCGTAATTTTAATATTTATTGTTAATTACATTTATTTTTTTATTTTAATTCCGGACAGTAAAATGAGCAGGCAACGAAATTCGGACTAATTTGGTCCAAATAATCTTGTAAACAGATTAGCCATGCTATGTACTACACAACGTTAACTATTATAACACTAGTAATTTATATGGCTGGTAACTAGAATTACCATAAAATAATATACGAACCCTGCATCTGAATTAAAAAAAAAACTAAATAACGGCTCAAAGTTACCGTATTTGTTGTCCATTATATCAATGGCTCTCTGATATACAAGTACCGATTCCTCAAACTTTCCCAAATTCGAGAACATACTCGCCATATGAACAAGAATAGGATCCAAAAGTTGTTCGTCGTCTGTAATACTTTTCACAATCTCGGTCAGCTGACCTAGCACAGAATTTAATCAGCATAATATATACGCTATCATTATTCCCATATACAACAAAAACAACCATCTTATTCCGGTCAAACATGTTTTGAAATCAAGCTCTCTAGATCAAAGTATGTCAAGTAAGAGAGAGAGACTCACAGTATCGAGAAGCGATTCAACTATTTTCGGATCACCCAAAGCGGCATATCCGAGAGCAATAACATCGAGAAAAGCAGCTATTTCGATGCTCTTCTCACCTCTGTCAATCATTTCCTTCGAAGCTTCATAATTGGCTTCAAGCAAGTCTCTCGCCTCGTCTCGATTTCCCAAAGCAATCATCGACTTCACTTCGCCAAATAACTCTTGTAGCTCTCTCTCGAATCCATCCGCGTTTCTACTCCCGCGATCGGAAGTTTTTTTAGACCTAATTAGAGCAAATGACAGTGATTTAATTGACGAACCAGAATACGTACAAGAAATTTTAGAAAATGAAACTATAGATTAAAAGATTTACCTTCGAACATTCTCTGTTTCGGATGAGCTGAGTGAAGAAGATGTTCCTAGGGCACGACTAAGCGAAAATCCCCGAAAATGTTCGATGCAACGAGAGATCTTGATATCACAAACACTCGAAGGCCATAATTTCAGGCTTTGACAAGATTTGTTCTTTCTCAGCCTAAACAATTCAACAAACACGTGAATTTTCTCAACTGAACCCATAGAAAAATCAAGTAACAGAGTCCGAAATTGATAAAGCTCGGGAATTTGAAGCAAAATGAAGAACAAAACGAGGTTGATATAATTGCATTTTGTATCTCTACGTGATCAGAAAAGAGCAAAACCCTAAATTCAAAAGGCATTAGAGTAACCACCTGAAAATGTGGAGAGAAACAGGAGGTACAGACGACGAAGCTGTTGACGACGCCATTGAAGCACTATTGAAGGAAGGCGAAGAAGAAATTTTATTCATCGACGAAACGAAATTGGGAAAAAGCTTCAAAAAGTTGTTGATAAACCCTAAGGTTTTAGAATATCGAATTTTCGAAAATGAAATGTGTGAAGTTCGTTTCGTCTCCGACATTGTGCGAGTTAAACGGCAAAAGTTTTACATAAACAACTACGACAGAAGATAATAAACGACAACTACCGGAACACGTGCCAGTAGAACGACAACTACGGAGAAAACGACATCTACCAGTAACGACATCTACCAGTAAAAACGACAACTATCGGAAGAACGACACCTACCAATGATAGCGACAGTTTATAACCAAACAAGCAAAAACGTCCAAATTTACAATGAAAAAGTATCAACTAACAATTTGTTTTCCTCTTGTCAATTTCTAGTTAAATAACTCGACAGAAACATTAAAGGCGCTCGAACATGTTTTCTTCTCAAAATATAAATAAATTTGGCGTAAAAAGACGAAATACTCTTTAAAAAAAAAAATCTAACACAAATACCTTACACTATATTAGCGGTCAAAAAACTTAAAAAATTATAACTTTTAAGGGTGTAATAATTTTTAAATTAATTTTATTTTTTAAAAATAAATAATAACCGATTAATATGAATATGGAGAAACATTGTTTTAGGGGTATTTTAGTTTTTTGTACTAATATTTTGAAAAAAAATTAATTTTAGTAAAAAAATGGTATTTTGAGCAATTTATCAACATTAATTACACGACTATACACCAAACACACCATTAATAATATCGAAATTGACAACTTCCAACTTCACTCCCAGCATGAACAAACAACCATTTCTCACCATCCAACTAGTTTCTCTTTAATAATGAAAAAAATAAAAAGATATTTATGAAACATCATAAATTGGCCCTTCGTATGTTGTAACTCAAACGTAGGAGTAAAAGTACAGACTTCATCATTCATGGAAATACATTATTTTCAATCTACACGTCTTTAAGAAAAAGTGATCTAAAAAAAGTCGATAATTTGAAGCTGAAACCAGCTCAATGACAGTGATGACATCTAATTTTTTTTCTCTTCTTCTTCTCATGGAACTGGAAATACTAACTAGCAAAGATAAAATGAAAATTCCCAATTTATGTGGGCTAAACTGACAAAAATAGTCCTAGAATATATGAAAACCGAGCAGTTTTTGGTCACTTGCAGCGAATTTTGAGATTAAGAGTCCAGCGAGGCTTTCCGGTGGGCAAAGGTATGGACCTGGGAAATACGAGAGGCACTTCGAACTCTCCTACGGTCGTCAATGGTGTCTTTATTATTACGTTCTCCGGGGCAATTTGCACGCAAATTTGCCTCTCTACCTGAAATCATCGTAAAAGATTTCAAGCCATATTTTTGTATCACAAGTGTGGGTTTAAATATTGAAAGCACGGGTCGTTAAATTGACCTGCATTTCCAATTTCCCAATCTGTTTTTTCACTCCATTATTCACTCCTACCATGTATAATATTTTCAAAAGAAAGAAAAAATTATTGTTGCAGTTTCAATCGACTTTTCCTATGTTGTTAATACTTTTATTTAAAGTAAAGGGGATATTGTTTTAAAATTGTGATTCAATAGGTACTTGTTTAAGGCCTGAGAATTTCAGGTAAAATTCTTCCAACTCAGTCTGGTCTGACTCTGGTGCTATATTAGAAATATGTCAAAACACTTGCAAGCGAATTGGTAGATACAACACCGATAAGGGACTTCCTAATAGCTTTAAGAGGGAGATGCTCAACCCAATACCAAACGGAATTCAGATCCCAAAACACAAACGGCTGAAGAGAAAAGGGTTAAAAACAAATACCTCTTTCACAATCTCCTCGACAGTCACTGCTTTCTGCAATTCTATAGGCTCGTCTTTCGTCGCACGAGCCTTGAACTTCTTCGTGTCAATCATTTTCCGGAGGACCTATCGACCGAAAAAAACAGATGAGAAAACAAAACAATTGGGTAAACTAGCCGAACTAAACATAAGAGATTTGGATTAAGCCAACGTTTTGTTAATTCGTTGTAAATAGACAGCGTACTTACGTGGTAGACTTATTTCTAAATTTTCTTACCTGTTTGCCCTTTTAGTTTTTGGAATGAGCGGGATAACATATTTGGGCTAAATTGGTCAAAAATATTGTAAATGAAACGTGAGGTATATCCAAAAACCACCTACTTTACATAACTAGTACACTAACCCATGAGAAAACAACAATTTCTTGTAGAGAAACCAAGCCGAGTTTTTCTAACACACGGCTCGAACTAAAACATTTCGGACATGATTCACATTCCATACGATTCACCCGAATATGGAAAGAAAAAGAGAAAGAAACGGGACACGAACCAAACGAGAGCTAGTCAGACGCTTCGCCGCTTTTTCGTACTCTTTCATCTGATCTTCATCCGAAGTTTTCACGACTTTCACCTCTTTTTTCACGTCCATCGGCGGGAAAATCTGAGTCATTACAGCAGAATCCGTATTAAAAAAAAGCCCATATATTAACGGGTGGACCAAAAATATCTCGATCGTTACAAGACCTAAAGAAACACCTCGACTTCTAAATAAAGGCTCGAACCAATTACAATCTACTAATAAACACAAACTTCGACGAGAAAAGTTCTAACATGTTTAGCAAAAGCCCGTAAACTAAGGAATGGACGAAAAAAAAAATCTCAATCATTACAAGACCTAAAGAAACACCTCGACTTCTAAATAAAGGCTCGAACCAATTACAATCTACTAACAAACACAAAATTCAACGAGAAAAGTTCTAACATGCTTAGCAAAAGCCCGTAAACTAAGGAATGGACGAAAAAAAAAATCTCAATCGTTACAAGACCTATAGAAACACCTCGACTTCTAAATAAAGACTCGAATCAATTACAATATACTAATATTAATAAACACAAAATTTGACGAGAAAAGTTCTAACATGTTTAGTAAAAGCCCGTAAACTAAGGAGTGGACGAAAAAATCTCAATTGCTTAGGAAAAGCTTCTCGATAAAGACTCGAATCATTACGATATACTAATAAACACAAAATTCGACGAGAAAAGTTTGCGACTTTAAGGACGAGAGCTTCGAATACCTTGTGCTGCTCTTTGATGAGAAAGGCGAACTTGTCGATATTGGGAACGGCGAGCAATTTGGGCATCAAGTGATTACGAAAATGCCCCGGAGCAACCTTCACTACTTCTCCGGCACCGCCGAGCTTTTCTATGTCCTGAAACCACGTTTCGAAACGTTCTCTTTAAAAAGGATAAAAAAAACCTAGCACCGAAATTCCAACAACACTCAGCGATTATTTCATTTACGCATTCAAAGCGACGAACTCACTCTGGTTAAAATGACTTGCAATTTCCTGTGCCTGAGTCCCTGAGAAGCGTAGAGAAGAGGATTCAACATGCGATCGGAGCTGTGGAGATTCTCCGCCGCGCGTTCGACGATCTTCCGAATCGCATTTCGACCGTACATCGCGCGATGCCGCTGAAAGATATGAAAAAGCAGGTTTGATTTAATTGATTGGATTCGTAAAATTATAGGTTTAGAATTTCCGGCGAAGAAGAAGCTCATATATTGAACGCATTGCTTTACAAACCTTATGTTTTCAATTTCAGTGTGAATGAAGTGTGAATCGCATCATTCTCTGAGCAAAACAAAAGTGCATGATTTCGAAATTCGAACCTTTACTTGTTTTCAAGCCGAAGAAATCGTCGATGGAGAGAGAGAGAGAGAGAGGACGAGAAACGGAGACGATCGGAATTCAGAGGAACCGAGTTTGGTTGATTCTGAGTTTGGGATGTAATGGAAAAACCCTAAGAGGTTTTCTTTAGAATTAATTTACCTTGATAACGTATTTACCTGATAAAAGTATTATTACATCTCTTCGAAACTGAACGAACTAATTACATAAAAACTGTAAGCGATTAATTTATCAAAAATGGTTCTAAATATCCAAATGAAATATTGATATTGTTGTTTGTTTAGTAAATAATTATTTATTGTGACGTGATTGCTATTAATTGATTTTAATTAGTTACATTTTTATTTAATATATACATATTTATTTTCACCAATTTTTGCAAAACGTTTGACTATATAACAATTAATAAGTTTTAAAGTGCTATATTGCTACTTATCCCTTAATTTATCATAAAAATTGGGACACTTCAAACGTTGAGAATTTGGGATATACCCAATATTTTATTAGTGAATTGTAAATAGTTACGATTATGACGTAACAAATGTTTACAGTTAAATTTTAATCTAATTTACTTTTAATATTTCGCTTAATTTTCATTAATTTATAACAATTTTGTTTTAAAATTGTTGTAAATAATTTTGACTATTTTCGACTTATTTACTAATTATTGAGTAATTTCAAAATAATCGTAGTTTAAACAAGTATACAAAAATTACTCTTAATTTATTGTATTATTTTTGGTGTCAAGTTTATATTTTTATGGCAATTGATACATGGATGTAAGAAGAAAAAAACTTAGTAATTGAGTAGTGGTAAAGAAAAACATATGTCACATGTGATATGTGTACGAGAGATAATTATGAGCATTGGAGATTATTGGAGTTTGCGTTAATTTATTAGGAGTTCGTGCTTCACTTAGCTTTCGATGTAATTAATAAAGGGTTAGTAATATCAGCACTTAAATATGAGAATTTGATTATGAATGATTAAAAATACTAAAATAAAAAACAATACAAATGATTAACTAAAATTAGAAGAAGACATGTTTTCCGTAAGTCTTATTGCGACTAGAAATTTCATTTGTTGGATTAAACACAGTGAAATGTCACTTAAGGTATTCAATCGAACTCAAATATGTTCTTTTTTTATAATTTTCGGTTCGATTGAGAAAAAAAATGCATCGAACTTTGCACCTAAAGTTCGTGATTGTTCACCGAGGGAATCTTATGCTTCAAATCCATTTTATTAATATGGAAAATGCGATATCATCAATCATTTAACAGTAATGCAAAAGTCTTGTTGTAAAAATCACTTGACAAAAGTGTTGGACTTGAGTCTTTCTTTTGACTCTTTCTCTAAAAACAAGTCTTTCTTGACTTGACTTGGAAAGTGGAATAGCTAACTATTGAACGGGATCAATTATTTCCTTTTCAAGGACTTGAATATGTAAGAGTCTCGTTCCCTCAAAAACAAGAGAAAAAGTAGTTTTTAATTCGGTTTTGTCTACCCCAAAAGAGACTTCATATAATTGCTTGAAAGAGATAGTGCCAACATGAAATTTCTATTGGATGGATATTTTGGCAGATACACAAAGTATAACGAAGTAAGAACACTCCTAAAAATAAGTAAAAGCATTACGCTAGAACATAATTTAAAGCCTTGAAATAATATTTACAAAACCTGCCGAAGATTAGCCGAGCGAAATGCCTTCTCTAAGATCAAATGATCCGACGGGCAAATACAGACATCTTGGGAAAATCCGGGTCAGACCGGCTTCAAGTCGAAGTCTTATGCTCTAACCAATCTAGTCTTACATTTCTCTTCTCGAACCGATCTACGGGCCATCTTCTTGAGCTGAGAAAGAACACCGAAAACAAATATGATTCAGTTTTTTTTTTCTTTGAATTAAAAATTCGCGCAATAACAAAGTCTGCTCGACAGGATCTAGTACTTAATAACACCTTTATTAGGAATTTGTGACAACCTCTTATTAGACCGTGGTATTTGATTCGCCAAATACATCACTATCGTATACTCTTTCATATGTATAACGGAACCCAATCTTTATTTTGAAGTTTATATAATATCTTTATCCCTTTTTTTTATCGAAAGATCTAATAAATTTGCCCATAAACATATTTTGTTTTGGTTTTGGAGGATTCTAGATTGGCTTACTGCTCAAGATGAACCCTTGGATCAAGCTCTGGGCTCTTTCGACCTGATCGGGAGCACCCGATATTTGGATGATCTCGGGGCGATCCTCTACAAGGCTAACACTAGCTCCCGATAGCTGTTTGAGACACAAAACGCAAGATGTCATTAGAACCGAAATCACACGAAAATCAAAATGAAATTCTAGTTCTAGAAGAGTTTTGAAGTGCTAAAGAATCGCGGACCTCGCTGATCATAGCAAGCTTGTTTTTCGATTTCAGTTTTGGTACTGCGGGCTGTGGTATCACCACTTCCAGTGTACTCCTCGTAACAAGCGGCACAGTAATCCTGATTTGATCGAACCACACAAAGAGAATTGATAAATAATATAATTAACTATGTAAACTTAAATCGTTTGGTAATTGACCGTCTCAAACGATTTACGATTTTTTTGGACCAACATAGACCAAATTTGTTTTACCGCTCATTCCAAAAACGAAAAATGGCAAACCGGTAAGAAAATTTCGAAATAAGTCTGTCTCGTAAGCGCGTTATCTATTTACAACAAATTAACAAAATGTTTGTTAAATTCAAATCTTTTATGTTCAGATTGATTAATGACCCAATTGTTTTATAAATAAATGCATAAACTAGTGATGTAAATACACATATATATACCTATTTAAACTAGTGGGTGCGTCTTCACGTCGATCGATCTCGTTAAACCTCATCAATTCCATTCCAGGGCCTCCGGTTTCCTGTAAAAATACAGACCAGACCCAATGCGATAAGAATCAAATATGTAGGAATCTTGCTCAACATCTAATTCGAGAGAGAGGAAAAAAATTGGAACCTTTGATGCGTAATTTGGCGCTGAAGGGTTTGTCATAGGGTGAGAATGAGACGGAGAAGCTCCAGGAGCGGAAATCGAAGGCGGTGTCGGATCCTTTTGAAAGAACTCTCTGTATAGAAAACTACGGATTCTCGAAGTGATCTCGACAAGAGCATTTCTAGCAGTTTTTATCTCGCCTATTATCTGCAAAAGCGACAAATCGTCAATGGTTTTACCCTTGTGTCTTTAAACACGAGATTACATAGCGAAAAATAAAAAAGTGGAAACGGAGCCTCGGGTCCGTTGACAAACCTGTATGAGTTCATCGCTCCCAGAAGCACCATTCGGAAGCTCTTCTCTCGGAAGAATCTGGATAGTGGCGCCGGTCAATCTTCTGATTTCCGATAACGACCCGTCTCTGCCTTCTAAACACCCGATATCGCTGGACGGGATGAGCAATCTCGTAGTCACGATGTTGTCTTTTTCCGGAACGAGGTCGAGTATTCGGGTTTGGATGTGTAGCAGAGCTTCCTGAGCTGGGAATAGCTCATCATCAGGACCCTAATGAACAACGACATCAATCACGCCAATCAAAACAAGAAAAAAAGAAGCAAAAAATTGGGTAAATAACCAACTTAAACATAAGAGATTTGAATTTAGCCAACATTTTGTTAATTACGTGCCATATTTATTTCTAAATTTTCTTTTAACTATTTGCCTTTTACGTTTTTGGAACAAGCGGGAAAACATATTTAGGCACGTAACTGGAAATAGTTTGGACCGGCCGTTTACTAACAATAAACCAAACATCGGTTATATCTGTTGTAAATAACCAGCGTGGTTACGTGACAGATTTATTTCAAAATTTTCTTACCTATTTTCGTTTCTCGAATGTGCGGGAAAACATATTAGAGCTAAATTGATCCCAAAAAGAATTGTAAATAGTTTGAGGCATAAACCCTAAAATAAAAAACATTAAACAAGCTTTGGGACATCGGAAAGAAATCGAAAACGAATGAACAAAACGAATAAAAAGTAGATGGAAATCGGAACTCACAACATAAAATTTCGTAGGTACCTCCTCAGACGAGACAACGATTATCCGCTCGTTCGATCCACCCATCAGATCGACAATCCTAACGTCCACTCCGATCTCGTTCTGAAGCAGCTCAATGATCCCTTCGGAATCTCCCACGATGCGTTCGAGCTTCTCAGCCGGGCAAAGGATCCGAAACACGAGCTCTTCCACGTAATAAGCCTGCGGAGCGGAGCTGCCGCCGCCGGACTGGCGGGACCCGTAGCCTCCTCCAGCGGCCCTGTGATTGGGTCCAGCGAGCCGCGGCGGAGGAGGTCCGCCGTAACCGTCCACACCGGATCGCCGCCCCGGATTGTTCATGTAAGGGTGAAACTCTTCTTCGGGGAAGAATCGCTCCGGCGAATGCATTCTTCCGTGGTGGTGGTTGTTGTTATGGTTATGGAATTTGGTCCGGTCTCGGTGCTGGCTCTCTCTTAGCCGAGCTGCGATTATGGCTATGGCGTTCTTGACATTGTTGATATCTCCAACTACCTGAAAAAATCGAAGCCTATGAATCTTAATGAAGCCTGGTTAAGCCTCATGAATGTCCGAAAGTCATGAAATCAAAGCTCTGTAATCATTATTGATGTCTCCTACAACCTGAAAAAAATGAAGCCTATGAATCTTAATCCCCTATTAGTCCTTCTAAATGTCCGAAAGTCATGAAATCAAAGCTCTGTAATCTGTATGCGAAAGTCATGATATCTCCCACAACTTGAAAAAATGAACCCTATGAATCTTAATCCCCTATTTAGTCCTCCTAAATGTCTGAAAGTCATGAAATTTCTGTAAACTGTAATAATTATTGATATTATCTCCCACAACCTGAAAGAAAAATGAACCCTATGAATCTTAATCCCTAACAAGTCCTCCTAAATGTCCGAAAGTCGTGAAATCAAAGCTCTGTAATCTGTAACCAACCTATGAATCTCAATCCCTATCAGGTCCTGCTAAAAATTGTCCGGAAATTCGTGAAATCAAAGCTCTGTAATCTGTAATCATTATGGATAATCTCTATGAATCTCAATCCTATCAGGTCCTGCTAAAAATTGTCCGGAATGTCATGAAATCAAAGCGTTTGTTCCGTTAATCTGTAATCATTTGTTTTCGGAGCTTTTGACCTGAACGATCTCCTCGGACATGGAGATGCAGCGAGGGAGGTTATGGTCGCGAGGCAAAACCCTAATCTGAGTTTTGGTCTCGCCTCTCATCTGCTCGATGATTTTCCCGCCTTTTCCGAGGAGGCAGCCGACGTGCATTTTCGACACCACCAGGCGCGTGGCGACTCTTCCGCCGCCGTAATCGTCCTCGCCGTCTCCGCCGACGCCGCCGCCGTCGTTCTCGAGGATCCGTTCGTGGATGAGGAACAGCGCCTCCTGCGCCGGAGAGAACGCCGGCATCCTCCCGTCCGGATCTCGCCGCCGCGTGTCGCAGATCTCGATGATCCGCTCGTCGTCGCCGGGAACGAGCTCGGTCACGTTGATCCACGCTCCGGTGTGCTGCCGAATCGACTTTATGATGCTCCCGGACTTTCCGATCACTCCGCCGGCTTTCAGGTCACGGCACAGAATCCGGTAGCTCGTCGTCACCGAGTTATCCTGCGGCTGCCCCTGCGCTGGAGGCGGCGGAGGCGGCGGAGGAGTAGGATGCGGCGGCGGCGCGTTGTGCAGCTTCGACGGATTTCTTCCGTTTCCGCGGTGGCGATTGTTGTTGTTGTGATGGTGGTGATTGTTGTTGTTGCTGTTGTGGTTTCCATGGTAATGGTGATTGTTGTTGTTGTTGTACCGAGGTCTGGTTCTCACGACTGTCAAGGAATCGTAGTCCTGATTGTTGTCATAATAGTAATTCCTCTTAGATCTAGACCTCTCCATTGTCGCTAGGGTTTCTCCCTCTCTCTCTCGCGTTTATCTAGGGAAAAATCGAATCGTAGAGGCTCCGTTACGTCTCAGTTCAAAAAGAGGCAAAATCGAGGTCCGGTGATTTCGAGTCCTTTGTTCCGATCTGCGAGTCTAGGTCGATCCATGTCCCTTACCGTCAGGAGAAATTGCGTTCGATAGTCGGTCTGTCTCTGTCTCTATCTCTATCTCTATCTCTGTTTGTTTGATTCTTGGGGATGTGAGGGAAATATGGAAGCGAAAGTTTCGAGCTGAAAACCCTAGAAATGCTAGTGAAGACGAAGAAGATGACACGCAGATTGAAAGAAAGAGAGAGAGAGAGAGAGAGAGAGAGAGAGAGATGTAATCTTGAAGAATAGTCTTCACTTCGGTTAAAGCCACACAAGCTGTTTGTGTTGCTTCACTCCTTTATTTACTGTTTCTTTTATTATTATTAAAAAGTAATTGCTTAAAATACCAAGTTTTATTTTTAATTTTCTCAAAAATTCACTCTGCATGTTTCTTGTCAAAATGCAAATAAATTTAATGTGAAAAAATAAAATACGCTTTAAAAAAATAAAACTACACACATACCTTATATTATACTACCGCTAAAATAATCAAGAAAAAAATAAAAAAAAATTAATTTTTTAAAGTTGGACCAATTTTTACCTTTTAAATTTAATTTTTTTCAAAAAATAAATAAATAATAATATATTAATATGGATATGGAATGTAAAAAAATTGTTTTAAGAGTATTTTAAATTTTTGTACTATTTTGAGAAAAAAATTAATTTTAATGAATTTTGAGAAAATCAATTATAAATGGTGGTGTGTTGGGCAATTTTTCAATAATTTTAATTAATAAAAAAATTGCCCAAAGTACCACCATTTGTAATTGATTTTTCCAAAATTCACTAAAATTAAAAATTTCCCAAAATACACTATAAAAGTCTAAAATACCCCTTCAATAATATTTTTACATTTTATTTTATATCTATATTAATCGATCATTATTTATTTATTTTTAAAAAAATTAAACGTAAAACTGGTTCAACCTTAAAAAATTTATTTTCTTAATTATTTTAGTCGGTAGAATATTATAGAGCATTTGTGTTAATTTTATTGTTTAAAAGATATTTTGTCTTTTCACATAAAAAAATATTTGAGTGTGTTTTGGGAAAATAAATAATACAAATTGGTATGTTAGCAATTCCTCCAATTAATATGCGTTTAAAAGCTTGTATTACAAAGGCCCACGTATAAAAGCTCTAAGGCCCATTTCTTTTTCCCCTAATTCTCCTCCTCATTATTTTTCCACTTCCCTCGTCGTCACTTCTCTCTTCGTCTCTCTCCCAGGTAAACCTTTCAGGCTAACGTTTCACAGAACAAACCTGATTTCTCAAGTTCTTTTACGTGCGACACACCTTTCAGGCTCGTTTTTTGCTCGAATCCGTTGCTTCAAGTCGCCGCCTACCTCTGGATCTCAGGTAAGGTTTTAGTATTTTTAGTAGTTTTTTTTTTAAAATCGATTCATGATCGTCACCACGAGGTAATGAAAAACCTCAACTCATTTCTTAGGTCCGAAAATTTGAGGAGATTTTGTTCTCGTTATAATTGATGTTCTCAAGTATTCTTAATTCGGTGATAGCTTGATTTTTGTCTCTCTCTCTCTCTCTCTTTGACTTTGGGGCTTTTGTAATGACCTAGATATGTGATGGTTCTATAAATTCCCCTTCCAGAAACGATCTTGATCTGTTGATTCCGGATTTATATGACTTTTTTTCCGGAGGTTGAATATCCAAAAAATATTGTGTTATTGATGCATTTGTTGTATCGTTGTAATCTTGTTTTTCATTTGCTGAGAGTGGATTTATAATCAAAAGTTGTATGTTCGCCTCATCTCACAATAGCTTCGTTAAACTATTTTACTTGTATTTTAATCATTTTTCATAAAAAATTTCAACATGGTACTAGCTGATACAAAAAATCACATAGATGAAAAACTATTATCATAAGATCGTTGTAGGTATATTGGTCTTTTTTCTTTCTTTCTTTCTTTTCTTGAAGACTACGCTACATTGTCAAACCAAGCATAGTATATAAACACTATTTTCCATGAATTGGGATTAAATTGGCATTTAGGGCTGTAAAAAATGGTGAGTTTTGGAGGGCTCGGAGGAAGAACGAAGAACGTGGTTGTGGCCGGAGGATTAACGGCTTTTGTGTTCGGAGTATATTTCTACACTATGAGAGCTGTTGGTGGTACCGACGAGCTTCAAATCGCCATTGACAAGTTTGAGGATCAAAAGAAACAATGAGAATGAACTAAGATTATTATCCATATCTCAGCTTTTTTGTTTTGCGTTATAAATAATTTTGCAGAGAAAATAAAACTGTGTATGTTATGGAATTCGAGATCGAAATTGGTTTATGGAGATGAGCTTTATGTGTATTGATTTTATTTACGGCACTTGCAAATAAGATGTATGTAAAAGCTTATTGAGAACACCATATGTAAAAGCTTTTGAGTTCCATGGTTATAGAGTAAAGAAAAGAAAGGATAAGGGGTCAAAATAGAATGGTTTGAGACACTGTTGGTGAACAAATCTTGAAACGAAAATTTTTCATATTCAAACATTAATAAAATATTAAGTATTGATCTTTCAAAGTTTTTATAAATCTATTATTATTTTTGTTATGGACAAAAGTATCAAATATTAATCTATTAAGTGGGAAAAGGGATAGATTCTTGGATATCAAGAAAGCAGCTGCTTTGAAGAAGGATTGGAACTTCCCAAAATTTACAAAACTAAAGTGGTTTAGTTTGAGTGTCCATAAATTTTCGCCTTTTACGTATTCATCCAAACGACACCAAATGAAATACAAAAAGAATAGTCCATACATCTAACTAATATATATATGTCACGATGGTTGGTTGAATCATAAAGGTATCCAAATATTTATCCACATATCAACTAAATCTCTATCTCTTTTATTTATCTCGCGCGTGCAAAAGCACGTTTTTTTATCCTAGTCTTCATATAATTTCCAATAAATGTATTGGTATTTCCGCTGTAAATTAGTAATTATGGTTTGATTGTCGTTTTCCATGTGGATTTTACTCGTGAACTTTGCTAACAAAAGTCTTTAGAACACTCCCTTCATTTCAGCTTCTTCCGCAGATCATGCTTCGATACAACACATCTACATCTATTTAGGTTGACCTTCACCATCTCTTGCGACAATGTCAACAAACGAGTTTAAAAGAAGTGTCAATATTGTAATATTTTCAGGTTTGTGGAACACCTTCAGCTCCGCATTTGTCCAAAATAAGATAAACAAATTATTTTAAATAACCATAATAATTCGTCTACAACGATTTTGAGATGAAAAAGTCAAAAAATTAAAATTTAACTGTAAACAAATGTCACGTTATAACAGTAACTACTTACAATTAATGTGTAAAACGTTTGCTATATTCAAATTGTTAACGTTTAAAGTGGTTATAGTCACTTTATTCTTAATTATAAGTTTTTATAACGAATTGTTTAGAGTTTTCTCCGAGTAATGCCCATTATTTACATATAATTTTAAGTTGTAAACAACAAATTTAGCATAGATTTAGTTTGTCGCACGAGTATGAAAAACAACATGTTATGGCACGCACGTAGCTTTCACAAGTGAACGAGGGTATTGTTTTCATAGACACCGCTAAACCTATCTCATTGCCTCTTTCTCTGTATCTCTTGAAAAATCATTTTCTAGACTCCAAAACATGCTAACTATTCATATTAGACTCGTTTTGTTAAAAATATCATAAAATTAACTTTAAACATAAAGTCGGATAAAAATACATTTCTACTCAAAATATGGTATAGTATCGTATCTTATCATCTACTCACCGTATTTTATCGTACAAAACATTATCGTATAACTATCATATCTTATCATATGGAATTGTATGAAGTGAATAATGATTTTTGAAAATTTTGAATTTAAAAACATTTTTGATCGATTTTGATCTTAAAATTTATTTTCATATATTTTTAATAAAGTACATAAAATCTGAAACTCTAACATATTTTGGGTTTAAGAAATGATATTTATCTATCTCCTTCTCTACTAGCGTAGTTTTGTTCCTCATTTATCTCCCCACCTTTATCTCTCTCTCTATCTTATCCAATATTTTCCGAGTTATTCTCAGAGTAAATCTCCGTTATTTACATATAAGTTTACGTTGTAAACATAAGGTATATAGATTAGCATATATTTAAGAGGAATTGGTCAAAATGACACCTTTAATTTTATATTTTCCCAAAATCCAACCAAACATATTTTTATTTTCCAAAATACAAGTGAATTTCATGTGAAAAGACGAAATACCTTGGAGCAGTTTTTACCTTTTAAAACCGATTAATATGGATATGGAATAAAATGTAAAGAAATTGTTTTAAGGGTATTTTAGACTTTTGTACTAGTATTTTGAGAAAAAAATAATTTTAATGGATTTTGTGAAAACCAAGTACAAATGGTGATATTTTGGGTAATTTCTCTAGATTTAATTTGTGGCACGAGTTGAAAAAACGACAGGTCGTTCAACGATGGCACGCACGTGACTTTCACAAGCGAACGAGGGTAGTTTCGTCACAAAGACCACTCAACTAGAACGAAGCGTAATCCGAAGCAATATAGCGCGAGGCAAAGATCGTTCACAGCTCTCACCTATGGCTTCCATGTCGCTTCGATTCACTCTCTCCACTGTAATTTTCTGTTCATATCTCAAGAAAAAAACATCGTCATTATTTATTTTCCTTTTTTTGAGTTCGGATTCACTTCATTCGTTTTCTCTTAAACGCAGGGGATAGAGCCGAGAGCATGGAATTCGATAGCTTGCAATCGCTCGACTAAGACACAGGTAAATTGCTTTTTGTATGTTTGTGTGTTTATGTATAGATAGTTTTGATACGAAGAAAATGATTAATTCCGTCGATTTCAGGTAATTTCACAAATGAAGAAGAACAGCGAAGGTCGGCAAATATGGCGGCGAAGAAAATTGGTAAGAAATCCAAATGCTCTTTGTTTTCACAGTTTAATTGTGCTAGAATCTGATGATCTGATTTCTGTTTGGCTTGTTTTCTAAGTTAGAATCTCTGATTAAACGCTCAGCGTAATGATAATTACTTAAAAACAATCAGAAGGTTGGGGTTTCATGACTTGAAAAACGAGTTATTTTTTAAGATTTGTGTAGTGTATATTTGAGATATTTTTCATTTTTTTACTATGAAACTGATATTTTAGTCCGTTCAAGTGAGCTTTTAGATATTTAGGATTGAGGATAAGAGATTCAACATTAGTAGAAACTTATGTCTATCGCAGAGATTATAAGACATGAGAAATTAAACACTTGTTCAATGTTATGAGCTAGTAGTATTATTATTTCCGAGTTCATATGTCTTTTAACCAAACAAAACTGCAACGGAGAGGATTTATTTGTCTTATCTTAGTGAAAACCTTTTCTCTTCTTCTTCTGAATCTGTTTAATTCGAAGTTTGAACTTGTACAGTGTAGTGCAGTACTATCATTAGTATCACATGAACATGATGTAGAAACTAGATTTTGGTTTGTTCTATCAGCTTTGTTCAATTAAAAGAAGTAATTAACTGATACATGGGTAAAAACTACAAAGATAATGGGGTATATATAAACTGAAATAGTTATTGCTCTGTAAGAAACTCAAAATACTACCATTATGACAGTTGCTTCAAACAGTTGAGAAAATTGAAGATTCCTTAGAAGTCAAATCAACACAAAAAGAACTTTGTTAATCGAGAATTAGAACTTGCGTCAATACTTAGAGATTGATCCTGTATTGAATTTTCGATTGCTCAAGTTACAACCCTTGTTCTTGTGAACCACTAAGTATAACTTAAACCACTGATATCAGTTTCTTTCTTTCATTCTATACTCTATGTATATATAAACTGAAATAGTTATTGCTGTGTCATTTCTCTGTAAAAAACTTAATATACTACCATTATGACCATTGCTTCAAACAGATGAGAAAATTGAAGATTCGTTAGGAGTCAAATCAACGCACAAAATGAACTTTGTTCATCGAGAAGTAGAACTTTGTCCTAGTTTAATCAAAATCGACTCATTCCATGCTTGGAGATTGATCCTATATTGAGTTTTTGATTGCTCAAAGTACAACCATTGTTCTCGTGAACCACTAAAACACACTACAACTCTATTAACTTGAATCCCAAGCTACCGAAGGATACGAGTTGAATAATAAAAAAAAAACTATCACATGCCAACCATTGCGTATCTATACTTACCGGGCCTAGAATAAATATGCTTCTTTTTTTCCCTAGGAACAAAAGAATTCCTACTAAAAGAATAGAACAAATTTGAATTTTTTCTCAGACGAAGAGCGACCAGAAATTGGAGTACGGGAAACACAAGCGAGTGCCGTTTTTGGAGGAGCAAGTGAGGAAAGTTCAAGAAGCGGGAAAAGTTCTGACGATGGACATAGAGAGGTTGCTTCTGAGAGAAGATAACCGATTCGATTTCGTGAACGAGATCGCGGCTGAAGCGACGGAGTATATCATCAAAGATAGGGACGCGTACGGAGGATCGAAAAAGGCCATCCTCCACGTCATCAGTAACCGGGTCAACGAGGCCGGGTATCACAGGCCCGATGCTTATGCCTCCACCGACGAGTTCAAGCCCGGCCCGTCTTTCATCAAGGAAGAGTTTTCTTGATCCACAAGTTACTAAAAAAAATTAATCAGGAACTGTTTTCTGTGGTAGGGAAAATTAGTCCATTTATTTTCTTGTGTTTGGGTTCTAATTAATCTATGTTAGCTCTCTAGATCATTTTAGAAAAATTGTTCTAAATAACTATGAAACAATGTTATAGCAATTTGGTCAAATTTGTTATTTTTCTAAAAGTAAATAGTCATTGAAGGTGACGTGACACTTTTTATAGAGATTGAGTTCCAATTGTGCCCTATCAGAATCAATTTATTTTAAAATATTATAAACAGTTTATCAATGGCAGTTTATTAATGACGTGTCCAATTTATGTTAGTGGGCAAATTTCTTTTTCTTTTTTAATATTATCGATCAGTGAGATACTAATGGTAGTTTATTTATTTATTTTTTCAATTAAAATTCTTCTTTTTTTACGCTTTTGGTTTTGGTGCCGATGCCATACGCAAAAAAGAAGAGACTCATAGATTGGCAGAGGCAAATAGAATTTTCGCACATTTTCGTTAATCCATGAACAGGAAAAAAAAGATAATATTGTCAGAAAAATGATTTATTTCGGTTTATAGTTATAAACCAATATTTACAGAAATTTGACTATTTAGTAAACTTTAAGTTCAAATGAGTATATTACTCTTTATCCCATCATTTTATTTCAGTTTAGTTTATTTGAATTTGTTTTTCTTTTATCTTGGGAGGCGTAATTACAATAATGACCTCACAGTTTGAATGATAGAATGTGGGTAAATTATGCAATTCTCTTTCACCTCGTTTTATAAAAGTGTACTTTTGTTTGAAATTGAGTTTAAAAAAATTAAAATATAAATAGTTTTAAAATAAAAATATCCAATTTTGATATTTTGTGCTAAATGAAATATTTAGATGATAATATAATACCAAGAAAGCAATATTGTACTAGCGAATGAAAAATAAACAAGTATTTGTACTAGGTATTGTACAAGCAAATAATAAAAGAAAGAAAAAGGAACAGGAGAAATGGCGGGACCAGCCACGTGGCAAGAGGACAGTGATTCAAATTTCGCGGCATAGGATCGTTCACCTTTCTTATCTTCGTTGGTGAGACACTAAATCGAAATCACCACTTCCACCGATTCTCTCCCGACTCAGTGAGTCCGACTCGGTTCGCGAAACCCTAGCTCAGTGAACTGATGGCTTTGATAAGCCAACAGTTGCAGAGGTTTCTCTTCACCAAATACCTCAGCTCTCACTCTTCTTGCCCCAAATCCGCCGCGAGAAGGAGAACCGCCGCGAATTGCTCCGCAATAGCCTTCGACGCTCAGACAACGGCGTTGACCGGATCTGGCGGAATCCGATGGGGATCGACGAGCCTGCAAGGTCCGAGGGAGGAGATGGAGGACGAGGTCGTCGTCCGATCCGACGACCTTGACGGATTCTTGTTCGCCGCCGTTTTCGACGGTCACGGCGGTTTCTCTTCCGCCAAGTTTCTCAGGTTCGGAATATCGAAATTTTTCTGTGTGTCTGTGAAATGAAATGAAGATCGGAATTGGAAGCTAGGTTTTTAAAATTGAAATTTAGTTCCGCAAATATGATTCGGTCTCTCTTTTGAAATTTGGTCAGAGAAGAGCTCTACAAAGAGTGTTGTTCGGCTTTACAAGGTGGAATTTTACTCACGGAGAAACGATTCAGCGCCATCAGAGACGCGTTGGAAGAGGCGTTTCAAGAAGCTGATAAGAAGTTGTTGGAGCTGTAAGAACAAACACTCGTTTTTTTCTCTTTGGAATTTTGGCTCGTACTATTTAATTTCAATCTATATCGCCATATTGAAGGATATTTTTTTTTTCTCTCTCGAACATCAAAGGCTTGCGATGAACGGAGATGGGGATGAATCTGGAACAACGGCGACTGTTATGTTCGTCGGAAATGACGCCTTGTTTGTTTCTCACATCGGAGATTCTTGCGTGGTACGTGTTTTAGAACTGAAAATCGATTGAAAACGAAGTAAATACATAACGTCTAAAGATGATTTTCTGGTGAGTGAGTATGAATAGAGCACCACCTTATATGATTATTGGATTCATGAATTAAGATGGCATAGACGGAGATGCATGATTCTTATCACACACTCTGACTATTATATCCTACTCATACATATGCATTACAAACACAAGTTTAAAATCAGACTCACAGCATAAAAAACATCACTATCTCTCTCCAAAAGTTTGCATAAAAGAATTGAAGTGTATGAGAATTGAGAAAAGTAAACAACTACATGTCCCCTGAAAATGGGAACCTTATGATCGATGTCGAACCAAAGGCATTAAAAGATAAAATATTATCATCGAACATTCTTCAGTGTTTTGCTTTGTACACAATATACAATACACACGGACATGGTGTGGGTAGATTAAAAAAACCAAAAATTGGATATATAACCTCTTCAAACGTTGGAAATTTGGATATAGCCAACGTTTTTTAAACGGATTGTAAATAGCCGCTGTTATGACATAATATCTGTTTTTACAGTTAATTTTTTTATCCGGTTTACCCTTAATATTTCGCTTAATTTTCAATATATACTAGAAATTATCCTTAAAAAAACGACACGGGGTTCTATAAGAGCGACGTGATTTGGTGAGCCGCATGATGGTGAGAACAATAGAATGGTTTAATTACTGATTCAGGTTCTTTGTCGAACTGGGAAAGTCGAAGAGTTGACCAATCCTCACCGGCCATATGGGAGCAACAAAGCCTCTCTTCAAGAAATCAAAAGGATCAGAGAAGCAGGTGGATGGGTGTGTTTTTTAAATTTTGATTTTTTTTTGTTCCCTTTCTGTTTTTTATTTCATTTCAATTTCTCTAGTGATTTTGTTTGACTGAATAGCAGTATTTGATGCTTCCAGATTTCAAATGGAAGAATTTGCGGAGATATAGCCGTGTCTCGTGCATTTGGTGACCAGCGATTCAAATCGAGGAAATACGAGTTAGTCCTTCGATATTATGAATTTGGTTTGTAGCGCATCATTAAATAAATTTATGTATATATAATGTCTCTTATGAAATGCATGAACAGGATGGTCAAGAAAGGAGTCGAAGAAGGAAGATGGCCTGAAAAATTTGCTTCACGGTACGCAGAAAAAAATTATTGCCTCGTTTCATCCTCCGTTATTTAGTGTCATCCTGTTTTGATATATGTCTTTCAAAAGACCCAAGCAAGTTATAAGAGGATTTCAACATATAATTGATTCAGTAATCAGTTTCTTGTACTAAAAGAAACTGGATGATGTATTATTTCTCTAATGTTGTCGCAGTGTACAATTCAAAGGAGATTTGGTTACTGCAATGCCCGATGTTTTTCAAGTACAGCTCGGAAAAGACACAGAATTTCTTCTGTTAGCATCAGATGGCTTGTGGGATTATATGAAAAGGTTTTTCACATCATATGTTGACTCTTTTGCTTATTAATTTACATAATCCTTTAGTAACTTAAAAAATAAATCTTTTGTTTGTTGTTTTCAGCTCAGAAGCAGTCGATTTCGTTAGAAACCAACTTCGACAGCACGGGGATGTTCAGGTACTGAATATCCTCATGTTGAATTTGGTTTTCAAAATCAGCAAGTTTAAGGTGTTTTAAGTTAAAACAGTGCTCAATACATGTCCTATTTTTATTTAAAATTTTCAGGTCGCTTCTGAAGCGCTTGCCCAAGTGGCTCTGGTAATTCCAAAACCATTTACACAGACAATGCTTTTCTTTCATCAATCATTCCGAAAAGCATAAATCTTAGGAGAAATTTTTTTACAGGATCGGCGCACTCAAGATAATGTTAGCATTGTCGTTGTCGATTTAGGGTAATCAATTCGACCATCTTTTATCAATAATCCTTGAACTGTGTGGTTCAAGTCTATCACCCGAAATTGATTCCCGAGTTTCGATTTATAATGTAGGCGAACGGATTGGAGAAATTTGCCGCTCGAAGAACAAAATGTTGTGTTTGAATTAGGTCAGGCTTTCGCCACCGTGGGGATTTTATTGCTTGGGATTTGGATGACATCCATGGTTCCATTGTGAGTTTTTTCTGGGTGATATTATCCTTCAAAATGATGTATAGAAATCCACATAGTGATTAAATTAAATATATAAATTATGTAGCTGTTTATAATGTTGTGCAATCTGTTTATAAAACTGTACATGTTTCACTGCTGGATATATGTTGTATTATGTTCGGTTTAGCAATCTGGGAACTAATTAACGTAATAAAAACGCAGTATTTGAACTGTTGACAAGGGCTTGGAAATTAAATTGCTAATTAATCAAGACATTAAGAGCATATCTAGTAGTAAGTTAAAATGACATTTGCTTAATTTCTCACGTTATATTTTTAATCTACAAAATTTTATGCTAAGTTCATATTTGGTGGTAAGTTAAATGTCTTTTTACGCAGTAATAATAATTTTTTTTATTATCAACAATATTTTAATTTATTTATATAATACAAATAAATATTTTAATGCACGTGTCATTAATGGATAAATATGAGTTTCATGTATTTAGTTTAGTTGATTAGTTAAGTAAAATACAAAATAATAATTAATTATTAGTAGAGAATTATTTATAATTTATTAACGAGTCCTCAATTTACACCAACACTCTAATTTATGCACAATTTAAATGCAAGTTCATAACTTTTGACCTATAGGAAGGGTCAGAACAACTTTAGTGCCAAACTTTCACCTTTTCCTTTTGCCTGAAAAACGTGGATTAGACTTTCTTGTCCACTGCCTCTGCAGCCTCCTTTTTAGTTATATTTAGCTCACGAGCTAAATAAAATTAGAAGATTTGCCAAGAATACCACATTTTATTTTTTATCTTTCCAAAATATACTCAAACATATTTTTTTCTTCAAAATACAAGTAAATTTCATGTGAAAAATACGAAATACCTTTTAAAAAAATAAAACTAACACAAACGCCCTACACTATTCTACCGGTCAAAATAATTAAGAAAAAAAATTAAATTATTGGGATTGGAGCAATTTTTACCTTTTAAAGTTTTATTTTTTTAAAAAATAAATAAATAATAACCGATTATATGGATATGGAATAAAATGTAAAGAAATTATTTTAGGGATATTTTTAATTTTTGTACTAGTATTTTGAGAAAAAATTAATTTTAGTGTATTTTAGAAAAATCAAATACAAATAGTGGTACTTTGGGCAATTTCTCAAAAAATTATTATTAAATTTCATCTTAGATTTGGCATAATCCAGGACGATTTAAAGAAGAGTATTAGCAAAAGGAAAAAAAAAATTGGTTCATCACTGGATTTTAACTTGCGTTACAAGTAAGCTCATTAGACAAAGCTTAAAGAAACTGTGTACAATGTCTCTCGTTTTCTCAAGTTCTTCACTTCACCATTATTGTTTTCGACTTTTAAGAAGTGCATGTACTACGAGAAAATATCAGCGACCAATAATGACTCGTGATGTCTCTCACTAAATGGAAATAAAATTAGAGAAGAAAATAGAACACCCTTATATAGCGAAGAGGGTTATACTTATACACATAACTTTTTCTGCTGTCAATTATATACAGCGACCCTACAAAGACGACATTCTCTGTTTATTTTATTATATGGGTAATTGAGTTATTATATAAATGTTTACAGATTTTGAAATATCCAACATTTTATAAACTGTTGGTAAATACTTAATTCAATGTGTTTACGGAATTTTTAAGACTGTTTTATTTCAAAGTTGGTAATTAAAATTCAAAATAATTATAAATTACATATGAGAAATTGTCAAAGTACCACAATTTGTACTTAATTTTTCAAAAATTCACTACAATTAAAATTTTAAAGGTAAAAATTGCTCCAACTTTAAAAATATTAATTTTTTTAAATTTTTTCTTAATTATTTTGGCCGGTAGTATAGTGTAGGGCATTTGTGTTAGTTTTATTTTTTTTAAAGATATTTCGTCTTTTCACATTAAATTTACTTGTATTTTGGGATAATTGGGTGTATTTTGAAAAATCAAAGATAAAATGTGATACTTTAAGCAATTTCTCATTTAATATTGACAAAAAAAAAACACAATAGACTGGTTATTTATCAAAAGGTTACAAAACACTTGAATATATACAAATGCTATAGAATTTAGTGGATAAATAGCCAACTTTTTGTTATTATATTTAAATATACATCTATATGTCTCAATATATATATATATATATATATATATATATATACATAATTATATCAAAAGACCATGATAATATATAATTCAACAACCTTTTCTGTTGTATTTTCTTTACCTTTCCACATATAGCTTTTCTTCAGCAAAAATATCTCTTATAAAACACTGAATAGACGACGTGGAATTACTACAATCACATCAGTCGATCGCTGCCGTTGGATCCTTGTCTAATCCGACGATCACGATCCGTTCAGACAAGCATTACGAAGGCTGATAGTACTTGACCTAATTGATTGTTTATATTCTTCTCGAGTGCGTTGCTAGGGTTTTGCAATAATAATATCGCTAGCTTTTGAGGTTCGGGTTCAAGATTGAATAAGATTCAAAAAAACCAAATATTTTTGCTTCAAACTCGAACAAAAGTTTAGATGTAATTGCTGGTATTTTAATTAGGGCAAAAGGTTTCTACAGACTCTGATATTTTTCTTAGTGCGTAAAAGTAATAAAGACGATATTATTATTTACTATCATCGTCATAGATCACAGAGTATATGAAAGACTCGTACAAGTTTCACAGTTTTTGTTGTTGATATGAACACGTGTCGGAATTTTGAGATCCCACACACTAAGAGATTTCATAACAGAAAGTATATATGTTGTCTGATTTCCTGAAAATAAAATGAGGGTTTAGTTGATCATTGACGGTGAAATTACTGTGTTTCATGACTGACTGCGAAAAACAAAACCATATAATATATATATCATGTTTAATAAAAAGAATCTCACGACCTAATAATACAGTTATTATTACTAAGCTCTTCTATGGATCTTAAATATCTTAAATCTACAAGACAGACCAGTTTGATATACTTTTAGGAAAGAATTCTAGTATATAGTAAACTAAACTAGTGTAGTTTTGGTTATATCCAACATTTATTTAATAAATATTAAATAATTAATTAATTTCGTTTACAAAATATTAATTATCAATTGAACGTAAATTTGTGTCACGTAATCAAATATCTCGCTATAAACAATTTTGACTAAAGCCCGTATATATATATATATATATATATATATATATATATATATATATATTAAAGTGGTGTCCTATCAAAAAATTTGTCCCAAGATCATACTAATTGGTACCGATTAATTTTGTTCAAAAAAGAAAACGAATTCTATCTCTCCGTATCATATATCGCCACGTTGCAAAAACATGCAAGGGAAAAATATATATGAAATCATAGTTATACAACACACGGGATGTGACAAAGAATTCAAATCCATTACTAATAATAAGTGCTCTCGGCAATGCAGAAACTCAAGAACAAGTTTTGAGTTTCTTTATTTTGCAATTATTACATATTTGTTCGTATACTTAATTTAAAAACATTATGTTAATCTACATGGCTTACCAAGTAGAGTTATTATTCAATATCTATAAAATATATAATAAAATAGTGCTAATTAATTAGCTAGAATATTATGAGTTACAGCAACGACAATATATAATACCAAATATCTCTATCATCAACGCCTAGCTCATCGGATAGAGAATATATATATATATATATATATATATATATATATATATATATATATATATATATATATATATATATATATATATATATATATATATAAGTTTAAGGGTTTGATCTTCTCCTTCTAGGATCATGCCTAGGGTTTGGTTCAGCATCATCATAATCTTGCAACGTGGCTCCGATCATCGAAAGCTTTCGCGTTTTATATACCTTCATCCGCAAATCCTCCTTCAAAATATGTTTTAATTAAAAAGAAATAATTTTTTTAACGAACATACACATAAGTAATACGGAAATAACTAACGTTTTGTAAATATTTTATAAATAGTCATCGTGCTTGCATGATACTTGTTTACAGTAAATCATGGATCGAATTATCCTTTTCGATTGAGTAATTTAAAAGTTATTCGAGTCAAATAATCTTGTAAATAAATTAACTTGAATATTTACGGCACATTTACAAAACTTTAAATACTATCAAAATACTAATAGACTATATGACTAACAATAAGAGTAACCCTTTAATTATTACCTCTTGAGGCTGATTTCCAAATGGGATATTCATATTAGGGTTCTTGAATCCTTCAACTGAAGAAAAATGTTTGATTACGTTAATCACTAAAACAATACATATATTACATGATATTGAAAGCCAACTAAAGGTCTTAGGAATATAAATAAGATTTACAAATTAACTAACTCACCTGAGAAGAAAGAAGTGATGAGGAGTGTAAGAAAGAGTAATACAAGGGTTTTGTTTCTAAGAGCCATAATTGCTTAATAAGAGAATCGATACTCTCTCTCTATATATATCTATATAGTGAACGCAAAGCCTGCTTATATAGGGATGGTTTGAGAGAGAGACAGAGAGAGAGAGAGAGAGAGAGAGAGAGAGAGAGAGAGAGAGAGAGTAATTTCGTGGGAAAACATAATATTTCAAAAGAGAAGTTGGCATATTAAGAGATATAATGTTGACGTACCAATAAAGTCGTATTCTTAATAAAGTTAAAAATTACTTAGGTATCATGATTTTTTTTAAATATCAAAAAATTAAATTCAAGATTTTATATTTTGTAGCGGTGAAATTATTGAGGAATATTTACCTGCCGCAACTAGAACTAAACTAATTATTATTAGAGGGTTAATTAATAACTTGGAATTACCCACATATTTTAAAACCGATGTTAACCTTTAAATACGAATTTTAATTATTAATAAATTATTTAGTTATTTTATGATATTTTCATAGATTGGTAGATGATCTAGAATAGCTTTTATGAATGTAAGAAATAAATATAAAAAAATAAAGTTGAAAATAGACTTTTCTAATAGTAGAACAATTTGTGTTATAGTGTCTAACTCCAATTCATGAAATTTTATATTCATGATGTCATTGTGAAAACCCACCCACATTGTAAACAGAATGATGACGATTAATGCTTTTGTAGTTGCCCACAAAAAAGAAAACAAGTCAACTTCATGATTAACTATATTTCGCAATTATTTTATATTTAAAAAAATACCAAATAAATTGCATGACAAACAACAAACAAAGAGTACTTTGTTTGCATTGCATGGCTTTTTTTCTCCGCATTTATTTCTACCTTTCCAAAGTCAATTTTCTTTAACCTTTACAATATTCTACCATGTCTAAATTCATCAAAAATAATCAAATAACTAATTAACACCATTGATGTTTAATTTGAAGTTCTTAAAATCAGTGTAAATCCCTTCTTATTGGTGCCCATTGTTTCAGTCTAGAAATCATTGAAAACATTTTTTAAAAAATGGACCAATACAATGCACACAACAAATTCTATTAATCAGTATTTGAGACAACAGTTGTATTAAATGAACATAAGGTCTTTGTTGCATAATCTAATAATTTATCATAATGTATTAGTAGTATGAAAATTATATTGCATGATAATGATGGCATTTCTTTTTCCTTGTCTAGTCAGTGGTTACCAAACACTAGAGATTTCCGGGGATTAAATTATTTTCGGACTAGTAATCATTGTTATATTGTCTGACTAATGGCATGTCTCTATATAAATTAATCACATTATTAATTATATGTCAAATATGAAATTCACCAATGTAATAAATAACTATAGAGAGACCTAAATTAGCGGATGATTTGAGAATTTTTTTAGTTAAAATAGTCAATTTCAATTTATTGAATTGATAAAAAAAAACAACCTTTTTCATTAGTAATATAGTCAATTTCGATAAATTAAATTTATAAAAAAAACCTTTTTCATTAGTAACATTGTCAATTTCAATATATTGGATATGTAAAATGGCTTATTTTCATTAGTAAAATGGTTAAACTAGTATAATATCAAAAACTAGGTGTAAATTAAATTAAACTTTTAGCTTTACATACAATACAATATATTAATAGCCTTTCTGCAAAAAAAAAAATCTAACGTAATTTTAGCTATTTTATCTATAACCTAAAATCATGACTATTATACTAAATTGATCAAATAAATAAATACTTTAGTATACTATTTTCAAATTTTATTTGGTTGGCATACACTATTGACTATTACATACTAATAATTAGCAATAAAAGAAAGTGTATTTCGTATTTTATATTTCCGTGGTACCAAACTCCACTTTAGAGAAACAAAAACTTCGTGCTTTTAGTCCTCAATTTTAGGCTTTCGTTCTTTTTCAGAAGTCAATGGTTGGGAATTCGAAAGCAAACACAAATAGTGGGCTACAATATTTATAAAAATACAATAAAATAAAAAAGCTAAGCTTGACTAATAGAATGTGAGAAAGGGATTGAATGTTGGTGATCTCAAGAATTAGCTAAAAAGCACTTGCAATACAAAGAAGGATTTTAAACAACCCAATACTCTCAAGAGTTGAATTTTATTTATTTATTATTCTTATAATAACATTAAAGAGAGAGGGTTTTTATATTAACCTAATTATCCTCTAGCAGAAGTATTTATTGGTCATTCAATTTATGTCTAAGTTCGCTATACTTTTTTTTATCTCCTTTGGTACGACAAAAAATGAATTTTAGAAACGGCGGTCATTTAAAAGCGGTATTTTGATTTTTAAAAATTACATTTTGTTGTTTTTAAATATGTACTTTTTTCTAGTAGTACATATGATCATCAAATTTACTGAGTTAGAATTTTTTTTGTAATTACTTATTTAACTTTGAAAATTTGAGATATACCTAACTAGCGTTATTTTATACGAAATTTTAAGTTACAGTAAATTTTCAAAATTTAAGAGTAAAAATCATCACTAAATTATTTAAGCGCGCGTAAGTGTATTTTGTGAGGATTTCTGTACATGAACTAATTAAGTTTTTAAAATTCAGCCAAAAATTTAAGGACCATAATGCAAATAAGCCATAATTCCAAAGTAACACTTGTAATAAAACGACATTAAGTATTGTTTGGTCAATTTTCTCCATGAAACATGTCATGTGCTATACATAAAAGATATTGATTTGGACACTATTGTTATGTCACTATAATATCACACTAAACACTTTGACCCATTTTAAATGCTATGTATTCAATTTCCTTCCAAAGATTTCCAAGTCCAAAATAAATACATTTTTAATTTTATGGCCATGCCATGATAAAATAAAATAAAAATTACAAAAGGTTCGTGGCATATTCTGTGGACGGTACGTGAGATCAAAATTACACAAAGTGCTCAAAAGATTTTGAATAAATAGTCGGTGGTACTTGCTATTCCTATTGCATGCTTACTTGTAACATTTTTTTTTTCTTTTTTTAAAAAATATCCCTAATTCTCATTTACAAATATTTGTTACTTTGCATTGAACACGTAGTCTTAGAGAGTGGATTTGTGGCAGAAAAAATAGGTGTGATATCATGTATATGGGAATAGTCACGATCCACCAACTTATACATTTATATATATATATATATACATTTATATATTATAATATATATTATATCCTGATACTATAGATATCCACAGGTACATGGTGGAGAGGGTCATATCATAAATATAGATGATAATAATAATAAAAGTTACCAGGCACGTTCTTGATAGAAATTTTGACAATAAGTTATTTAAGAAAATATTATAACACTTCATGTGATCACATGTGTTTTCTTTATTGACTAATAAATACTTGTATATTGTGCTAAGAAGTTAAGTAAAATTTTTAACTAATCAAGAAGCTGAAATATTTCCATTACTAACATATACCTCCTAGAAATTTTCTTTCATATACCTCCTTGAGATTTCATATTAAATTAATATCTATTATATTTTTTTTCACAATTTAGCCTAAAATTTGACTATCGTCGTACACACATTGCTGTGGAAAACATTTTCTCGTTTCATCATTTCATCAAGACTCAAATTCTCATCCTTCACCCTGAATATGAAATATTATAATAGTTTATTAATCTTCACAGATCACATTTATTCAGCGTCCTAAAATCATCTCCACCGGAACACTAAAACAATCAAATGGTATAGGAATGAACTCCAACCGAACACTATAAACAACGCTATTATAGTGTTGAACACTATTTGAAAATTCTTTTGCAACAAAATAGCGCGTCATCATTCACTGCATTATAATATTTTTTTAGTCCCTATAAAAGCTTATAATTTATATATTAGCACTTATTTATAAAAATTATATCATACTTACCCTTACATAATACATATTTTGTATTTTAAAATTATTTCAAACGCAACATTGACACTTGAAATTTGAGAAAAACAAAATAATATTAATATAAATACTGAAACGATATGTTTCGTTTGTATTATTTTATATTTTGAACTATTTCAATGAATAAGTGGTATAATTAAATATATTAAATAAACATAAAGGTATATAAATAAATAAAAGAAAGTTGAATATAAAATTAATATTTCAATTTGGTGTAAAAAAATAGAGTTCAGTTTGAGAAAAATAGTGTTGGATATGACATATATTGTAAAACGGTGTAAGAAATGGTGTAGTCGGTTGGAGATGGTCTAATGCCTCATGAGACAGTTTCCGTAATATTTAGCATACTGATATTTGAGCATGGGAATTAATTATTTTAGTGCAAATTATCTCTGAAATTATATGATAAAAGTAAAGGGTACTCAAGCTTTTCTATTATCACAAGCCACTTCTTTATCTCTTCCTTTTGTCTTCCTGGTGCAAACAAAAAACTACATTGAGAAACCAGGTGTTTTTATTTTTATTTCGGTATATTATGCTATTCTTAAATTTGATTGAAACCAGAATGGTAATTTACACCTTGAATGTATTAATATGGTTCCTTCCTAAGAATTTATTAACTAATTCACATATTTTACTTTTAGTACCTAAATCTTCATCGGAGAATTGAGGGAGATATTCCTAATAAAGAAGCAGCCAAATCAGTCTTTTTCCGGCCAAATCTGAAAAACAAGCTCCGAAGAAATCACCGACCATCTTTAGGAGCTTTCTTTTCCTTTATCAGAGAAACCAGAGAAAACTACCAAATAAGAAAAAAGAAATACCAAATAAGCAAACCACTCCCATATGGAAAAACCCTTTAATGTATAAAAGCACCAGACAATATATGAATTTATGACCCTTTTTTGACCAAGTTGATCAATTGCAAAAGGACCCAAATGAATTTCAGGGAAGCGTTTCCTATTAGTTTCCACTTTCTACCCAGTGAAGATAAAGAAGAGAACATTTGTTGTGGAATTAAAGAGAAAATAAAAAAAGGCAAATGCTCTACATTAGAAGTATACAACCAAGGAGAACAAAAGATTAAAAGAGTAGTTGAAACTGTGTATATCACCCCATATACATCGGTAACCACTAGATGTTTCTTTTTCTTCTTCCTTTTTTTTTTGGTAGCAAAGCTTATATAGCTTGCAAATGTGTTCAGTTTCATTCCTCCTTCGCACAATGCATCCACGGCCATTTGCGTTCACAGAGATCGTAAGGAGTGTTGTCTTCATCGTCTTTTGCATTGGTGTCAGCGTTTTGTTTTACCAAATACTCTGCTATGTCTTCTCTCTCACACACCGCTGCATAATGCAACGCTGTTTGACCTTCTTTGTCCTAGATGAGTTGTATTTATATATGTCATGTTTGAGATTTTCTCGAAAGAAAATGAAAGAGGAGTTTATGATGTTATACCTTAGCGTTGATATCAGCATTCTTGCTCACAAGTAGCTCTGCCATGTTCAGGTGACCGCGATCTACAGCCCAGTGCAATGGAGTTCGACCCTCGCTATCTGCGGTTTTAGAAATAAATATAGTATGATTTCATACGAAGCTTCGCATTAAGAGAGAGAGAGAGAGAGAACAACTAACCCGTCAGATCCACTGGAACGCCGCTCTCAATGCATTTGAGCAGTTTATCCATTTCTCCTTCTCTCGCGTAGTCGTGAATAGCTTCCATCTTGCTAAAAACGTAATGCGAAAGTTCTTTTTAGTTTACGACGGAGATGTCTGAAAAGAGAGAGACTATTTACCAAGCCACATATGAAAAGTTGCGCGAACTCCAAACAGAGAAATACACGAAAGCAAAGGAAACCAGCTTCTACGGAGAAGTCGAAATATGCTAAAAGACGTTCTCTTTCCAAAAAAATAAAAAGTTCAAAGAACCTTACGAATCATTTCCACATTCCTCTTCATAAACAAAGCTGCTGAAAACAGGTCCCATTGGTCCGTTCGAGCTTGTGCTAGTCCGATCCCTGCCTTCGTTTCTGCTCTTCTGTTTATCGTGTATCAACAACTTAGCAAGCATACAAAGAATCTTAAAAGAATAATGGTAGAAAGAGAAACTACAGTCTCACCACATTCGCACCTGCCAGCCATGTGGGATAAAGTTCTGTTACGATGTCAATGTACTTCTCCATTGCTGCTTCTGGAGGCATTGCGCCTAGTTTCTGCCATGCTTGCCTAAAATGATCATTCAGAGGCAACTTTCAAAAGATATTGAGTAAGCAAAAGTCAGTCATCCCTCAAACGAGTTATTATATGCAAGGAAGAAATTAATGTAGGGACTTGCAATTTCCTCTAATATAGGATCTTATCACATAATTTCTCTAAATATATGTTGATATTTTTTTCGGATGGAAATGTCCTGTTTAGCTTATTTAAATTATGCTAGTACTCTTATGAAAAAAAAAGCATAAACTGGTGGGAGAACCCATATGAGTTATCCATCTCCGTTATTGTCGTTCTTATCAAATATATTGCTTTCACAATGTTCAGAAAGCAAATTTCAAAAGGGGTGAAACAAAGAAACATATGATAAATTATTATTTTGAGTACTACTACTGGTGATCTTGCATCGCAGCATTCTGTACAAACCAGAAATTACCCCTATGTATATTACCCACTGATAATCAAGACCTAAAGCATGAATTACGGCCATCCATAACCTAAGAAAAATATAACATAAATACTACACCTAAACTAACTTTGCTAAACATTGTGTACTTACACTTTTGTTAACCTAATACCAATACACCCAAATGGATAGCGAACAGCCTAAATTCTCCAAAAGCACCAAAACGACGCATATTTACTGAAAGTCACAAACTATTGTAACAATTGATCTAAATCAACTTACAAGATATGAATTTCCGGTCAAGGAAAACACCAATAAAAAAAACTAAATTGGAAATTCAACAATCTTCGTCTAATATCCTAATCAACAGTTCTCATTTCCCTTTAACCTTGTTCCTAATTCGTAATAGTTAATACAAAATGAACAAACGCTAAAAAAAGGCCTAATCACATCATCATCTTCGCCAAACAGCAAACAGCCCTTCTTTCTCAGGCAAATTCGAATTCACAAGAAACCAAACTCACAGATCTTCACTGCACAACAAAATGCTACATATCAATCTGAATCGCGAAAATCAGAAACTATACCATTTGGCACGAGCGGTGATCTTGATCGCGGAAGGCTGTGGCGCAGTGCAAGGCCCCTCAGTGGCGATCTTGTATAGTCCGTACAGCTGCAATTGCGCCTCGTTCGAAACCTTCTGCCGATCCGCCGCCGCGGCCGCCACAAACGCCGTCGCGGCGCTGAATATTTCGTCCAACTCCGTGCTCTCAACGCCCTCCCAATCGTCGTCTTCATCCTCATCCTCGCTCTCGCCGTAATTGCTTCCCGCGACGCTGTCGTTCCTCACGCTCCCGTGCTCGGCGGCCACGGAATCGACATCGCCGGCGTAAATCTCAGTCGAATCGCCGGCCGCCGCGAGCTTCGAAGCGGACGGTTCGTCGCTGCGGTGGCGAGCGATCGAGAGATTCTCGTCCTTGAAGGATGTAACAACTGAGATGAGCTTCGCTAAGAGGTAGGAGAAGATGAGGCCGATGAAGATGGACTGCAAAAGCTGATACCAATCCGCCATGGCTCGGAAAACCCTAACTTTTGTTTTTCTTTTCAAAACCCTAGAAATGGCGACATAGAAAGAAAGGCGACGAGCTTCGAGAGGAAAAGAAAAGGGCAAAAATGGAAAGAATTGTTTTGGTTTTATAGAGAGAAAGTCTGCGCCGGAGAGGAACAGAGCTGCGTATTAAGAGAAGGTGCGTATTGCGCACCCACTTAAAAGACTCGTCAACGGCGCTGAAATCGTCTACGGACAAGTCTACTTTTAATCACTCAAACAAACTATTATCAAGAGTCAAGACTGTCAATTCCAAACAAGAACCATGAAATATTTGTTTCTTCAAAGTAACAACAATAAATTTTTAAAACCTTATGTGGATAAGAAGCAGTAAATTCTTTCTTAAAAGAAAATAAAACGGTAAATTTTAAATTCATATTGCTTCAGTCTTGTTGTGAAGTTGTAAAAAGCCACTTATTTTATGTGTTCTTTTTAATTTTATTTAAGACAATGAATGTCTATTTTTTACTAAGCTAAATTATTTTTAACATAATTTTTAAACAATTTAAGACATCCACAATTGTTATTCATATGCATAAACTCACAAAAACTTATTTTCCAACAGACATAGTTATTTACAATCAAAATAAAATATTAATTAATATAGTGCATTTTTAGTGTTTTATAATAACTGTTTTTTATTTCAACAATCTAGAAAGGGTTATTTTTTAATTATAACAAAATTATTAGAGTTTTCTATCTTCAAGATAAACAAAAAAGTAAGGCCAAACCATACCTTTGAAAAACAAAAATTATTATAAGCAATTAAACACATAAAAAGAATCACAACAAAAAACATACATATAAATTAGCTTTTATTAATTTATCTTCTTCTTTTTACAAACTTATCCTAAAACTATTTACATCCTCTCTCAACATAAAATACCATCTATACAGCTTTATTAATTTCGATAAATATAATATTATCATAAAATCACATCCGTTAAATTAATCATTTCATTACTACACACTAATTAAGTAGCCTTCTTTCTGAAACGCCTTGTATGTCTCAATATTTGCATCTTCCATAGCCTATATTCCAATAAAAAAATAAGTACGCTAATTGTAAATAAATATACAATTGAACTCTAAATTGAGACTCCCAAAAGCTTTTTCGAAAAAATAAATAAAGATATTTAGAGATTTCATTTTCTCGACTCCAATTTGCAAAATATCATTGACCTCGAAAATACACTTTTGATCCAATTTTGTACAATAGCACCCCTTTGTCATAAATATGTATAACTTATCGAAATACACTCATATTATCGAATAAGATAAAATATTATCGAAAACCACTGAATAACTCAAACTTCGTCAAAAATTCGGAGATATTTTTCTTCGAAATTTGGTCCAAAATTGAATTCCAATTTTTATGAACATAGTGCATCTAATTTGAATTTGCACAAATTTGAGTCTATAAAATGAAATTTCTTATACATACTTACTCGGATCAACATTGGTGATCGCTCCAGTTTGGTCGAAATCGCAATCGTAATCGTTCGTACCCACGACTTGGTAATACAAGTTCATGGCAAATGCTGCATGGGCTCGGATAGTATTGGGCTCAAAACAATGTCCACCTTCTCGGATCGGCCCACAATCTAGGCCCAACCCACAAACATAGTCGATGTTACCTTGCAACGCCTCAGGCTCGGCCCATCTCTTCGGCAAACACCAAAGCTTTTCTTTCGAGTCTCGTGATGGTAATGGGCTTCTTATCGGGCTCGGACCTTGAGCGGAATTAACGGGTCCGGCCTGCAAAAAAGACAAATAAAATTGTAGTATTTTACAATTTCAAAAATAAAGGTATAATGTTTAAAATCTTTTCAACAATAATTTTTTTTCGACTATATATAAATGAAATTGGAAACAATAAATTAAATTACTACACCCCAAAACAATAAACAAATGCATAGAAATATTGCAATCTATTAGGAAACATTTATAAAAAGCCTATTTAAGTACATTATAGTAATATTTTAACAATGTTTAGGATAAGTAATATGTAATGTGAATTTAAATTTGTTTTAAAAATGAGTAAATCGTATTCATCTTGAAAGACGAATACGAAAGAAATCAGATTGGCACAAAATTGTCGAAACAATGCTACATATAACAATGTTCAAACTTGGATTTAAGACGGAAAATGCTACCGAGGGTCGTAAAATGCCAATATCATAAACCGGGGTAAAGTCGGGCCAAAAAAGTCCAAAGTTCCTTTCGCATAATGGGCCAGGCTTGAGGTCTTCATTGAACAATGCGAAGATGTACGTCTCGAACGTCCGATTAGGCATTAACGGCGTTCCGATATTTGACGTCACATGCTTCACAAGGTTACCGTTATATTCTGCCGCGCTAATTGGATCAACCCCAATTTGAGCTTGATCTCCTTGAGAAGGCCAACCCGTTTCCCCAATCACGATATCAATTCCCGAAAATCCTAATTTTTTCATAGCCGAGAAAACCGCGTCTAATTGAGCGTCGAACATGTTAGTGTACCTAAAAACGTGAAAATCAACATATTAGTCATTTTTTACATAAAAATTATTTGTACAATTTTAAATAAAAATTATTTACTATTTTTAACTTTAGTTACCATTACAATTGACTAATAAGGCGAAATAGTCATATACAATTTAAACAACACCTATTTTTTAGAGTATTTGATATAGCAAATATTATTGAAAATTTACAGATAAATGTGTAATTTCTTTCAACTAAGCCCGGAGTACAATGTTAAAAAACAATTATTTACTCTTTTCAACTTTACTTAATTTGATTTATAAGGAAAAAAAAAATATTTTTAAGAGGATTAGATATAGTAGCTATTCTCGGAATAATTACAGATAAATGCACTATTTCTGTAATTTTTCTTACCTAAGCCCTGTGTTACGATCCACAACCCCAGAATTAGGCCTGAAAAGCGCGTAGTCTAGAGTCTGGGCCGAAGATCCGAAAAACGGGTACGGGTTAACCACAAACGGCGACCCGGTTTGCTCCAAAAACTCCAGCAAGGGCTTAATCACGTGCTCATCGTACCCTTGCCTGAACCTCCCAATGGAAGGAGGAGATGACGTGGACAAAACGCCAAGAGAGTGAGGGGTCGTGACCTTCACGCGCTCTTCTATCCCGGCCTCCGCGAGTGCGGAGTGTAGGGCCCGCATCGCTGGGACCAAAGCGGCGATGAGCCGCTTGTCTGCGGTCGAGAGCACTTCGTTTCCGACAAGTATTCGGACGATCTTTGTGGACGGCTCGTAGGGCGCCACGTGGAGGTCGATCCAACGGCTGGCGTAGGCCGGCTTGGATAGGCTGGGGATTTGGTCGTTTGGGACGGTGACGGTGACGGCGATTCCGGTTTCGGCGAACGCGAGGAGGATTTCCGGGTCGGAATCGAAGAGACGGATCCGGGTTATGACGGTGGATTCCGTTAGGAAACGGACGACTTCTTTCGCCGGAGGGAGATTATCAGCCACCGTGCCGTAGTTAACTCCGATAGGTCCGAAATTTGTTTCTTCTCGTCCTCGTACGACTATTTAATTCAACATTATTTAGGAAATATAAATAAATAGATAAATAAAGTATGATAAACGAAATTATAAAATCATGTCTCAATTTTTAGTGTCACGTAATTTACAAATGATGTAGGATTTTTTTTTTCTAAATGTAATTTTTATATGAATAATTTTAGTTATCAGTCATGTCATATAAACATGTAATGGAAGTGTACAAAATAATTATAAATGACTGTGTAAACTAAGAACAATTCAGTTTAAAATGATCATATACTATTTTTAAATCTTTTATATTTATATTGATTAAAAATATAATTTTTTGTTTTAATATTTATCTCCTTGAATCATATCATATATTGTTTTAAATAAATACTACAAAATAAATGTTTAGTGTAAAACACTCAAAGTTCAGTATATGGAAGAACTATTAGCTATAAAATATTATATATATAAATATAGATAAAAAAAAAATATTACCATGAAATACGGTTGAGGAGAGATACAAGATTATAAGAGAGAGTGTGATTTTTTGAGTTTCCATAATTCCTTTTTGGCTCATCATTTAGAGCAAGACTTTTTTTCTTCTTCTTAAGAATGAATAATTGGTAAATATGTATGAATAGAAGAGTTGTATGTGTATATTCGTTGCTTTGAGATTGGTTTAGGGATATATCTTTGATACCAAGTACTAAAAATTGGATATTTAGGCCAACTTGAGTGATGAAGAATACTATAGAGAGCTCAAATTATTGCTATTATAAAATTTAAGTTCAATGTTATTTTGGAACTTTTTTTTTCGAATTTGCTTATTATACGTAAAAGGTGGTAGATAAGATATTTTTGTGATAATGACGACGGTTAAAAAATCGTGAATTTCGATCTTAACATTAATTTACGTATAATGTGTTTATATTTTCTTTTTACTTACAATTACGAAATACTCCTTGAATGCATAAACGACGAACAAAATTGAAATGACGAAGTAAAAGATAACTAAGACTTGATCATGCTCTCTCTCAATCTCTCTCACACACAAATATATATATATTTACAAGATGAGCTACGAGACACTCTTGTTTTGTTTGTATTGAGAATAATCTTTTCTTACATAATGGAGAAGGAATATGTGTTTGTGTGTCGTCAAAAGAAAGGTGACAACTTTTGGGGTCCGATAATCAATATGTATTAAGGGTGAACGTAATTACTAATTTAATTATAAGATCTTGATAAATTGTTATTTTACAAAAAAATTGACGGAATGATCAATATTTATTATTTTATTTCAATATGATATTAATCAAATGTTTAATTTGATCTGGGACATTAACACAAATTTAATCAACTCATATTGAAAATAGACTTATTATACTTAATTATAATCCATTATTTTATATGGTAGAAGGAGAAATTTGCCCAAGTATATTTTTTTCCCAATAAATATTACTCGTAACCAATATTTTCATAGTTACAAATTTATAAGGAATAAACAGCAATATAGCACTTTGAAACATATTAATTGATATATAGTCAAACATTTGGAAAAAATTGGTTAATGGCTATTAATCAAAATAAACATGTGTATATTAACTAAAAGTGTAAATCACTAACACAAATTACTAGCATCTATTATGACTATTTACTAAACAAAAAAAAAAATGAACAACAATAATAATATTTCATTTGGTTATTTAGAGCAATTTTTGAAGTTATAAGATGGAGACAACTTATATATGCTTGCGGAAGTAATATCGAAGGAAAAAGACACACATATATATATAAGTCAATTTTATATATATATATATACACATATATATATATAATTGGTTTATTTGCTTTTCTCGTCTTAATTAAGAATTTATGAGCTTCATTACTATTATTTGGGAACTTTGGAACCACATTAACAATGTTCTTGCCGGGAGATCTGTTTGGAGCCAACCCCAGTTAGTCTAGTGGACGGTGAGCTTTTTCGAGGGGTACAGAGCGGCTACGATTAGTGAGACCCAGACGAGCACGAGGGTGGTTACGACCTCCAGATGGAGCCCCCCAAGGGATGGGAACCTCTCGATTAATGCTGACTCGGCCCTAGCTCGTTACCGTGGAGGATTTGGTATTGGTTGTATTATTCGAGACCACACCGAAGAGGTGATCGCCTCGTGTACGCTTTTCCTGACTAGGGGGTTCTCCCCCCAGCTTGCGGAAGCGTATGCTGTCATCTGTGGCATACAGTTAGTCCGCAACTCGGCGACAGGAGAGCGGAGATCCAGTCTGACTGCTTGGGTGTGGTGAGCATGATTGACGAAGGTGCGACGCCTGCGACCGACCTTGAGACGATCTTGCACCGCATCTCCAGAGAGGTGAGGGAGTTTGAGGATTTTAGCATTAGGCATATCTATCATCTTTGTAATGTTACAGCGCATAATCTTGCTGCGGTTAACCATCACTCGTCTTCGACCTGTCTAGGTTAAGTCTCGCCTTGTTCGGATGAGGCCATTACAGCCGATGATCGCGAGTTGAGGTCCCACACGACCACCTAGTGTCCCTATTGATTGAGCTTATTTGTATCGTGGTTCTGTTTTTTCATATATTTTGTAAGCACAGTTTTCCTCTGTTATACGTGAGAGTTTTTATGATATCTGGTGGCACCGACCACGTTTTCTTACCAAAAAAAAAAAATTGAGCTTCACATGTCAGTAGATGAAAAAACACAGTACATAAATGTTGAGATGGTAATACTAGTATATGTCTTTACAAATACTTTTGACTAAGATATTATTTTAAATATATTTTTTATTGCTTATAAAAATGAAATCTTTAATACCTCAAAAAGATCAAAAAGTATCAACAGAAAAAGACAAAGACAGAAACGGAAACGAAAAACAAATCATAAGAAAAAGCTAAAACGGAGATAAGAGAAAAATAATTTGAGATGAAGAGATAAGAATTAAGAAGAGACAATGAATAAGAAAACAAATAAAAAAGCGATAATAACTTAAAAGACTCTCAAGTGAAAATAAGCCTTCAAACACTTTCAAGAAAATGTGACCGCGATATATACGCGTCTCCCATGAATATTATCAAGAAAAAATCCTAAAAATAATATACAAATTTATAACTAGAATGCGCTCTTCTATCTTATTACAATTTATAACTTTGTGAACATGAAATTGATTACTATTGGAATTGGCATACTTATGTGCCCATTTCATATTTTCTCTCTCTTATAATATCCCACATTTACACTAAAATTGAGCATGAATTTAAAAATAAATGTGAAATAAGATATATTTAAGTGTTCACCACTCAAAAAATGGAACAATCATTTCCTTGTAACTTCGGGAGGGAAAAAGAGCACACTTTAAAAAGTTGACAGTAACATACATTAGAGCAGTTTTGGCAAACTCATATGATAATTAATTTCTTATATATGTCAGATTAAATTTTGTTATATATGGCACCCCAATAAAATTTATAATTTATGTTTATTATTTACGATTTATATCCCCCATAAAACTAAAATATTATTTACGTTTGAAATTCTGGAAGTTACCCAGAAGGGTTAAGAATACGTTACTTTTTCAATATTTAAAAAAAAATAATCAATAATATCTAGCAGCTACCATACAAAGCTATATAATAATAATAATAATAATATGACAAAACTTTGTATATTTGCTAATGGAATGATCGTGCTTGATCAATTTGAATTTTTCAAAGCAGTCACTGACTTCTCTGTTAAAGAAAGACACAAAAAGCACGTCTACATCAAGAACGAAGGTCAATTAATATCTTAAACAATTAAGTTAATGCAATTACGTATATACATGAGCGTAAATAGTAGATTACAAAATAAAGAAGAAAAAATAAAGTTACTTTACTATATAAAAGATGACCTCTGTAAATAATATCTTGAATTTAAACGACGCATATGCATCGATAAAATGGAACATAGTTGCTCTCTAAATAATAATAATAATATAATTAGAGATAATAACGACCGAGTTAAGAACCTAAAAACGCATTTAAAATTAAAGGATAGAAATATTATTTGCAATGGACATATCTTGTATAGCTTAACTATATATACATATACATATATATAAAGCTCTCTCATTTTCATGTGTGAAAAAAATAAAAACAAGCTTAAAAAAATCCTTAAACTTCATAATATTTCTTTCCCAAATGAGCATCTCAGATATATCATCACCGAATTCTAACAGTGCGGTTTCTCTGGAATACTCATTTGAGCAAGAAAAATTATGAAAAATAATACTCTCTCTCTCTCTCCCTCTCATACACAACACAATACAAGCTTAAAAGAGTTCTATTTAATATAGTATACGAAAACCCTAATCGAGGTATAGGAAATACCAAATATGCCACTCAACCAACAACAACAAATGCTATCATATGCCGTACTATTCCGAAAGGGGTAAAATTGTCATTTGAGTGACGTGGGACAAATGGTTGACTTTGACGATCGGTTCGGGAGAGATGAGTTTGGTGTGTTTCATGGAATGGCAGCTAAAAGATGTGGTTGTTGCTCCGACCCTATACATTTTACCAACAACCAAATAATAACCTAGAATAAATCATACTTTTATTTATTGTTTGCATGTACGTAGTTTACAACGTGGATATATACTTATTTAATCCACCAGAGAAATGGTTTAAATTATCGTCATTTCTACTTCATTTCTCTAAAATACACTAAATTAAATTTTTCTCAAATACTAGTATAAAAGTCTAAAATACCCTATAACAATTTCTTTATGTTTTATTCCGTATCTATATTAACCGGTTATAATCTATTTTTTTAAAATTAAACTTAAAAATTAAAAATTACTCCACCTTTAAAAAGTTAAGTTTTTTTTTTAATTTTGGTTGGTAGTATAATGTAGGGCATTTGTGTTAGTTTTATTTTTTAAAATGGAATTTTGTTTTTTCACATAAAATTTATTTGTGTTTTGAGAAAAAAAAACATGTTTGAATGTATTTTGAAAAAATTAATAATAAAAAATAATACTTCGCCCAATTCGTTTAATGCAAATCTTAATGAGAAGAATCACGCATTCATTAGAATTTAATGGGTTTTTTGAAGCCTTCAATTTCTCTAGCCATCACTAGATTTTTTTTCCTATATAAAAAATACAAAAAAATAAGTCTTTATATAGTCAATTTTTTCTAATGTACATATGTAACGTGTTTATGTTAATCATGGCCATACCGGGACGGAAGGTAACCGGAAGTCCCGTCCCAGTATATTTAAAAACGGTATTGGGAGTCCCGGTATCTTTAAATAAAATCTGGTGCGTCAGATTGAAGATCCAACGGCCCAGAAAATATGGTCGTTGGTTTACCAACGGTTAGTGCCTTTATTTCTTTCTCCTCTTTAAAAATTTTTGTTATAAACCCCCTCTCCCTCTCCTCTCTAATTTTTCCAGACCTCATTCTCTCAATCTTTAAAACTCTCATTCTCTCAATCTCTCAAACTCTCAATTCCTCATTAGCTCGTTTTTCATGACGTCCCAAAACCGAAGGGGTCGGGGGGTGGAAGGGGAATAAATTCTCAAGATCTCCCAATACATCGGTTTGAAGAAAATTGAATACATCATTCTCAAAATCCCGAATACACTTACGATCCTAACTATATTTTCGGTACAAATCCAAATGTTATCTACTTCCAATAATACAATTTAAACACAGAAGCCGGATACATCTCTCATATGCCGCCACCTCCACCCGATGTCGATATCGTTTTTGAAGCGTTTCAACAATGTGAACAAGAAACGCAAGATCCAACGCCGATGAAGAAGAAGATATATTTCCTCCTCTACAACGAGGCCGAAGTCAGAGGTCACCTCCAGTTAGTGTTCCTCGTTCTCGATAATGACAGAAACATGAAGAGACGCAACAACGACGACAAAGACAACAACCGTCGGCTCAGAATCCCGATCAACCTCAACCTATCGAAAGGCAACCTAGGTCCCAATTGTGGACGTGGTACGAGCAAGTGATTTACAACGGTGAGAAATCAAGAAATTGTTACTGTTGTGGAAAGATCTTTAGTACTCATAATGATAGAGTCGGGACGTCGCTTTTGTGCAGTCACAACAAATACTTCAAGGGCGATGGAGCTGCATCGTATTCGAGTCGTGTAAGTCATGTTGAGCCTAATCAATTACGAAAACAATTTGTAGAATATTTTGTTTTAACGAATCAATCTTTTATGCATATAGAATCTCAAGGTTTCGTTACCTTTCTTAGTTATTTAGTTCCTGGTGTTCAAGTATTTTCTAGGAAAGCTTTAAGAGCAAATATACTAAAATGGTTTTTAGAAGAAAAAGAAACACTAAAAACAACAATATCAAAAGGCAGATATATTGTAATTTTAACTTCAGATATATGGACTAGTCAAGCTAAAATGGATTACATGAGTGTCGTAGTCTATAACATAGATGATGAGTGGAATTTGAACAAACCTATAATAGCATTTAGGAGGATAGAATGATCGCATACAAGTCAAAACATTTTAGATATCATGATCAGTGTATTAGAGGAATGAGGTTTAACACGTATGATTATATCAGTAACGTTAGATAACGCCACAAGTAACAATGCTATGATAAGAGACTTAAAAGAAAAACTTCAAACTAACTATTTTATTTTGCATTAACGATGTGCTACTCATATAATCAACCTTACTGTTCAAGCCAATGCAGCTAGTTATGACCCTTCAATGAACAAAATTAGGAACGACATTAGTTGGATTAACAGCTCAACTAATATAGTAGACGAACTTAAGAAACGTCTTAGGCACAATGGTCTCCTAAAACGAACATGTCATCTAAATAACAAAATTAGGTGGAACTCAACCTTCTTAATGTTAACAAACTTTTTATCCGTATGATATGTAGTTGTTATTGCAGCTTATATGTAAAGTATGAACTTTTATATCACTTATTGTGCAAATTTAAGGAATATAACGAGCTTCCTCCGTTGCAAGAAATATTTAGTGCATTGAGAGTTGATGAAATCAAATAATTTAAAGGGAATGAGGTATTTCGGAGTTATTATTAAAGGACAATAATAAATTCTGAGAGACCTTAATTATATTCAAATTAATAAGTGTAACGAGAAAATTCTCGAGTTAGTCACAAATTAATTGTCCATTTTTATCATGGATTTATGGACATCATTTTGTGACAAGGACCTAATTGCTACAAAAAAATCAAGGACTTAGATGTCAAAGAAAGTGAGTTTGGCGTCGCTTTAGAAAAGGGCAAAGATTTGAGGGCTTAAATGAGCAAATAAGGAAATTTTATATATGCTTCCTCTATACCTCCATGTTCACACAGCCAAGTGAAGAAAATTCATGTAATTCACCCGAAATAAGAGAGAGAGAGAGAGAGAGAGAGAGAGAGAGAGAGAGAGAAGAAGAGCTTGGTGAGGGAGAAGAAACCTTCGCCGGAAAGCAATAGGACGGCCGAAAAAGGAGATTGTCGGAGGTTCAAGGTAAAGAAACCTCTCCGATATTTTTTTTTATTTCTCCCGATTTATTGAGCTCCGATTCTCACATAAATTAGGGTTTTTCCATGGTTTTGATTTTTCACTTCTTCGTTTCTCAAGTTTGGTGGTGATTCGAGAAAGAAGAAGGGTGAAATCGATTGGGTGTTCTCAGCAACGTAAGGTACGAATCTTCAGAAACCCCCAATTTTTAATTTTTGAATTTAGGGTTCTTGAATTTGAATTTGGGGAATTCGTGTTTGATGATTAGATTCATGGTTTATAGTGTGTTTGAGGTCGGAATTGAGAAGGATTGAGTTTGGGTTCGTTTTGAGTTGAGTTTGAAAATTTGGAAAAATAATAATAATTCCGACCTGATTCTTAATCGACGTCAATACCTCACCTGTGATTGGGATTATTTTTTGTAGATATTTTACTTGAATAGTAGAGGTTTTGGGCTTTCCGAAACATTAATGAACGTCAAATTCCGTTGAATATTTAATGAGTTATGAATTTTTGAAGTTGGGACGTAAAATCTGGGAATCTGAGAGGTTAAGTCCGTGTTGAGTCTGATGTGAACTATTGATTAGGTTATGAGTTAAACTCCGAATTTCACTTAAGATAATCAGTTAGAAAGCTACGAGTCTTGGCTTTCTTAGGACTTTAAAACCGTATCGTTTGGATTTGTGTAGCTAAAGTTGTGTTAGGTTCTTTATCGCGTGTTCGAAACCGTATATGTCATCGTAGCATCGAATCAAATTTGTAAGCATGATTTTTGGGTTTGGCTGAGAATATGTTGAAAGGACTGAAAGTATGTCGGGTTGGTTATGGATTTTGTTGGGTTTTCGGGTCTTGAGAGTTTCGGGTTCCGATGGGTGACCGTGTAATCGGATTCGGGTGAAGAGTATAACGTGGTCCTTCTTATTTTAATCCGAATCTCTTATTTGATTTTCAGCGGATCAAGTGGCGAGTTAAGCGACGTCCGAGGTTTCACAATCGAAATTCGCCGTAACCGGAGACGAAGAAGCGTAATTATCACTAACCGTGAGTACGATTCGCTTTTAGCGTTAGTCTCTTCGCGTGATGTCGTAGATCTAGTTATCGATCTGATTTCAACTAACTAACTACATAATTATATTAAGAGAAACATTCAAGAATTCTATGTTGGAATTCTCGGTTTATGGAACTCCAAATTAATTCTTGAGACTCGTTAATTAGGCGATCGATTTATGATCGCTTAATATCGAAAGAGATTTTGAGCAAGTATGATAAAATCTCGGCCCGCACCGTCTTGGTACGGGTAGTAATGAGTCTTGAATGAATATTAATTTTCAAAAGTCGAGAATTAATAAATTAGATTCTTGAACATTAACTTATACGCAATAACTACCAAAATAAGAATCAATCATACCAACAGTCTCGAGATCTCGCAATGAACGAACTTCTGCGAGGAATGCTAACTCTCGCAACGTTCTATAGATTGGTCGATCACTCCCGGGAAACGTGTTATCAAAGCAAAGTGAAGAATCAAGGAGGTCAAGTTGACGACGTGAATATTCCGGGTAAGTGTGGATACATAAGTCAACTACTTACCAAGGGAATAACCCTGTTTACGTGCATTTTTACGTGTTAGTAAAGAAGACTAAGTAATACCCTAAAATGCACACATTGATAAAGATAAGGCATTTGCCATCTTCTTTTGAAAATATAGTTGGAGTTATTCCCGATAAGTTCAAATATAGATTTATTTAGAATCCGAACTGTGTTATTTGATCTAGATATCTCCTTAGTTTGACCCGCTAGAGTGGGGGAGACAGGAGAACATAAGTGAACTCTCGGATTCAAGTCGAGAATGGAAGTTATGAGAGTCACGTCTCAAACCTTCAACATAAAACATTAACGAGCAACTAAAGTGGAAATCTTAAATCTTCGGGGTTTAACCAGAGGTGTTCTCCTGTAGATCAGAGTAGGTGTGTGCTCTGCGTGTGTCAGAGTACCCAAACTATAATGAACAATGTCGGTGGTACCCACGAGTCACGACTCGTGTTAGGATCATGACGATCCTGATGGCGCTGAGTACTCCAATTTAGCGGGTGTCGCCCGTAAGCGTACCGATTGGGTGATCGCTCCGGCGAACCCTTTTATTTGTGCCCATAAGCACCGACCGCCGGCGCCTGACGAAGATGGTACCACTAGTGGATCCCAGACATATGAAAACACAAAGCCGCTGAAAGACCGCTGCTCGAGGTCTGAAGTTGGTTTCTTGTTGTTCTGCGGGTTGTGGCAGGTGGAGAATGTTGGACAACCTCGTGGAACAGCAAGTATTTAGGTAGAGTGTGATCACACGTCAGTATGTGTAGTACTAGTTTAGTCTTGCATCCTTACTTGCTTACTTGCACGCCACAAGTCATTAGTCGTTTATTTTATAGATTAGACTCCCACTTACCGAGTCATCCGACTCATAGATTTATGACCATTGGTAATGTAGATAAGGGGAAAGCACCGATGCAGTGAGGAAAAGTGATGACCACGACCGAGACATGTATCTCCTGACCTATGGGCTAATGGAGTCTCACAACTGGAGAGCAAATATACTACTATAAAAATATTTTGTTAAACTCTTCTAAAATATACGCTCCTAAACCTAATGTAATAACTAACTTAAATACAAGGAGCCCTTATGTGAATATACTTATGTGAGTATTATAAAACTTATAATATGTAAACTAAAAATGAAAAAAAAAATTCTCGGATATTCGCTAACTATTAAAAATGTTGTTTATGTTCCGCGTATTTATATTTTATTGTCATGTATAATTTAAATATGTATTTTGTTTATTCTCATATGTATTGTTTTGGACTCAGTTGCGGCCTGCGGGCGAGGCGATGACGCTCGCGGGTCGTGACATTATATTAACAATGAACATAGTGAAGATTATATTTTTGATTGTGATATTAAAATGGTTGAGTTTTTTGTTTCATTTCTTGACATCTTTTCTAAAGAAACTTGTTATCTTTCCGCATTTTACAGTCCTACTTCTTTTATTGGTTTGCATACTATTACAGTAATTCCACTACATTTAGACAAGTATAGAGATCAAACTATTTTTGAAGATTGTATTCAGGCTTTGGAAACAAATTTTTTAAAATATTAGGGGGTTGGGAAGGTTCCTTTGCTTTACGGTTTAGGATTCATTCTAGATACCCGATATAGAATAGTTGGTTTGAAAAATTTTCTTAAGTGCCTTAGATGTTTTATTTGTTGATCAAGATTAATATGCACTTGATTTTTTCCGAATCGTGGAAGTGTTTTATTATCTTTTCAGGGTGTACGAAGTCAAACTCCTCCCGCATTATCGAGCGCAGCAGAGTCAGTCACAGATGCACCAACCCCGACGACATCAATTTCAGAATGTGTTCGTCAACGCTCCTGCGTACAGTCTATCTCCTCAACAATAAGAGGCATGGTACAGTCAACCAAGCTCAGTCGACACACACTCATATCCTGAGATACTGGAGTTCGACATGAACGAGTGGGTCAAACCGGACGACAAAGGCTTAGACGTACTCATATGGTGGAGACAGAATGCAAGGAGGTTCCCGGTGTTGGCTACTATGGTTCAAGACATCCTCATCATTCATGTTTCAACCGTGTCATCGGAGGCGGCATTCAGCAGCGCGAGACGCATCATCGACGACAGAAGATATAGCTTACATCCGCGGATAGTAGAAGCTTTAACTTGCAGAAATGATTGACTTAAACATCGCCATAGAGCCCAAGAAACATTTCAAAATTTTGATATTGTTGACGATTTTGATGTTAACTTTTCAAACATAAACCTCAATGGTTAGACATTTATATTTTTATCGTAAAAAGATATCCCGGCCCTTGTCCGGGATTATTTTTTCTTATAATCGATTCAATGAATACTCTTATTCCTTATCGTAGCACCCTTTTAGAGGTCGGTAACATTTTTTAAGAGACCCATTTTTATTTTACATGAATATAAATTAATTTAGTTAATTCTTGTTAAATAATAATTGTCTTAACTTAGTCATAATCCTTATTTTATAGTCTATTTGGTTTAAAACATTACAATTATATCATTTTTTCATTCTAACTCCTTATTTTTTTTTCAAATTACGTGTTTTTTTAACCTAATGCTGAGATCTGGACTCCCGGCCTCCCGCTACATCCCGTCCCGCTGCCAACCGAGAGTCCCACGAGAATGGTACCGATAGCAAAATTTGCCTTAAAAAAAATCCAGAGAATATCAAATCTATACCAAAGTCTTGACGCGGGTATTAGAGAAATAAAGGAAAGCAAGTACAGCAGAACTAATGCTTGTTCATAGCTGCTATCATTTTTATTTTCACATTAAATGAAAATCCGGGAATTACATTTCACTTTTTGTTTCTTGTTTTTTTTTTCTTTTTTGAATCTACCCTACATTTCTTGTCCTTTAGCTTCCAAGGATCAAATGTAATTTCTCATAACGAAACCCTTTCAAGCTCTATAACACCAAAAAGAAACCTGAGAAATGGAAATAAAACGACAGCATGTTTTAGTTTTAGATTCTCCTCAACTTGAATTGAATGGTGCTTTTTTCTGAAACCTTTATAAATTTTCTTTCCCCTTCCAACTTTGGCAAAGCAAAGCTTTTCCCATCATTTCAAAGATTCACCAAATGGGATACAAATACACCAAAGTGGGTCATCACATGCTTTCATGGCATGGGTTCATGGGTTGATCTAGAATTATTTATTATTATTATCATTATTATTATTAATGACATGCCATGAGATTTACTTTTTGAATAATAAAAAAAAAAGTGATAATACATAACATAAGGCATATAAACCGACAAGAACAATTAACGTAAAAAGATGACTCACTATGCACAATGATTATGAGGTTTGAAAAAGGCTTCTTCTTCTGAGTCATTCATTCAATTCAACTTGCAAACGTCTATAAATTTCTGAACTGCATTCTTGTACTGAGTTCCCTGAAAATACAGCCCACCACCACGTTATACACAGCATTATATATCATGTTCAAATGTATATTATATTATATTATATTATGAATTGATGAAATGGATAATCAAAGCTGGCTTACCAGCACCAACACTCTTATTATTAATTCCACCCATGCATGTGTCACTCTTAATATTATATTATTAATAAATTTTATAAACTTTATGGAAAAAGAAATACAATGTATTTAATAATCAACAACAAAAATAAAAGGAAAAAAAAATACTAAAATGCACATAAATTTCATATATACAAAAGAGAGGGATGGATGAAAATAAAGAGATTTGGAAGGATAGATTAAGATAAAGAGATTTGGAAGGATGAATTGTATTAATTTGTTGTTTATTATTAAAAAAAGAAAGAAAGTGGAAGGCAGAAGGATGTATTTGTATACGTGAGCCCCATCAAAATGCTCTCTGGATCGAAGAAGAAGGGAGAACAAAAATGTTTTGAGTATTATTTTATCACACAGGAGAAACAAGTCAAATAAAAAATTTAAAGTTTTGAGTACGGTAAAAGTATGTTTTTTTTTAATATTTTATATTTTTTCGCCACAGCAAAAGCAAATTCCGAGTTTTAGTGTTATGTTTGGTGTCCAACGTCCAAGTTTGAGAAATTAGAGATACACTATCTTATTAAATATTTTTATAGCGTGGGACAGCTTAAGCACTAAAAGAACATCAGTTTGATTGGATAACTTAAATTAAAGATGAAAGAAAATCAGTTTGAAGGATAATTTATTTCTCAATTTCATGTGACAAAACTATCAGATTTTTCAGCTTGTTTTATTATTTATATACTCAGACAATGCTTGTGTCACTCTAGTTATGCTTGTGTCACTCTAGTTAGTTGTTGCAACCAGACAATAAAGGAATGCCTGTATAGCTTTCTTAAAAGATATAAAAAGGGCTCGATTAGATATATATTAAATAAATAAATTAGCCAAGTAAGCCCACCAAAACATCATAAATAACAAATTTTAAGTTAATTTTTTGTAAATAAGATTACATGAAACAAATTCGTGAGTTTTTATTAGTTTTTGTTTCATGCGATATATTAAATATATTTGGTAATTTTTTTAAAAGAAATTTGAATGTTTTGTTCAGTGGTTCAGCAAATATTGTCTTCAAGTTTTTTCAAAATTTTGAAATTAATATTTGGATATAATTTGCGGAAGTACTTTAGGTTATTTTAGACTTTTTTCGTGTGGGTAAATAATTTGGGCAGACTATTTATACAAAATTAACAAAAGGTAGACTATTTCTCAATCTACTTAGATATTAACCACAAAGACTCGTATTAATTTATATATTAATATGTTATGTAATTAAGATTACCTCCCAGTAAAGTTGATTGCAGTCCATACACTGCCAAAACTCGAGATTTTTGTTGAACAAACAGCTCGGAATTCGTTGGAAACCTTTTGCCGCTTCAACAGCTTCTTCAGTCGAGAGAGGCCTCTGAACAAATCTACCATTGCATTTCGTGCACCTCGACATTAGTTGGTCCTCGCAGATCTTCAACTCGAAAACTTCTATGACCTGCGAAAAGAATCAACATTCACTGACTTTAGCTATCAAAAGAAGTTAAGCCATCACAGAGGAGAGAATCACACACACAAACATACACCTCAAGAAGCTGTTCATTTTTAAGAAGACTTTTGACTCTGTATATTTGATTCTTGATCGCGTATTGGTAACTGAGAAGCTTGGCGTCTCGGGTCAAGAGAACTCGGTTTTCTCTGTGTGCTTGATTGATCAATTCTCTGCGTGAAAAAAAGAAAAGAAATATAAACACCTTGCATATAAGTAAATTCGACCTACGTTAATCCGATTATTTTGAAACTAGATTATTACTTTGACTATTTCACTAATTATAAACAAACTTTGATTACTTTGCAAATCCATGATTTCAAATTAGCTATTTAGCTAAATCCTCCGATTTGTCCTCGATAATCAATACATATATATTTAATTGTAGTACTGTATATTCTACTTTTTTCAAAATATATATTCTACTCTTTGAAGCAGTATAGCCTAAATTTTGAAACGGAATAATAAATTCGACCAAGGTAAAGAGACCTCAGACAAAAAAAATATGCAAGGTGACTATTCCATGATCACCATAGAAGCAAATCCGAAAATCAAATTTGGGTATTCCTTAAATACTTCTTCTTGAGATATATCTTAATAGCAATAGTGTAAAAGAAAATTTTTGAACTCAATGCTAACAAAATTCCGGAGGATATCAAATATATACCAAGTCTGCCAAAATTCGACCTACGTTGCAATAAAAAATTACTAGTTTGTGTTAAAATTGGTATCAAACCTGGGATCAGGCTTTTTCGTACATGGAATCGCAGCATCAATACCAACACACCTCAGATGTTTCGCCAACCCATCAACCTGATTAAGTTTTCCAATTGCAACATGAGCACAGAAATCCCATGCAATATATATAGAAGTGAAAAATTCAATAAATTAATTAAAATTCAAACACCAAGAAAAAATACCATCACGTCGCAGAGAAACCTCGGGCATCCATTTCCACCGTTCGAAGAATCCCACGGCGGAGGGATACTTTTCCAGTCCTCGGAGAAAATCTCGAATTCGCTTTCTCTGCGTATCATCAAACCAGCTGATGATCGTCCCTTTCCTTTCCTCTTCGAAATCTTTGGCTCTTTGTCGGATTCTTCCAGATAAAGTTTTTCACCGAATTCGCGCACGACTTTCAACAAGGATTCTTCCATCGAAAAAGCACGAGCTTGCTCGGAACGAGTCGCTTCTCCATCTCTGCCTGAACCTTCACGTAAGTTCATCCTTTGAGTTCCATCGCACAAATTTTCCATCTTAACGACCTCGTTCGCCTCTGTATCTGAATTCCCTGCAACGACTAAGGAACCATTAATGCAATGGCTCACCAATTAAAAAAAACAAAAAATTGGGTCTTTATTTAACATAAACAAAAAGAAATTGGAAATAGCCAACGTTCTGTAAATATGTTGCAGTCGTTTACAGAAAATTATGGACCGGATCGCCATTCGAATACAATCATTTTGTGCACTTCGAATTTTGGACTAAACTGGTCCGAATATTGTTGTAAACAGATTAAAGGCTTACAAAACGTTGGATATTATCAAAGTACTACATGTTTATATGGCTAGTAACTAGAATTATCCTTAAAAGAAAGTGATTTTTTTTCTAAGTACAAGACTTTGACATACATTCTTTGATGACCTTGGCTCGGAAGACATCGAATATCTCAAGCAAGCAATGTGCGTCCATGGCAGCATATTCCAATTGAGCATCCGAAAGAGGGCGATGTGACCAATCACTACATTGAAGTTCCTAATCCAATATTAATGTCAATAAGAAAGTAACAGAGTACAGTGCTCTTTATAACTCAAATGTGCATTGAATTTAGTGCTTATACAGAAGAAAAAAAAAAAAAAAAGGGGGGGGGAAAGAAAACCTTTGAAAGAGAAATGCCTAATACTTCTTTGTATATAGTCGCCAAACTTTTGATGTTCTTCGAAATTCTCTTTCCATATTGACTGTGCTGCAAGTAGTTGTATACGCTCGCAATATCCATATACGGCTCAACCTGCGCAGAATTTCAAAAACCTAATCTATTCCAAATTCCAAAGATGAAATGAAACGCAAGTAAGTTCGAAGATCAGCCGCTAACCTTATCGAAGCCACTGTCGCAGCCATGGCAGCTGAACGTCGAAGACAGGTAGACCAGATCCTGCTTGAATCGAAACCCTAGCTTGAGGATATCAGGAGAGACGAGAGCGTCTCTCAGCGATTCCGATATCGAGTCGAGAGGGATCGAGAGAAGGTCGAGCAAGAAGACGACTGAGTCGCTTGACTCGTCCGAGTCGGCGCACGCGATTTGGAGGAGAGCGACGGTGGGGAAGGAGGGAGGATTCCGGCGATCGGAGCGAGTCGTCGGCTTCCACTCGGCGTCGAGGGAGACGAGTGAGGAGCGAGTTAAGGCGCGAGTCAGGTGAGTGAACTCGGGCGAGTCGGTGGATGAGACTAGATGGACCGTTAAAGGCTTTCGGGTCTGTTTGGATTCCATTTTAATAAGTAAGCTTGAATGGCCTAGCTCATCATTTTAGTTCCATTGATGTTGAAACCACTGTTTTTATTTTTTTTAATTCGTGAATGATCTTTCTTTTTGGCTGGGTTTTAAGTTTAACTTTGTTAAATAAAATAAATAATGTTTTAAGGATTATTCTCATTAAACAAACCAATTAGCTCAATGCCTTACGAAATCCGAATAAAAATTGGAGCGAAAATACAAAAAGATCTAAAATGCTAAAAATTTGTACGAAAGGGGCGAGATATTATTTCTAAGTTAAAATGTAATTAAAACTCATCAAGAACACTCTCGAGTTTCTCCAAAAGAGACATTCTGCAAAATCCGAACCAAATAAAACACATAATGAAAAAAATCATGCACTCGAAATGCACTCACAAATAATATTTTTTTCAAAAAAAAGAAACATAAACGCCAACAAACTTATACAAAAAAAATCACAAAACAAAGCATGTATGTATATTACTATGTTCTTGTTGTTATGCATTATCTATATTTGAGATTAAATTGTTTACCATTATAATGTTGTTATGCGAAATCGACTATTCTCCTAAATAAGTAAATAGTTGAATTATAATTTTAAATTGGAAAAATGTTTGGACTAATCGGTTTTTTAAGAATTGTGGTTAGTAATAAAAAATATTATAAATATTTTCACGTATGACGAAAATTATTGTAGTTACAAAATATATAATAAATATAATTTGAAATCACGCGCACGTAAGCATTCAACTCAATACAAACTACGTCTCTAGCCGTTCAAGCGAAATCATAATTTTTTTTGTCATCGGTCTTGATAGTCTCTTCCGAATATGAAAGGACAAATCTCATACAAGTCGAACTCGAGTCGGGATTCATCGCTAATCGAGCTAAATTATACGCTGCAATATTATAAATACACGATTTATTAATAAAGAAAACTTATCAAGATCCTTCTTATATTAACAATATCATCTCGAGTTCAATCACATGAATCAAGTTTTCTGAATTTTCACTATTCGTTGAACGCCCCTGTAAACTTTACGTGAAAGTTATAGATTGGATTATTCTTCTTTTATAAATGTTTTATACACTTCAAATTTTAGGCTATATTGATCTAAATATTGTTGTAAATAAATTTATGCGACTATTTAGTAAACATTTATGAAAAAAGTGACTACTATAAAAAATGGCTATTAACTAAAATGACCTAAATCTCCACAAGTTTCTTTGTTTTTACATTTTCTTTTGGATATCCGAAGTTGTGAGAATATTGAGGTTTAGCCTAATTTTGTTACTTTTGTGTTGCAATTATTCACGCTGAAATTAATATAATACATATAATATAAATGGATGATATAATTTGGTACGCAGTTATAAAGAAGATTATAAGTTACTTTAGCAACTTTAGCCGGAGTTACGAAACACTTTATTTAAAAATAAATCAAATTGCCTCTTTCTATTAATCTGAATTACAAATAATACTAAAAGGCGTTGGTCATAGAAAAGTCTCTCTTTATTGATCATTGAACTCTTAAGATATCATTTGTTTCAAAGTATTAAATTAAATTAATGAGGAATTGCTCAAAGTACGGCTTTTTATTTTTGATTTTCCCAAACTCCACCCAAACATAATTTTTTCCCAAAATACTAGTAAATTTCATGTGAAATGACGAAATACCCTTTAAAAAAATAAAACTAACACAAATGCTCTACATTATACTACCGGTCAAAATAATTAAGAAAAAATTAAAAAATTAAAAAAATTAAAATTTAGGATTGAAACAGTTTCTACATTTTAAAGTTTAATTTTAATAAAAAATAAATAAATAATAACTAATTAATATGGATATGAAATAAAATGTAAAAAAATTGTTTTAGGGATATTTTAAACTTTTGTACTAGTATTTTGGGAAAAAATTAATTTTAGTGGATTTTGGGAAAAATAAGTACAAATGGGTGACATTTTGGGCAATTTCTCTAAATTAATATATAAAAAATCGATGTCTTGCCAAAACTTCAGTGATTCATACTTTGAAGTTGATATATCATTTGTTTAAATGTGTAAATATTAATATTAAAAACACGATCCTTAAGGAAAAACAGTGATTGCGCATCCAGGGAATCGAACCCTGGTCAGTACCGTGGGAGGGTACTATGATACCACTACACCAGATGCGCTTACTTGAAGGTTTAATGAATGAACAAACTCAACAAAAAAATTGGAATATATAATCTTTAAAACATTATCGGAGAAGCATTACTTTAATACTTCTACAATTTCCCGATTAAATATAATCTTCAAATCAATGTTTGTCATGTGAGAATAGCTTCCTATAACCGTAATCTCAAATTTCAGGTCAAAATAAATGTGTTAATAGTATAAGAATTACTATAACTCAGTAACATTTTTCAAATCTTTGGAATTGAGTTATACTAGTTCTTATACATTTATGAAACCAACGCACACTTTAAAACAAATTTGTTATATGGTGACACATTAAAAGAAGAAGACAATTGAAATCAGCTCAATGTCCAAACCTAGTTGTACCATATATTTTAATAGAGCTCATTACATGAAATTTATCTCCCTTTAATAGATACGAGAACCTAACTAGGTTAACAAAGTTGAAAATAGAGTAGCATTTCAAAATTATGCATATAGAGGATTATTTATGAATATCAATGAAAACTCGGTGGCCATTACCACATAGAAAAATAATAAGCTAAAATCATTGCTTGATTTATTTTTAATGCAAGTTTCGCTTACGGTAGGGATTGAACACACGCCATCCAATTTAGAGGGGGTGTGCATTACCACTAGGCTATCCTAGTTAGCACAATCATTGCTTGGATAATAGGTGAATTTGTAACCCCATTGTTAAAATTTAGGGTCATGTACTACATATACTATATACCATGATACCAGTTCTTAGGATTGACATACAAATATTCTAATACATTAGGCAAAATTGTGATAGTTGCATGAACTTTATCACAAAGAGTAGCAAAACATTCAACAAAACTTGCAATTAGTTACTCTTGGAATCGCATCAAACAAAGTCTATATTTTTTTATAGCATATTCTAATACATTAGGCAAAAATGTTATAGTTGCATAAACTTTATCACAAAGAGTAGCAAAACATTCAACAAAAACTTGCAATTAGTTACTCTTGGAATCGCATCAAACAAAGTCTATATTTTTTTTATAGCCATATCAAAAATAAAATGTGAATTACATGCTTGAAGGCTTAAGAAAAAAAAACTAGTAATATTGCTGCGCATCCAGGGAATCGAACCCTGGTCAGTACCGTGGGAGGGTACTATGATACCACTACACCAGATGCGCTAACCTGAAAGGATGATGATACCACTACAACAAGAAAAAATTGGAATATAGAATCTTTAGGAAAAGCATTACTTTAATACTAATCCAATTTTCCCATTAAATATAATCTTTCAAATCAATGTTTGTCACGTGAAAATAGCTTCCTATCACAACTCACAATATAAAAAAACTAATAAATAACGCTAAATTTGAAAATGAAGTTTTCTTGTATTTATATATGTATTTACAAGATGAGGAATAACCCCGTGGCCGGAGATATCCGCCAAAACAGTAACAAGGTAACAAATTTGCATCTAGACGCCCATAGATCCGAGGAAAATCGACTAATTTCAACTGACAAGCGGACGGGCCAATGTCGAATCCGATCCTAAAGCGAAATAAGAATTCCCTTAAGACAAATGCGCGCGACGCCGTAAGGGCAAATCATACACCGACAGCTCATCGATCGAGTCAAATCTCGAGATTTCCTCGCGATAGGGCTCAATCGTAAACGGACGGGCCATCGATGAAAACCCACAGATAAAAGCGCTCAAAAACACGATTGTGGCAGAACGCCCAAACCGAAAAAGTGAGACCGATTGTCACCCACTAAGCGAGGCGTAAATTGGCAGGACCATTTGCGCTCGGCGATGAAAAACGTAATCACTGTCGATTCCTCGATCGGCGAAGGGCATCATAAGCCCAAAATGATAGTCACGCAAGATATGATCACATAAACATGATAAAGACTGCGCGAGATAAGTGATTATAAAGACTTTCGATAAAAAGTAAAAAAAAACATGAAAAGCGACCAAAATCACTTAAAGTTATGTGAAGAAAAAATACAAAATAACAAAAATAAAGGAAATCACAAACATGAAAGCGCAAACAAGAGATAGAGGTCACTCGGAGCCAAAATCAACACGTTTCTTATCGACAGAGAGGATAGACATAAGATGAGAATGCGACGTCCCGACTGAAGAATGGGTAGTCTCCTCCGGACGTCGATCGGGGTGATTCTCGAGGTCCGCCTCGTCCTCCAACGAGACAAACATGGCATCGAAAAACGAGAAATCTTCACACGACATGTTCTCCGTTGTGGTCGCATCTCGAACGCGAACAACGACAGCATAATGGCCTTCATACAAAACCATTTCCCAAATTTCCTTGACTCGGGCCCTGGCTCGTACGGCGTCATCACATTCATCTCGTCGAGGAGAGACTCGTTCTCCTTAGATGCCTTCTCGCGGGCGGCCTCGCTCTCGGCCAGCTTCCTTCGGACAGACTCCAATTCTGCGTCACGCGCGGCCACGGCCCCCTCGAGCGCTTTGCTCTTCGCCAAAAACATGCTTGCAGATCTCTCGACCTGCTTCGTCGAGGTCCGGTCTTCGGCAAAGCTTCGCCTCTGCGGTCAGAGATGGCCTTGACCAATGCCTCTGCGTGCTCACGGTCTTTCTAATCGGCATTCTCCCGAAGTATTCGTTCTCGGCGGGCAGCCTCTTCCACTATCAGCTCCATCCGCTCGTAGCGTGACAAGACCTGTAGGCAAGAATGACATGAATACGAAAATTAAACGAGTAAGAGGTAGAGGAACCGACCTTCCGGGCGTCGCGTGTCCCCTGACGGACGAGCTCCATGTCGCTAACAACGACGATTTCCTTGAAGCACTTAGGAGAAGACTCTCAGAGACCGCGGGAGATTCGATCTCTCAAGTAGGACGCCTCAACAATAAAAAGCGATCCGCCGTTACTGGACGAGGGGAGGTCGACTAAGCGTCGGGAGCTCGACGACGCGTCGTTCACTGAAGATACCGCCGGTCCTTTTCGCGAACCTTCCACCGGCGGCGGCGCGACCACAGGTCGCTCTCGCCTCTCCGTGAGACGGGTCCTAACTGCCGCGCGCGCCTCGGGAACCGTTGTCGATGTAGCTACGCCATTCCGAGACCGTTGTCCCTGAAAGAAGAAAAAAGACGCCATTAAGGGAACGCGAAAGGAAGTCATCCTACCAAACAAAACCTATGTGTGCATTGTTTTAGTCAAGTTCGTAACTTGGTACAGATTGACCACCAAAACATCATGTGGTACCGAGGTTCATCAAATTGCCCATTTTGCCACTTTTACTAACCCATTTTCCCTAAATCCTCTAAAAATAAATTTTTCCCAATCTGCCAGTACAAATGACCTAATACCCTTGACATTAAATATTTCTTTCAAATTTAGTCCCTCTTTTTTTTACTTGTTTGTAACCGGTTCCCTCTTTCAATTTTCCCTCCCATCTCATTCTCAAGTCTCTTCTCTCTCTCTCTCTCTACCCGCGTATCCCATTCCCACCGTTCCCACTTCCCACCTCTCTCTCTCTCTCTCCCCGCGTATCCCACCTCTCTCTCTCTCTCTCCGCCGCTTATCCCACCTCTCTCTCTCTCTCCCCCGCGTATCCACCTCTCTCTCTCTCTCCCCCGCGTATCCACCTCTCTCTCTCTCTCCCCCGCGAATCCACCTCTCTCTCTCTCTCCCCCGCGTATCCACCTCTCTCTCTCTCTCCCCCGCTTATCCCGCTTATTTTCTCTCCCGCCGTTGACTCTTCACTTCACTTCTCAGGTAAGAACTTCGCGATTTCTTTATGTTTTGGTGTTTGGGGCTCGGGGGTTTGGGTGTTTGGTGCTCGGGGGTTTTGGTGGTTTGGGTTCGGGGGTTTGGTGGTTCGGGTTTGGGTTCGTGCGAGGGTTTGGGTTCGTCGTGTGAGGATTTGGGTTCGGGTTTGGGTTCGTGCGAGGGTTTGGGTTCGTCGTGTGAGGGTTTGGGTTCGGGTTTGTCTTCTCGTGCGTGAGTTTGGGTTCGGGTACGTATCTTCGTGCGAGGGTTTGGTTTCGGGTTCGTATTCTCGTGCGTGGGTTTGGGTTGGGGTTTGGGTTCGGGGGAGGGTTTTGATTTTGGGTTCGTCTTCTCGTGCATGGGTTTGGGTTTGGGTTTGTCTTCTCGTGCGTGAGTTTTGGTTCGGGTTCGTATCTTCGTGCGAGGGTTTGGGTTCGAGTTCGTGGTGTTCGTCGTGGTGTTCGTCGTCTTGTTTTCGGTTTTGCTAGGGGTTATTTGCAGATTCTCATAGATATTGTAACAGGTAATCAAAATGGAGAAGAAACGTACAAGCGAGAGGGTGAAAGCACGCGCTCAGCCGGTAGCTGGTCACGTAGAGCCTTCGAAGAAAAAAGATAAAAAAAGGAAGTCCATTCGCATACCGTCTGAAAAACCAAAACGACCTTGCATAGCTGAGTCTTCGGACTCTGATTTTGTAAAGACAAACCCAAAACGTCCTCAAAAAGCAGGGAACGTGTACCTGAAGGTATGTTTGAGATGTATACAATTTTGTGGACTGTTATGTGGATCATTTTTGTAGACCTGATATAAAATGTAGACCTGATTGTAGACCTGATTTAAAATGTAGACCTGATTGTAGACCTGATTTAAAATGTAGACCCGATTGTAGACCCGATTGTAGACCTGATTTGTAGCCTGATTTTGGTCCTGATTGTAAACCTGATTTTAAACCTGATTGTAGAACTGATTGTAGACCCGATTGTAGACCTGATTTATAGCCTGATTTTGGTTCCGATTGTAGACCCGATTGTAGACCTGATTTGTAGCCTGATTTTGGTCCTGATTGTAAACCTGATTGTAAACCTGATTGTAGACCTGATTGTAGGATTGTAGACCTGATTGTAGACCTTAAATGTATCCCTGATGTTAAATGTAGACTTGATTTTCGGCCTGATTGTAGACCTGATTGTAGACCTGTAGACCTGATTGTAGACCTGATTTATTTACTTATTTTCAGGGATGGACTCGGGCCATAAAAGAAGAATGTATAGCGGACCATAAATTTAGTTTTTATGGTTCGTTTGAAAAATTTGAGACCGAGGTGGCATTGTCCGAAGAGGAGAAGGCTCTCTTCGGAAAATCATGTTTCGGGCAATTCTTGAACCTCCCGAAGGTGATTCGGTCGTCACGGATCATAAACAACCTTCTCTCGAGGGTTGGAACTTTCGACGGGGTAGAGAACGACAACTTCCTACAGATGGAGATCGGCGGCTTGCCCAGGGGGTTCACAATTAAACAATTTGCGGATATAACCGGTCTCCGAGTAGTGGATAACTACGTTCCCCCGGTTTGTGACGTCGTCGAGGGTGGAGTCTACTCCGACGTCAGCATGAATGGGACCGTGAAGTCCCGAGCCGGCTTGGCTGCCTTCCTACAGATTACGGCAGCATGGGATATCGAGAAGCGAGTGAAGTTCAAGCTCGTTCATTTTTTGATAAGCGTTTTACTTTCCGCACCCGGTCATACCAACGTTCCTGATTGGACGTTCGTGAAGTTGGTTGACCATATTGACGATTTCAACTCGCACCCGTGGGGGAACGTGGTGTGGAAGTATTTCCTAGACGCTGCCCGGAAGTTCGTTAAGAATTCCGCTGGGAAGGAGGGGTCAAAGGGGAAAATCAACTTCCCCTCTTTTTTGTACCCGCTTCAGATCTGGGCGTACGAGACGATGCCCATATTGACCACGCTTCATCATTGCGAGAGGGTCTCGACCTCCGAGCAACCACTTATGCGGCAGTGGAAGACGGGGTTGGCCGTTGTGGGAGACGCCTTCCACAAAACGAATTTTCAAAATCCGAAATTCCCCTTCCACAACCTTTGCGGCGCACATGAGGTATATCTCGTGAGTTTGTAACTTTAATGATTATGTTTATGTACTCATGATGTTTGATTTGTTTTGCAGGTCTCAGCTCGAGAATTTGTAGCCCCAGACCCAAAAACCCCGAGAACACCTACCCCGACAACACGTACCCCGACATCGACCGAGTCCATCACCGATACCCATTCGGATGTAAGTATATAGAACGACTTGTTGCTTGAATTTTAGACTGAAATGTAGACTAAATTGTAGACTGAATTGTAGACCTGATTGTAGACTAAAGTGTAGACCTGATTTTAGACTGAAATGTAGAGTTAATTGTAGACTAAATTGTAGACTGAATTGTAGACCTGATTGTAGACTAAAGTGTAGACCTGATTTTAGACTGAAATGTAGAGTTAATTGTAGACTAAATTGTAGACTGAATTGTAGACCTGATTGTAGACTAAAGTGTAGACCTGATTTTAGACTGAAATGTAGAGTTAATTGTAGACTAAATTGTAGACTGAATTGTAGACCTGATTGTAGACTAAAGTGTAGACCTGATTTTAGACTGAAATGTAGAGTTAATTGTAGACTAAATTGTAGACTGAATTGTATACCTGATTGTAGACTAAATTGTAGACTGAATTGTAGATTGATTAGTTGACTAACTCTTGCAGGCTCGGTTGAAGACTGTTGAAGAAACAGTCAAAAATTTGAAGGGAGAATGGACAAGCTTCAAGTTAGAAATGAAGCAAATGTTTGAAGAGTTCAAACAAACTATCCGTGACCAGTTTCCGGTGGCGAACCCCCGACCCAATGAACCAGTTGTGGTTCAAGAAGAAGAAGATAAAGAAGATGAAGAAGAGAAAGAAGATGAAGAAGAGAAAGAGAAAGAAGAAGAGAAAGAGAAAGAAGAAGACAAAGACGACGAAGACGACCAGGTCCTGAGAAAAGAAGGCAATGACGAGCAAAATGAAGAAAAGGAAGAGAGCACAGAAGACAAGGAAGAGAAAAACGAAGACACAGAAGATAAAAACAACGAAGAAGACGAAGGAGAAAAAGAGGCCCCAGAAAACGAAGGTACTTATTTGATTTCTCTTATATTTATTTGAAGAGTCATATGTGTTGAAATTGATTACATTTTTGAATGTAGGACCTGGTTCAGCCGAGAGTTATGAATCCAGCAAATGGCTTACAGATACGCAGATAGCGTCGTTGGACAAATACTATGTCGTACCCGACGTAGAGAGCCAATCCTGCTCAAGCAAAGAAACACCTGCAGCAACAACGCCATCGCAGGCCATCGTCGTATACGATGACTCAGCCCCGTCTATGTCGCAGCCCATCGTCATACAAGATGATTCAGTCCGACCATCCCGGGTAACTCGGTCCCCGAGTAGATACACTCCATCCCCTCCCCATCCGATCTACAAATATTTCATGAATAAAATGAAAAAGCCCCTCAAACATCCGCTCTCTCTACCGTGTACTTCCCCTACTCACGAAGAAGCCAATATCATGAGATCTTGGATGAAGCTTGACAAGCTTAGGAAAAAAAATGCAGAAGGGCATTGGTTCAAGAAATACGAGGAGAGCTTACCTGGGAAATGGAGTTTCAACGTGGTTGACGTGTTTTCGAAAACCTTCTTCTACACGTTATGGGAATCGGAGCAATGGTTGTCAGATGAGGTACGTATTATAGACTTGAATGTAGACTTGATATTGAATTGTTGATTGGATTGTAGATCGTATTGTAGACCTGATTGTAGATTGAATTGTAGACTGGTAGACTTGATTGTAGACCTGACTGTAGATTGAATTGTAGACTTGATTGTAGACCTTATTATAGATTGAATTGTAGACCTTATTGTAGATTGAATTGTAGACTTGATTGTAGACCTTATTGTAGATTGAATTGTAGACTTAATTGTATACCTGATTGTAGACTTGATTGTAGACCTGATTGTAGACTTGATTGTAGACCTGATTGTAGACTTGATTGTAGACTTGATTGTAGACCTGATTGTAGACTTGATTGTAGACTTAATTGTAGCACTTATTGTAGACTTGATTGTAGACCTTATTATAGATTGAATTGTAGACCTTATTGTAGATTGAATTGTAGACTTGATTGTAGACCTTATTGTAGATTGAATTGTAGACTTAATTGTATACCTGATTGTAGACTTGATTGTAGACCTGATTGTAGACTTGATTGTAGACCTGATTGTAGACTTGATTGTAGACTTGATTGTAGACCTGATTGTAGACTTGATTGTAGACTTAATTGTAGCACTTATTGTAGACTTGATTGTAGACCTGATTGTAGATTGATTTGTAGACTTAATTGTAGACCTGATTGTATATTGACAGCATATTGACGTCGTTTCGTACTACCTTCGGAAGAAGAGGTGGTTTGGCGAGCTGGACACGTCTTTCACTATCATGACCTGTCATTTCGCGTCCTACCTTGAGCAGAGCTATACAGCCTGGATGGGGACGGCGAATAAAGACGAGTTCGACTGGAGCCAACATGCACGGGTGATTGACTACGTGACGGCAACCAATAAGTCAATGCGCTATACGTGGCCATGGGTTAATGTGAAAGACATTTACATGCCTATATGTATGTCTGATATCGGTCATTGGTATCTTGTGGTTGTGAACATTGCGGATAGATCGTTGACTGTGTACGACTCTCTATCCGACAACAAGTACCACAAGGCTGTCACTGTTCGCAAGGTCGAGGTTTGGGCTGCCTTCATCCCAGTAATTCTGTCATACCTAAATGTTTTCGAGCATTTAGGGATTGAAGATAGCAGCTCCGCGCCGTTGAAGGTCAACTTCATGCAAATGATGCCTCAACAAAATAACGGGTACGTATTTATTTTGACTAATACGAATTTAGTATGCAAGGGTATTCTTTTTTATTAAATATGTTTGTTTCTTCATGTGAACAGCGGGGATTGTGGCATGTTTGTGGTTAAGGCCATGGATTATATGGTCCACGGCCAATCAGTTACACGAGTTTGTCAAGAAAACATACCCGACTACCGTCAACAGTTATGCATTGATTTGTTTCAACACGGATGGTTGAAGTTCGCGAAACGTGCGAATTCGGATGTTGAAAATTAGATTTGTAGACTGACTATTTGTATGTTCGAATGTATAGTTGTTAATTGGAAACTATTTCTCTTCTATTTTTGGGATATGTATGTGTATGTTGGGATATGTATGTGTAAGTGGGAACAACTTTGTAGACAGACTGACTCTCTATTGTAAATTTTCTCTTGAACAATTGTATTGTAGACAGCTTTGTAGACATAATTTTATAATATTTGGTAGACAGAATTGTAGACATATTTGTAGACAAAATTGTAGACATATTTGTAGACAGAATTGTAGACATTTTTGTAGACAAAATTGTAGACATATTTGTAGACAGAATTGTAGACAGAATTGTAGACATATTTGTAGACAGAATTATACAAATTATCTCATCCTCGAAACAAATTATCGCAACCGAGGGGAAGATGGAAGCCGTTGTCTTGACTCGAACAACGTAAAATCCTCCAAACCAATCGTACCGGAAGGAAACGTACCCCCCTCTTCTTCGGATATCGATGGCGTTGGAAAAAATGGTCTATATTCATGTCCAACATATCCTACAGAATTAAGCACCGATGATGTTTCTTTCACTTCCAATATCAGTTGATATTTCTCCAAGTTATCTTTCATCGTTCTCCTCAAATATAAGTAACCTTTCAACGTCTTATCGTTGGTTATCTCAACTGGTTCAAGAGCACCGTTCATGATGTACGCAATGCTAATTGTATGACCGGGTGGTGGTTTGCCTAAATACTCGTAAATTTCTTGCTTCAAACTAGCAAAATTTATATCTTCCGACACCACAATTCCGAATGATTTTTTCTCGTGATACCGACCAATATCAATCCAAGATCCACCATGCTTGAATAACAAATATATTTCCCCCATATCTGCATCAACAACTCCAAAATCAATTTTACATTAAGCACTAACGTATTCAATTTTGTCTACAGCAGCGTCTATAATAACGTCTACAATAACCAGGAATGTCTACACTGAAGTCTACACTAACGTCTACAAATCTGTCTACACTAACGTCTACAAATCTGTCTACATTAACGTCTACAAATCTGTCTACACTAACGTCTACAAATATGTCTACAATAACGTCTACAAATCTGTCTACACTAACGTCTACAAATATGTCTACAATAACGTCTACAATATAGACGACATTGTAGACTCTGTTATAATTTTGTAGACGATATTGTAGACTCTGTTACAGTTTTGTAGACGATATTGTAGACTCTGTTACAGTTTTGTAGACGACATTGTAGACTCTGTAAGTTTTTGTAGACGACATTGTAGACTCTGTAAAAAATTGTAGACAATATTGTAGATAACGAGAATAAGCTAAACTCGTCGGAGAAGGAGAGGACCTGCGTCGGAGACGTCGGAGATGGACTGGAGATGACTCTGAGACGTCCGACAACGGGAGGAATGGAGTGTTGCCGGAGATGAACGTTTGGGTGAGTGTTGTCGTCGGAGATGAAGCTTTCGTTAAGTGTTGTTGGAGATGAAGATTTGTTTGACTCATGAAGCTTTCAGCCTGAATAAACCCACATTCAAGAAGGTTGAGTGTTGAAGAAGAAAATAGAGAAGGTGAAAAGACAAGAAGAGAGAGAATGTAAGAGAGAAGGGGAGAGAGGTGAAAAGTTAGAGCTAATAGACCGGCTATAGGGAGTTTGCTGATTATTTTTTTTTTTTTTTTTTTACATTTTCTCTTTTTAGCCGGTTCCCCTTTTGAATGGTGAAAATGTAAGTATTTTTTTTTTTAAGGGTAAAAGGTCTTTTCAACTCCAAAAGACTTGTATTTTGGGAAGGATTTCACTTTTGGTGGATTTAGGGAAAGAGGATTAGTAATGGTGGCAGAATGGGAATTTTCTCTAAACAAAATAATAAAGACCGAGGGTAAAACTAGAAATTAAAATTAGATATGTATTTTATAAGCTGCCCTTCTAGAAGAAATTTGAAAAAGAAGAACGGTGTTTCTCTGTATCTCTCTCTGATACGTCGAGACGTTTCATTTCTTTATTCCAAAAAATTTAACGCAAAGGAAATAATGGATTGATTTGATTTGGACATTCATTTTTAATTTCTTAATTGATATTTGCCACCTTGTTACGACTTGAGTTGTTCCCCATTAATTCCTTTGTAGCCCACTCTCTCTCTAGATTCTCTTTCTCTCTCTCACTTCTTCCTCTTTGGTTCCTCAACAATGGCTTTGAGCCTTTGACCTTTTTCTCACGGTTGGCCTCACCGAACACGCTGCTCCAAAAACACCTATCTTCTTCATCAAAGAGCTCGTCAATTTTCTCTCCCCATATTTCTCCATTTATCTAAATTGCCGTGAAGCTCAAGCAAGTAAGTTCTGAGCAAAGACTATTTCGTAAAGGAATAGTCTTTGTTTTCACTGATTGCCGTGAATTTCTGTTTCGTTAACTCCGATTCACTAATCGCCGATCCAGTGATGCTTCAGAGCTGTTTCTTTACTTAGAAAAATTCATAATCTAAAAAGCGAATCGAGTTCTAGGTCTCGATTCCTGGGAGATGGAACCGAGAATCCTACACGAGGATTCCATAAACACGGAGCAGCCTTTTAGCGTCTCGTCGCGTAGAAGCATTTCCTCGTCGCACCGATCCGCCGGGAACTCCCTCCGGCAAGCCAGCTCCGGCGATCTGACGAAGCCCTCCGCGAGGAACGGCTCGGAGGCGGCGCTGAGCGCGTCGCAGAAAGAGATCGACGAGGAGGATGCTCGCCTGGTCTACATCGATGATCCGGAGAAGACGAACGAGAGGTTCGAGTTCGCCGGGAACTCGATACGGACCGGAAAATACTCGGTCCTCACGTTCCTTCCAAAGAATCTCTTCGAGCAGTTCCACAGAGTGGCTTACGTCTACTTCTTAGCAATCGCGATCCTGAACCAGCTTCCGCAGCTGGCAGTTTTTGGGCGCGGAGCGTCCATAATGCCTCTGGCGATCGTGCTCGTGGTGTCGGCCGTGAAAGACGCGTACGAAGACTATCGAAGGCACCGTTCGGACCGGATCGAGAACAACCGGCTCGCCCTTGTTCTAACGAGCGGCGGAGGCGAGTTTCAGCGGAAGAGGTGGAAGGAGATTCGAGTGGGGGAGATCGTGAAGATCCAGGCGAACGAGACGATCCCTTGCGACATCGTTCTTCTCGCCACCGGAGACCCATCCGCGGGAGTGGCTTACGTGCAGACCATCAACCTCGACGGAGAGTCGAACCTCAAAACTCGGTACGCGAAGCAAGAGACGCTCTCGAAGTGCCCGGAGAGGGTGAAGGGGGTGATCCGGTGCGAGAGGCCGAACCGGAACATCTACGGGTTTCAGGGGAACATGGAGGTCGAGGGGAAGAGGCTCTCGCTGGGGCCCTCGAACGTGATCCTCCGTGGGTGCGAGCTCAAGAACACGGCCTGGGTCGTCGGAGTCGCGGTGTACGCCGGCAGGGAGACCAAGGCCATGCTCAACAGCTCGGGGGCTCCCTCGAAGCGGAGCCGGCTCGAGACCCGCATGAACTTCGAGATCATCATGCTCTCCCTCTGCCTAGTGGCTCTCTGCTCCGTCGTCTCCGCTTGCGCCGCAGTCTGGCTCAGGAGGCACCGAGACGACCTCGACTCCCTGCCCTTCTACCGCAGAAAGGACTACTCCGAGGGAGGAGAGGGGCAAAACTACAACTACTACGGGTGGGGGATGGAGATTCTCTTCACCTTCCTCATGTCCGTCATCGTGTTTCAGATCATGATCCCCATTTCTCTCTACATTTCCATGGAGCTCGTCAGGGTCGGCCAGGCTTACTTCATGATCCAGGACGCCGAGATGTACGACGAGGCCTCCAATTCCACGTTTCAGTGCAGGGCGTTGAATATAAACGAGGATTTGGGGCAGATCAAGTATGTTTTCTCCGACAAAACAGGTACGCTCACCGAGAACAAGATGGAGTTTCAGTGTGCTACCATCGGGGGCGTGGATTACAGCAATGGACGGGTCGTTTTCGACGAGCATTTAGGTTACTCAACCCAAGGTGATTATTTATTTATTTATTGTTTTTCTTTTGTATCGGTATGTTAAATGTTTTCCATACTTTTTTGTTAGTTGATGGGATCACTCTGAGGCCCAAGATGAAGGTGAAAATTGACTCGGAGCTGCTTCGAATTTCAAAGAGTGGAAGGAATATGAAACAGGATAATGAAGTCCACGATTTCTTTCTTGCATTGGCGGCTTGCAACACGATCGTTCCCCTTCAGAAAGATACGTCCGATCCAAATATAAAGTTGATTGATTATCAAGGAGAATCCCCGGACGAACAAGCCTTGGTTTACGCAGCTGCCACATACGGTTTTATGCTTATCGAACGAACTTCAGGCCATATAGTCATCGATATTCTAGGAAACAGGCAAAGGTAATTTCTACCCATAATGCTTTTTCTTTCTTTCTTTCTTTCTTTGAGTTAGCATTGGAGGAGAGAGACCATGGTTGAAGATGGCACGGTATATGCAATTGAGAAGAATAAACCCATTTAGACTGATTCTTTTTAACTTTAGGAAAGTGGTAGTAAATAGTGATAGTAAAGCTGAAAATCAGGTTTGTCGAACGCCACACTTTTCGAGCCCGACCAAACCCATTTGGGTCCCCAAAACTCTTAACAGGTCACCCGGTTCCTCGATTTATAGCATTGATATAAAGCTTCAATACCAAAGAGGGTTATGTATCGAAGAGGCATATGAATGTTGGCTTTATTTAAATGAAGATAGAGGTCTCAAATTTCTCTCCATTTTCATGAGTCTTGATATTTCACGGTTGCAGGTTCAATGTTTTGGGTCTACACGAGTTCGACAGTGACCGGAAAAGAATGTCAGTCATAGTCGGGTGCCCAGACAGGACGGTGAAAGTCTTTGTGAAAGGCGCCGATACGACGATGTTCAAAGTGATCAACAAATCACTAAACTTGGGAATCGTACGCGCCACGGAAGCACATCTTCACTCCTACTCCTCCACGGGTTTAAGGACGCTCGTTATTGGGACCCGAGAACTGAGCCCGCCTGAGTTTGAGCAATGGCACTCCTCCTTTGAGGCGGCGAGCACGGCTCTGATTGGCCGAGCGGCGCTTCTCCGCAAGGTCGCTGCCAATGTCGAGAAGAATCTCAGCCTCCTCGGTGCTTCCGCCATTGAAGACAAGCTCCAAGGTGGTGTGCCTGAAGCCATAGAGTCTCTCAGAACGGCGGGGATTAAGGTCTGGGTTCTGACAGGGGACAAGCAAGAGACAGCCGTTTCAATCGGGTACTCCTCGAAATTACTGACGTCGAGGATGACCCAAATCGTAATCAATAGTAATTCCAAGGATTCTTGTCGGCAGAGTTTGGAAGATGCGATTCTCATGGAGACGAATCTAGCGGCCGAGAACATCGAAGGAGCCTCGAGATCAGCTTCCGCTCAGGTAGCCTTGATTATTGACGGTACCAGCCTTGTCTATATTCTCGACAGCGAGCTCGAGGAACCGGTATTAGCCTCTTCTAGACCTTGATTTCATTTTTTTTGATAAATAAGACTTTGGAATTATCTTATGTTCTGGTGCGATTTTTATTTTAAAACTTACAGCTCTTTGCGTTGTCGAGTAAATGCTCTGTGGTGCTATGTTGCCGTGTGGCGCCTCTACAAAAAGCTGGAATCGTCGCTTTAGTGAAAAGCAGGACATCGGACATGACACTCTCTATCGGAGATGGTAATTTCTCATCATGGTGACATCAGCATGAGACCCACAGATTATAGATGATTTTCTGATTAAATTTTTTTGATGAAAAAGGTGCTAATGATGTGGCGATGATCCAAATGGCTGATGTGGGAGTTGGTATCAGCGGGCAAGAGGGTCGGCAAGCTGTCATGGCATCAGACTTCGCGATGGGTCAGTTCAGATTCCTGGTTCCTCTTTTACTGGTCCACGGACATTGGAATTACCAGCGAATGGGTTACATGATACTATACAACTTCTACAGAAACGCCGTGTTTGTCCTTATTCTGTTCTGGTGAGTAATACTGAAAACGAAATACATAAATGGATTAGTGTTGAAAAATACAATATTGTTCTTTCTTTTAGGTATATTCTTTTCACGAGTTTCACTCTGACGACGGCGATCACCGAGTGGAGCAGTGTATTGTACTCCGTGGTCTACACTTCGGCGCCCACGATTGTTGTTGGGATTCTGGACAAGGACTTGAGCCGGAAAACTCTGTTGAAGTACCCTCAGCTTTACGGCGCCGGTCATAGGCGAGAGTGTTACAACTCGAAGCTGTTTTGGCTGATGATGCTTGACACCTTTTGGCAGAGCGCGGTCGTGTTCTTCATCCCGTTCTTCGCTTATCGCGAGAGCACTGTCGATGGGTCAAGCATCGGCGACCTTTGGACCATCGCAATTGTTATTTTGGTCAATTTGCACTTGGCTATGGATGTCGAACGCTGGACTTGGATCACTCACGCAGCGATCTGGGGTTCGATAATTGCCACCTGGATTTGCGTTGTTGTAATTGATGCTTTTCCGTCACTTGTTGGTTACTGGTAAGCCATTTTTAAAATATCATTCAAAAGCTACACTATTTAAGTAGTTCGTACGTCATCACATCAATTTTTTTTATTGTTCAATTAAACTTATGTTTGTTAGTTGTTATAGATTTATCCCTTAATTGACATTTTGCTGACCTTTCCGTCACCATCTTTTAAGGGAATTCATTAAGTTTGGTTCATTATTCATTTTGGAAGTCCATTGTGACATTAGGCAAGTGAAAGTAGTAGATTTAAGCCACATAATGATATGAAATTAGCTCATATATATAGTAATAGTACACACACACGCATCTTGATATCACTGTATATGATTTTGCACAGGTCGATCTTCAACATTGCAAATACAGCGTTGTTCTGGTTATGTATAGTCGCGATCACTGTGGTCGCTCTCCTTCCACGTCTCGTTGTAAAATATATAAATCAGCGATACGGTCCTTGTGATGTTCAGATAGCCCGTGAAGCTGAGAAGCTTGGCAACCCAAGGCAGCTCGGGACAGGACAAATAGAAATGAATCCGATTTTGAATCATCCCCAGCGATGATGACAAGGTGATTTTGTTCTCTTTTTTCTATACACTTTTTTCAATTTAATCAACGGGTCTATTCTTTAGGCATTCTTAGAGTGTTTTCTCTTGGTTTGCCTGAGTTTCCATAATTTGTTATCCAAAGGGTAGAGTAGGGTCTCCTATACTAGGTGTATACGAAGCTTCTGTTGTATTTTTCGTTTATTTTTTGCACAAATCATTTCGTTGTAAATTAGTCGAGCCTGGGTGTATGAAAATGAGTTATAGAAAGTTGTAACACAATTTTTACCACAAAAGAGTTGAGCTTCACAGTTTCCCCTTTTCAGTTTTTAGTAAAAGAACTTTTACCAAGTACTGACCTGAAATCAGCCCAATAAATACAAAAATACTAACAATTGGGTAGTTAATAGGATAATAATCTTATCATCAATGTTGACAATGTAAAATAGAGTGCCTTTTTCTAGCCCTAGGGAAGTAGTACATTTATTTTTGAAGAATGAGAAGTAGTACATAGATAAATGAGATGTGATGCTGCAAATATTTAAATGTCACCATTCACAGCTCACTTCAATTGGCAGTGAATTAAATTACAGTTTTTGTCATTTTAGCTGCTCTTTTTGTATTGCAAAACTGGCTTTTGTTTCATATCTTTCTGAAAACTCCTAATTTAGAAGCAGAGCAACACTGCATGAACACGTAAACTGAAACGTTCACAGAACAGAAATATAATAAAGATAAGAAAGAGAGAGATGGTAGATCATCATAATTCATAACCAACCACTCGTTATATATACATCTATATCATATTATATTGTGTCAGGACCTTATACGTTATCAAGATGATAGTAAATCATGATGTTAGTCACGGCTTTCAGGGACACGAGACTCAGGTTCAGGTTTTTTGGGCATTGTTTCTCATTTTTGTATTTTTGTTTCGTTGTCTTGTTTTTTCCCCAGGACTTTATTAGTTTCTTTTGTTCTTTTCTTCTCGGTTTTTGGTCTGTTCTTCTGTTCTCATTTGCTGGGTTTTTAGTTTTGGTTTGTCCTTTGGCTTTGAGGGAAAACAAAAACTGGTTAACAAATCTAACTTTGTGATCTTCCTTTCACAAAGATTTTATTTTTAATTTGACATTGCATTTATAGCAATTTTCTCCTCTGTTTTGCTTTAATTATAGAAATTATCTCTAGTCCAAATTCTGTTTTATGAAATTATGTGTCGCATTAGGGAAGTAGGATACTTGTATTTCTGAACCAGGGTTCGAGATTTTAGTTTTTTTTTAATATTTATTTTTAGTACTGAAAAATGTTAGTTCTAGGCTTCAAGTATATTTATTGCAAAAATTAAGATTTTGGGGACACACTTGTACATGTTTTGATTGTTTTTAGGCAAGGTAGGAAATCAGGTCGCGTGTACTCAAACCATTAATTAGTACCTCTTTGGTGTATGAGTCCGAATTACGATTGAGTATTTGCTTTGACAATTCAGAGAGATTTCTAGAATTTTATTTAAAAAAATTCAGTGACGCATTTACAGTATCATATGTCACCCTCATAATAGTTAACTTTGTACGTAGACTCGCATAGTCATAAAGATTTAAAATTAATGTGCACGGGTCTTATATATGTTTTGAGTAAATTCAGCGCAAGTATTTTATTCTTCACTACAATATATATTTATCTTTCAATATTTTGTCTTATGCAAGAATTTCCGTGTGATAAGTAATAACCAATACCTATTTTATCATGTTTTTTCCATGAAGAAAGTTAAGAAATAAATCTCCATTATATTATTATTATTATAAACTCAATCAAATACACTTTTTTGTCGATTTATTATTAGAATTATCATTTTACTTCTTATATTAGTTTTATTCAAAATCATTTCAAGTCACCCTTCGTTTGAAAGAAAATGTACTAAATAAATTTAAGGAATTTAGTTTAAAAAACCTGTCAAACAATTAGATGTCTTATCAATTAAAGAAATATAAATATTTTAAACAATAACGGTACTTTTTTTTACCATTGATGATATTTAAAGGAATTCGTACTTGTACTGATTAATCGGAGTCAATAGTATTAATAAGAAAGAAACTTAAAACAATTCTTTTAAATTTCGAACCCAAGGGGTAATTTTGTACTTTTGTGTTATCACTTCATTTATTTAGTATTGTGTGCAACAAAATTGCATCTTTATTAAGAAAAAGAGAAACAATCTCGGCGAAACCGAGTGAATACCCAGCTCAAAGCCTCAAAACACAAAGCAAAGACAAGAAACACTAATTCTTTTCATTCTTCTTTATATAATAATCATCATTATCGACATTGACATTCGTTATCATATTTTTATTCCGTTTTGTATTTTCTTGTACGGCTTTGTACATTTCGTTCGTAGCCTAAGCTGAGTTCAAGGGAATCTTGTTGTGTTCTTTAGCCGCGAGAAAAAGAAAGATTTCATTTTTTTGTTGAGAAATCGAATCGCATTTGTCAATTAGCGAGTTGGTTTTTCTCTGGCGAGGCCTCTGATCTTCAGATCATGGCCTCACTACGTGCCCTTTCGGATTTCTAATTCTTTGTAGAAAATAGATTTCTTGGACAAAATAAACCTAGGTTATTTTGGCCGATCCGAGATTGTGGAGAGGATTTCGTGGTCCCGGTGATGGATTCGGACGGGGTCGAACTATCGCCGGCGCGTGGCTCCTCCGCTTCTCGACGGAGCGTCGCCGGAATTCCAGACAATTATCCCCGGAGTCAGAGCAACCATCGGCGGAGCTCGAAGCACGTCAGGTACGATTCGAGGGCCGGAGAGGCGGAAGCTTTTGGCGCGTCGCATAGGGAGGCCATCGTAGACGACGAGGATTCTCGGCTGGTCCACCTGAACGATCCGACTCGGACAAACGAGCGATTCGAGTTCGCGGCGAACTCAGTCCGTACGAGTAAGTACTCAGTCCTGACCTTCCTCCCCCGGAACCTCTTCGAACAGTTCCACAGGGTCGCGTACATCTATTTTCTGGTCATCGCTGTCCTCAACCAGCTTCCTCAGCTCGCCGTCTTCGGCCGCGGAGCTTCGATTCTCCCTCTCGCATTTGTTCTTCTCGTCACCACCGTGAAAGACGCGTACGAGGATTACCGACGACACCGCTCCGACAAAATCGAGAACAACCGGCTCGCACTGGTTCTCTCGGAGAGTCGGTTCCGGCCTAAAAACTGGAAGGACATCCAAGTGGGCGAGATCTTGAAAATCCAGGCGAACGAAACGATTCCGTGCGACATGGTCCTGCTCTCGACCAGCGACCCGACCGGGGTGGCTTACGTGCAGACCATCAACCTCGACGGCGAGTCGAACCTCAAGACCCGGTACGCGAAGCAAGAGACCCTCTCGACGTGCCCGGAGAAGGACGGGGTTTGCGGGTCGATCCGGTGCGAGAGGCCCAACAGGAACATCTACGGGTTTCAGGCGAACCTCGAGATCGACGGGAAGAAGCTGTCTCTGGGGCCGTCGAACGTGCTTCTCCGCGGCTGCGAGCTCAAGAACACATGTTGGGCCATCGGTGTCGCGGTCTACGCCGGCCGCGAGACCAAAGCCATGCTCAACAGCTCTGGGGCGTCTTGCAAACGGAGCCGGCTCGAGTCCCGCATGAACTTTGAGATCGTTCTCTTGTCCGTGTTCCTCATTGCTCTCTGCACCGTCGTCTCGCTCTGCGCCGCCGTGTGGCTCAGACGCCGCAGACACGAGCTCGACTATCTGCCATTCTATCGGAGGAAAGATTACTCCAAAGACAAAGTGTCCAACTACAAGTACTACGGGTGGGGTATGGAGATCTTCTTTACGTTCCTCATGTCCGTCATCGTCTTCCAGATCATGATCCCCATTTCGCTTTACATCTCGATGGAGCTCGTCCGCGTCGGCCAGGCTTATTTCATGATCCAAGATGCGCAGCTCTTCGACAAGGTTTCAAATTCGATGTTTCAGTGCAGGGCTCTGAACATCAACGAGGACTTGGGACAAATCAAGTACGTCTTTTCGGATAAAACGGGCACGCTCACGGAGAATAAGATGGAGTTTCAATGCGCGAGCATCGGGGGTGTAGATTATAGTGGGAGGGACAGGATGTCAGAAGGTCAGCACTTGGGTTACTCTGTGCAAGGTAAGAAATTTACGCTGTTGAAGGATATCCTTATTACTACTAATATTTTTCAGCCATTTACTTTAGCATTGATGTCTTCAATTTCAGTCGATGGGAACATTTTAAAGCCAAAGATGAGCGTGAGCGTTGACCCAGAGCTTCTACAATTAGCAAAGATTGAAAATCTGACGTCAAGCACAAGCAGACAAGTGTACGACTTCTTTCTTGCATTGGCAGCTTGCAATGCAATCGTTCCTATTGTCACAGACACATCGGACCCTCTAGTGAAGTTGATAGATTACCAAGGCGAGTCTCCCGATGAGCAAGCACTAGTTTACGCTGCTGCAACCTATGGCTTTATGCTCGTTGAAAGAACCTCCGGCCACATAGTGATTGAGATCCAAGGGCACAGACAGAGGTAATTAGGAGCAAATCTATCCTAACCATCCTGTCTGATACATGAATATGTTCATATATATTTAACTCTTAAGTTTAATCGTAAAGTTCTCCCTGTTTTTTAACTTGAAAGATGATTGCAATGAAAATTGAAGCTTGGGTTTTCAAAGATGTCTACGAAAACTTCACTGCTATTCCATGTCTTTGAATTCTCAAATTTAGTCTGCCAGACGACCTCTGTACTCCTTTTCACAAACTACTCGAATCTTGGGCAGTGCAGGTACAATGTGTTAGGTCTGCATGAATTTGACAGCGATCGAAAAAGAATGTCGGTCATACTAGGGTGCCCCGACAATACGGTGAAGGTTTTTGTAAAAGGTGCCGATACTACAATGCTCAGTGTGATTGATCAATCTGTGAACTCAAACCTAGTGCATGTTACCGAAGCTCATATCAACGCTTACTCTGGTGTGGGTTTGAGAACCCTCGTTGTTGCGATGCGAGAACTAAGCGCTTCTGAATTCGAGCAGTGGCATGCTTCCTTTGAAGCTGCAAGCACGGCTTTGATGGGCCGGGCCGCCCTGCTTCGCAAGGTTGCCGCGAATGTCGAAAGCAGTCTCACCATCTTGGGTGCTTCTGGAATCGAAGATAAATTACAAGAAGGGGTACCAAAGGCCATCGAATCTCTAAGATCAGCTGGGATTAAAGTTTGGGTTTTGACGGGTGACAAGCAAGAAACGGCCATATCGATTGGGTACTCCTCGAGGCTCTTGACTCCCAGGATGACCCAGATCGTGATCAACAGCAATTCCAAGGACTCGTGTCGGAAGAGTTTGCAAGATGCTGTCGCGATGGCTAAGAAGCTCATGGCTACATGTCATACTGAAGGAATCTCAGAAGCTGATTTAAGTTCAGCTGCCCTGATTGTTGATGGGACTAGCCTTGTTTATATTCTCGACAGTGAACTTGAAGCACAGGTGATTGCTATTGAGATGTTAATAAATTGTAATAAAAAGTAATTAAATTGAGACACTGTTTTGCGTGCTGATATTATTTAATTGTTTTGCTATTGCAGCTCTTTGATCTGGCTAGACAATGTTCTGTAGTTCTGTGTTGCCGTGTTGCACCTTTACAAAAAGCTGGGATTGTGGCGCTGGTTAAAAGTAGAACAGCTGATATGACGCTGGCTATTGGAGATGGTAATATGTTATGACAATGATATTTGTAGGATATATTTTCATTGCACCAAAATTAGTACATCTTAGGCTGAAACTTGTAGTTGTGCATTTCAAGGTGTCTAGAGATTTCTCAAAAAAAAAAGAAAATTGTGAACAACAGGTGCGAATGATGTGTCAATGATCCAAATGGCTGATGTTGGAGTTGGCATCAGTGGCCAAGAGGGTCGACAAGCCGTGATGGCGTCAGATTTTGCGATGGGTCAGTTCAGATTCGTGGTTCCCCTTTTATTGGTCCACGGACATTGGAATTACCAGCGAATGGGCTACGCCATACTATACAACTTTTATAGGAACGCGGTGTTTGTCTTTGTCTTGTTTTGGTGAGTACCTCTTGCATTGGCGCTTTCAAATTGTTTTGTTAAAAGTTGCTTCAATGAACTCCCGATAAAACTGATTCCAGTTCCTAAACGTTCATACCACTTGTACCTTGTTTACAGGTATGTTCTGTTTACATGTTACACTCTGACGACGGCCATCACAGAGTGGAGCAGCGTGTTGTACTCAGTACTGTACACGTCGCTTCCCACGATAGTTGTGGGGATTCTAGACAAGGACCTGAACAGAGAGACTCTGCTGAAGAATCCCCAGCTGTACAGCGCTGGGCACAGAGAAGAATGCTACAACTCGAAACTGTTTTGGCTGACCATGTTGGACACCGTGTGGCAAAGCTTGGTGGTGTTCTTCATTCCGGTCTTGGCGTACTGGCAAAGTACGATCGACTCCTCGAGCATAGGGGATCTCTGGACCATCGCAGTCGTCATCTTGGTCAATCTACACTTGGCCATGGACGTCGTGCGCTGGACTTGGATCACTCACTCCGCTATTTGGGGATCAATTGTAGCTACATTTGTTTGTGTCACTGCTATTGACTCTTTTCCCTCACTGGTCGGTTATTGGTAAGGCCTCTTTACCTTCTTTGCTTCTATTTCTTTAGGCCTGGAATCTCAAAACCCTTTTGTTTAATTCCTGGCAGGGCAATCTTTTATGTCGCAAGGACGGAGTTGTTTTGGATATGCCTGCTTGCCATCGTCGTGGTCGCTCTCCTTCCTCGATTCATTGTGAAGTTTATTTACCAGTATTATCGTCCTTGCGATGTTCAGATTGCTAGAGAGGCCGAGAAATACGGTGATCCAACAGATATTGGAGCTGTACAGAGGGAAATGGATCGGATAATTGGACTGTCCGCAGAGATGACAAGGTGATTTCGCCTCCTACCGATTCTCTATTCTTCTACCCAACCTCTTTCTACTAGTGTTTTTTTTCTCTTATAATTCTTTTGAGCTGCTCTACTGTGTATTCTCCCGGTTGCGGATCTTATTTTTTTAACTATCCGAAGGATATAGTTTGCGTCACGACCCCCGATACTAGGCTTGTACTTATAACTCTTGTATTATGCATAAGTAATTTCATGTAAAGTAGTTTAAAGATTGACTTGTCTATTTATGTGAAGATTTTGAAGACAATGACAAACTAGAAAAGGAAAAAATAAACTCGTGATTATGTTTGTTGGGTTTTCATATACGGCGGTACGCAAATGTGGAGCCAATAATTTCACACCTAGATTTTATAACTTAGGGGTTAAACGGTAATTTAACATTCTCTTTAGTTAATGATACACAAAGAGGGTAATATTGTAAAATACAAATTGGATCGTGTGAAGAATAGTTTCATCATATCAAACGGACATATAAACGCATGTGAACTTAGAGATTTTCAATATATGTCCTTTAGTGTAATCGAACAATATTAAGAATTAAAAGTCGAGAAAAGTTTGTGAATTTTTGTGTCCCTACTTTATTCTAAAACTTCGTTAACGTGTGGGTCCATGAGTTCTCAATGATAGACTTTTAGATGAGATTTTAGTGAACAAAAATAAGTTGATTTTCTCATTGCATGTAAATTGCGATTTACATTATGATGATGATTATTTTTTTCATGATTAAATAAATAAGTAGTTATTTTTAAACACTTCTATATAATAAGTCGAGTTAGTATAATTATATTGATAAGACTACAATTTTCATATTTAAATAAATTAAAAGTAGAAATAATTAATTTCTCGTTTTGGTTTATATAATATGACGAGGATTTATGACATATTATTAAATTAATGAAATATTCTAATTTAATTAATTATTTTTAAAAATAAATCAAATAAATTTGGAGTAAAATTAAAGCAATGTGGCTAGCCATAGATAGGAATTTATGGGCTGGAGAATTGTTTAAGCTCATTAAAAAGATTAATGGGCATAAGTTTGACTAGTGAGACATTATTTGATTTTGACATAACTTAAATCAATTCTCCCTGGAATAAAAGAAGGTTTAAATTCTCTCTTCCCTAACCCTAATTTGACCGACTCTTTTCCCTTCTCAAAGAGAAGTGACACGGCCAAAAACATAGAGAGAGAGAGAGGAAAATTATTTTTCCACAGAGCTTTGTTTATTTTTGAGTGATCTCCTTCTTCTCTTTGTTCACAAGAGAGTCCACTCCCAAATCTTACATAATCTCGGAGGTTTTTTCATTGACTCAACTTATGGTTGTTTGAGTGAAATTTGGTACACATGGCCGGCCATATCAAAGGAGGACGCGGTGATGAAATTTATCTTCAGACGCGGGCGGGGAGGCTCGACCGAGATTTGGACGCGCGACGCGGGATTGGATCTCGCAGATCGAATAAGAATAGGAGACTGAAGAAGTTGTCGACGACAACCGTTAGTCATTCTCAATCCATTTTTTTGTTGATTACATAATTAGTTATAGGAATCTGACTGTGTGGATTATTTGTTTACATGTCTTGAATTTTTTTTGACATGTTGTCATGGTTATAGAATATGTTCAAAAATGCGTTTCTACATATTGTAAGAAATTTTGAAATTCAATCATATTTAGATATGTTTCATTATTTAATAGGTTTAATGTTAACCGATTTCCAAGACATTGAACACGATCTCTGACACTTTGACGTTCGAGGTAAGACCGTTCTATTACTCAAAACTTCAAAATCACATACGAGAGATATTTTTGTAATTACCTAAATTTTGAAGTGAATACATATTTTCTTATGACACTTTATGCTATTTGATTAGTTAATAAGAAATGCCTAAATAATTTTTCATAGACTCGACAATTGATGTCATAAAATTGTCTCGTTGAATTATGTTATACACATATATGAAATTTGTGTTGTAACGATGCAGCAACATTGGCACCATGTTTTGTTCTTTGAAGTGTGGGGGAATAAACCAGGTCTGGTACTCAGTGATTAATATATTTTCTGAATAAAACATGTGAGATGTTGTGACATCTCACTTTATGTTTTTCTCGTTCACAGACAACAACGGAGTTGGTGAAATATAACTGAGGGGTTAAACAGTAATTTTACATCCCTCTTAGTTAATGATACACACAATCGGTAATATCGTAACATACACCGTGGATCGTGTGAAAATAGTTACATCACATCAAACAAAAAATGAGAATGCGTATGAACTTAGAGATCCTAATTATTGGTCCTTTAGTGGAGAATCGACCAATATTAAGAATTAAAAGTTCGGGAAAAGTTTATAAACTTTTGTGTCTGAACTTTATTCTAAAGTTTTGTTCATGTGGGTCCATGAAGTCTCAATGTTTACCAAATAGAGAGAGAAAGTTAGAATTTATTCTTCATTATGTCTAATTTTTAGGGAGAAAAAACCTTTTTCCTTTTTTTCAATTTTGAAAGAGAAACACAAGAGGTTAAAATTTTTAGTTGTTTTTGCTCGCGTTCATAAAGAGTCCACCCTTTTAATCTCATTAAACTTCAAAAACTATATCACTGAATCTATCGTGATCGTTTGATCGGACGGTTCTCAAAGAATTGAAGACAAAAGTATTACTTATGAAGTTGACGATAAAAACCGTAAATAGATCTGAAATTCCAAATATGTTAAATCTTATAATTAGTTATATGATTTTTATTTATAGAATTCTATATTTAGAATATTATAATATTTTTGCTTGAATGCTTTTTGTTTTTAACATCATGTTTAATTTTAATACGTTGAAAACGTATTATCGTACTAAAAAAATATTGAAATTCCTCCGTAATATTTTATTTTTCATTATTTATATTAAATTATTAATATATATTTATCGCACTATTCTCAAAATTCAGCACAATATCATTTTAACCGACTGTCGGCTACATTTTAACATGCACCAATTATAGCATAGCGATTATTTTGAAGATCTTTTAGCCATGCGAGAAGACATTTTCAGTGTCAGAATCTTGCCATAAACATTCAATTAAAAAATAAAATGATACGATACACAGAACTGGCTGATTATTCATAATTAGAAAAGTTTATTATCTTCCCATAACGTATAAACTGTAGAAACCCGAAACAGTATAGAGCTCAAGAGCGACTGATCAGACAAGAGTAATGCAACACACACACACACAAACAAATAAGATAAAAAGAAAAGCATGCATGAATTATACGTACGTAAGATCACTATCAGTACGCATATAATGACATGATGATCTGGTGATATGGTTCACGCTTATTTAATGACTGGCGTTTGAAGCAAAGTTGAGTCTAGTTCTGGGGCTTGGCTTGGGCCTGAGCTTGGACAGCCTCGCCGGCGTAGCTGCAGCAGCGCTGGCATCCGTGGTAGCCGCTCCTGCAGCAGCCGTGGTAGCATCGGCCGCCGCCTCCGTAGCCTCCACGGCCGCCGCCACCACCGTAGTTGCCTCGGCCTCCTCTGCCGTAGTTGCCTCCTCCGTTGCCGTAGTTGCCTCCTCCGTTGCCGTAATTGCCTCCTCCGTTGCCGTAGTTGCCTCCTCCGTTGCCGTAGCGGCCTCCGTCGTCATGGTTCAGCTCTTTTCCATCAGCTGCAACGGTTTGTATGTACATAAGTTTGTGTTATTGTGAGCTCAATTATGATGGTTTCGGCTGGGAATACAATGCAGTCTAATAATAAATTATTATATACTTAAATTATCTGACGTTTGACGCATGAATTTCGAAATGTCTAACTGGTAAAACTATGGTAAATGTTGTTTACGTAATACAATTATTAACAGTTTAACTTTATAAATTTATTAAATTATTATAATGGTGCTTGAATATTCGTAAAGAGAACATTGGACGTCTTGAGTGCATGATTAAATTATTATATGGTAAATGTTCGTCAGTTGATATTTGATAACAGGTTTTTGATATATTTAAGTTGGATGTTTATACTTGATAGTTTAGCATTCTTGCTTAATCATAGAAAAAAATAAATTACAAAAACAACGTGTCCTAATTAAATGCTTAGTTTTTCTAATATAATTTCCTTTGTAAATCATGAAAGTTCAAAATAACAACGATCATTTAAAATAAAGAATACTGCAGAAGTAAAATATAAGACATGAAAAAGAGTAATGCAACGTTACTGAATTATAGACCGTAAATAAATAAAAACGAATAAAAAGAACATACTCTTGGTTTGAGCAAGGTCTTTGGCAGCCACTTCAGAAGAGATAAAAAGAGCAAGGGCAAGTAAAAGACCCAGATAAATAACAACCTTCGAACCCATCTTCTTCTGTATAAGTATAAGATAACCAACTCAAGTGCCAATAAGAGACTAGTAGTGATATTTCTGTGCGGATGTGAACCTCTTTACTATACAAGTGCTTATTTATAGATTTCAAATCTATTTATTTTAAAAATGACCCCACAGTTTGTTGGAAGTTGGAGAGAATTTATTGCATCCATTATTTAATCTTATCCAATAAAATCATACATTGTCTTTGATCTTAATAACCTTGTCTCCTCGAGTAATTTCGAATGTGTTATCTTCTTCTTATGACATTGAGCTATCAATAACCCGGACCGGACCTGCTGATAAATATTTTCTTTATTATCAGACCTAGATCAATTTATTTTTGTAAGGCCTATGATTTTTTAGGAAGTTATGACCTAGATCATACTACAAATGTTGATTCTGCAAACGTCTTTTATACATGGCTTAGTTTAATTGTTGTACAAACTGTGTGCTGAATTTCTGAAGTTTTACGACCATATCTAATATCGATCCGTTGTGAAAGTCTTGTCACAGCGACGTGTTATTTTCACGACGGAGAGATCTTTCTACAATACTGTGTGGTCCAAATTGTTATACAAAAATTGCTCTAAATAATCAAATGAAACATTGATATTGTTATTTAGCCATTATTTTTTGTTTGTTTAGTAAATAGCCATTTTATGTGACGTGGTGGCTAGTAATTGGTGTTAATGAGTTACATTTTTAGTTAATATATACAGATTTATTTTGATTAATGGTTATTAATCAATTTTTTCAAAACATTTAGCTATATAGCAAATAATATGTTTTAAAGTGTTATATTGCTATTTATCCCATTTTTATACGCGTAGTGTTCCATCGTAAGAAAAGTATAAAAATATTATGCACGGTGAAATGTGTAAGCCGCTATTTTGTTGAACCTCGCTCTTAAACCCTAATTAGAACAACAAATTCTTCTAATAGTATAATAAACACACTCAAAGATTTCGTTTAACCCACACGAGTTTTGTAGAAAGTCTTAAATCATTTTGAGTTTATTTGTTAGAATCACTTAGAACATCTCCAATGCTTGGCAACAATAGTTGCTCAATGCCTACATGACAATGCAATGTCATTTACTTTTAGATATATTATTATTTTATAGAGTAATTATTGTGGCAATGGTGCATATTTTGGCACTCATGTCACACTATTATCAATATAAAAAATTAATAAAATAATAAATAGACCAATAATTCAATTTGAGTGGGGACCATTAATTGAGTGATGACTAATTATTTAATTAAAATATTTTTGTAAAAGTTAATCAAATATTAAAGTGAATGAAAAAGAATATATATATTATAATTGATGATGTGTATAGCGAGATGCTCTTAATAGTTATGTCGACGAAAGGCTTGTCGTCTCATTTAAGAGGTACGAAATTGGTTGATAAATAAGTCTTGTTTTGGTATTATTAAATTTTGGTTTCAAAGTCAAACAATCCGTCTCCGTGTCTCAGCAGTATTGGGGACCAATGTCTTCGAACTGCCACTCACCACGTTACGCTGCGTCGCATTTATTTAGCAAAAAAACAAAATAAACACAAGGCCAAAAATAATGTTTTCCTAATAGATTAAAGGATAAAGCATGGTTTACTAATTTCAAAAGTATAATTATAACGTTAAATAAACAATGTAATTTAATTATTCGTACGTGGTTTCAACAGTAATTAATTGATCTATCAATTTTCACAAGCTGCTAAGAAAACTTTAATTTGTTTCTTTTGAATATTCTTTATAGGTGGGAAAAACAAAATATTTACATCAGTTTCTTATCACTTGAAGTTATATATTTTATCTTCACCTATGTTACATAGAGTTAGATTTAATAAAACAAATATGACTCTAAATAATCAAATAAAACATTAATATTGTTATTTGATCATTTTTTTTAGCAAATAATTATTTAATATGACATGCCTGTTAATAACGGTTAGTAGTTAATTATTTTTTGAATAATATATGCTAATTTATTTTGATTGATGACGATTATGACAATTAACATGTTCAAAATGCTATATTAATACTTATCCCTAAAACAAATGAGAGGTTAAATTGAATTTTGTGACAACACCGCAATGATAATTAAAAATACAAATTTGTAAAGTCGCCTAAGTCAATTGTCAGTAGATTTTTATCAAAAGTTGTCCCTACATATATTATCCTGTGTATGCTCTCTTTATTTTCTTATACTGATAAATAGGAACTTAACTCTACCGTCGGTTAGCATTTTTACACGGATCTACACACGTTATAAAATTTTTTGACATCCGCGAGACATTTATTTGATATTTGAGAACAGCAACTATATCGTGAGGGGAGCATGACTACAAATTATAAATTCTACAAACTCGTTAAATAATACTAATACAAAAATGATTATCTTGCTGTTGTGAAAGCCTATTTTTAGAATCTTGTTTATTTTTAGACCATTAAAAAAAGATATTTGTATGCAATAGTCTTAAATACGTTTGTCATTTTGAATATGTTTAACGTTTCGTAAAATTCGTGTAAATGCTCGTAGCGCTTATGTATCACGTCAATTTACTTGTTATTTTACAGCGTAAATTGAGTTTACAAGTAAATTGATATGACACATAAACAATAAAATCATTTACACGAATTTTACGAAACGTTGACCATCTTTAAAATGAGTTAGTAAACTGAAGTCATTTTCTTCGAAATTTTGTTAGAAAACTGATGACATCAATGAAGATTATGAAAATTTAAGTAAGAATAGACGATATACATGCCATGATCATTCATTATGAAAATAGTCAAAAAGTTTTTATTTGTAAAGTAAATTGACTATTTTATTCTTAATTGTACTGTGAATAAAATAAACTGAAATAATGTCTGTTTAATGAGACTCCTGATTTTCTTTTGACAAATCTAAAAATTACAATTGACTATTTAACTTAAAGATCCTAAATCTATTCCATAAATATTGTCTATAAATAAATTACCAAATGAAATTCTTGATAAAGTTATAGAATCTAATTATTTTTAAAATATTTATGCTGTATTATTAAATATTAAAAATTAGTTAACGATTAAATAATAAAATTATATAACATATCTGGCGAAATTATGTAATAAGATCTAAATATATTAAAACACATTTTAACATATTAAACAACCTAGCATAATTTTTTTTTAACATATTATTATATAATGAGACCTCGTATCCCAATCGACTCTCTCTGGTTCGTTTCCCAACTCTTTGGCCTTTTTGATGAATTCTTGCTCTTGAACATATATGCCGTAAACATTCTGAACCTACATCGTGTCCATCACACGAACATCTTGACGATATCCGCTAAGATCTTGTTGTTGAGTCCAAAGCATGTGCAAAATGAACGCCACATTCCCGTCCCTTGTCGGCAAGCGGATAGACTTCATATAACATCTCATGTATTAACCCGTCCTGACCCAGAGCATCACTTCGGCGTACTCTTTCTAGGTCGGCTCCTTAAACTCCTTGAAAGACTTAGCGCGTTGCTGACGATACTTGGGCTTTGTCGGATCAGTTAAGTCATCCCACTTCTTCAACTGTTGGGGTGGTGGCTTCGTCGGAGATTTGTGTGGCTCCCCTCGTTGACGCTTTGCGGCTTTCTCCTTGGCAACACCTTTCATTTTGTCGTCTCATAGCTTCTTGGGATTTATGAATAGAGGAGCTTGCTTATCCATCATACTTCCAGTTTTGATTGAAAACAAAGAATTCGAGAGCCATGGTTTTGTTTGATAAAAATGATTTTTCCCTGCAAGAATCTGGTACGTGTAATAGTCAGTATACTTTACGATTTATTAACGCTATTTTTACACTGTTGATCTGTGGTTTTTTTTTTTTCGGGTTTACGATTTATTAACGCTATTTTTAAACTATCGAGTTGTGGCTTTTTGTTCGGGTTTACGATTTATTAACGCTCTTTTTACACTGTCGAGTTGTGGCTTTTATTTTCGAGTTTACGATTTATTAACACTATTTTTACACTGTCGAGCTGTCGACTTAAGCTTTCTTTTTCGAGTTTACGTTTTCTTCGGTCGAGCTGTGGGTTTTTTTTCTTCGATTTTCGGTTTTTTATAATAAACTGATAAGGGGGGGTGGGGAGACGTTAATTGCCTTATTTATTATTATTTTTTAAATTAATTTATTACGAGCGAGAAGTTATTTTGGGATATATTTGTCTTTTAAATTTTGTAAACGAATTTGGCCGGATATTTTCAACTTATTAACCAAAACTTAAGTATAACCAAATTACATGTAGTTTACATGGGTATTCATCAAAATGACCCTTAAATAAAATATGCTTAAATTTCAAATAACTTTGCTTCTAAATAAATACATCTAAATAGAAGCAATTTTTTGGGTAAACATCTATAAATAAATATGTTAAAATATGCATCTCCTGAAATTATTATCCAATACTTATAATATATTAAATTTATAAAATTATTTGTGGGTAGCACATCGATAAAACTATCAACAGTAAGTTCCTCAAGAAAAAATACAAAAACAAAAAAACACTAGCAACAGTAAGAGAAACTATCTAGAGCTTGAGGGACCGAAGTTTTAGCCGACTCGAATTAAGTTTAAGAGTTTTTATAAGAATTATTTTGGTGTTGTACAGTTATTTATAAGAGAAACAGATGTTTATGCAATTACTTTTTCAATTATCATTTATGACTCATTGCCAATTAGATGGTTAGGTTTCAATTTAAGATTTAATAAATTAATATATCATAATTAATTAATAAAAAATGGTGAACTTGAATGAACTAATAAATAAACTTTTGAAACAAAGTTCTCATTTTAAAATTGGAATCTATTGAGAAAATTAATGAACTCATGTTGAACTTGAATGGAACACAAGGTCTTATGAGTCATTATGTTTAGTTTATCGTTGAATAACGTTTTTTACAGCTAAATTTTTAAAAGTAAATTGCATGAAGAGACACCTGTCAAAACATTACCCAACACTGAGCACTTAAAAAAACTAAACCAATTGTCAGAAAGGTTTATATTTATTCCATTATAATTTAGTTAGAAGTGATAATTGACTACAATGGCATGTTTATACAATAAAAACAGTCGCATAATTCAAGTTAAATTATACAAAAATAATAATAGATAAAATTTATGGTTCCAGGTAGAGTGGGTCAAAGCGAGGTCTTTGTTTCGAGCGAAGAGCAAGTCAATGAACCAAATGTCTAACTCTCAGCTCAGAGATCCGGCGATTAAGCTCTTCGGTCGGAATATTCCGCGGCCGGATTCCAATATTCCGACCAGTCACCGCCGTTCTACGGTAAACCAATCTGATCCAATTTCTCGAAGCTCCTTTGTGAACCATTCGGAAGTTTGAGATTTAAGCTAGTCGATTTGGTCCCCGAGATGGTGATTGGACTCTGTCGGTATAGGTATTGCCAATCTGGTGACTGAGTACTTTGTGGTAGTGATTAGAAATTAAAAGTGAAAAGGTAAGCTTTCCCAAGAACACATCACTGTATATATCGTACAAAGAATGAGAAAACGTGTTCAGCTTTTTGTTGTCATTTGACTTTTTCTTTTCCTTTGTTAGGTCATCGCATTTCTCTATTTGTCAATTTCATAATCCCCAATATTTATTCTCAATTTAGTCAATTTCAAGTTCCGTTTTCTTGGTTAGTCAAAACTCAAAAGAATGATGAACACCTAACATAACTAGTTAGTTCATAAAAAGTGCTTAGCTCTTTCACTTCATTCATAGATGGTGACATAGTCCGAAAAGCTCTCTATATAAGCATTTTTCACAATCCGAATTCTTTCTTCTCAGGACGAGACCAAAGACGAGAATGGTGCAGATAAATCGTGTGAGCATGATAAGCCTTCGGGATCGAGCGAAGAAGCGGAGAGAGCTGCGAAGAGGGTGGTCCCTTGTCCGCGGTGCAACAGCTCGGAGACCAAGTTTTGCTACTTCAACAACTACAACGTGAACCAGCCGAGGCACTTCTGCCGCAGCTGCCACCGCTACTGGACCGCCGGAGGCACCATCAGAAACGTCCCCGTCGGAGCCGGTCGCCGGAGAAACCCCAAACCCTCTCCCGTGGAGTCTCCGTCTCCGTCTCCGTCGCCTTCGAGCTCTTCCTCCGAGAGCTCGAACCCCGTCCCTCACCCCGCCTGGAGTTTCGTGATGGTCGGGCCTGAAAACGGATACCCCGTGATGCCACTACTTCCCGGGTGGGGCTACGTGCCCGTGCCGAGGGACCCGGGAGCGAACAAGACTTGCGTTTGGGTGCCGAAGACGCTGAGGATCGACGACCCGAACGAGGCCGCGAAGAGCTCCATTTGGTCTACGTTGGGGATCCAGCCCGACGGCAAGAACGGGGGTTTCACCAGGAGCGGCGTTTTCAAGCCTTTTAAGCGGAAGTTAGAGGGAGTTGACGATTGCGAGTCGAAGGAGGGCGAACGAGTTTTGAAGTCCAACCCCGCGGCGCTTTCTCGATCGAATTCTTTCAAAGAGATCACGTGATTGGAATGTTTCTTTTTGACCCCTAGAGGAAGAAAAAGCGCTTGCTGACTTGTACCGACAAACTTGAATCTTAAGAAAAAACTTGATTTTTCAAGAATGAATAGAATGGAGACAGGGATCATACATTGAGGCAATAGTCAGCCCTATTCACCTTAACAAAGTGCTAGTTTTATTTTACATTTTTTATTTAATTTTTAACAAAGACGATTATTACAAATTTTAAGGGCAAATTTTTTTAGTTTGAATCAAGCTAAATTTATTTATTTGTGTTACTGTAAAAAAAATATTAAGGAGTGTGATGATTGACAACTTATTTACTGCAATTAGTCCTATTTAGAGTGTATGAGTTTTTCATATTTTAAGGAGATTAATCATCTTGTAATCTGATAATTGACCCACACTAAATTTTCATATTTGTAGAATATATTTATTTATTTACAGGTGGAGATGGAGAAAAGAGCAACTAATCCTGAGCGGAGTGGAAGCTGTTCATGGATTGTCCGGCGGAATCGTGAACCTGCGCAGCAAAGTGCAGGGTCCAGAGAATGTCTCCGACAGAAGGCCTGCGGGCGGGATCCTCCGCGACGCACCTCACGCAGATCTCCATGGCCGTTTTCAGCGACTCGTCCGAGCACTGCTTCTGCACCGCCGGGTCCACTATGCTCCGCCGACCCCCTGAGTCCGTCGTCAAGCTCACCCGTATCTGCAAACATAACCGACACCCTGAGAGACTTTGCTGATGAGTAAGCAGAGACTAGAAAGAAGACTCTCACCAGGTCTGTTAGAGACCCGACTTCATTGCGGAACATCACGGGCCTTCCCAGGATGATCTCCAGTAGGATTACGCCAATGTCGTAAACGTCGCTCTTATCGGCGTGATCAACACTGGTAAAAAGAAATTAAACAAGGTGAGTTAGCTTCGAAACGGGTCCTTTTGTTTTTGTGATTAGGTCAATTTACCCGTTTCGAGAAGCTCCTTTTGGAGTTGAGGAATGCGTCGCAGTCCCCGCCTGAGAAGAGAAAAGAATGAGCTACACGAGGACCAACTTTTTTGTTTTTAATTTTGTTGTCTTTGGATCAACATACATTTTCAGCCAAGAGCGGGATGTTATAAGCGCCGATCTTGACTTGCATGTTTTGGTCCATAAAAACATTTGTTATCTTCAGATTGTTGGAGTACACGCCGGGGACGATTCCCGTGTGCAGAAACTGAACACCTTTCACGACTCCAATCGCAGCCGAGATTCTCTGTGCCCAGTTGAGATTATGCCCTTTAGGAACTGCCACAATGACGACAAATGAATACAACAAAAATCTCTCTTCTGCTTTGGGCTTCTGATAGTTAAAACTCTACCTGAGACACAGTTTCTCAGCGTCCCATTTGGAGCGAACTCAAAGACGAGGAATATTCTGGCGACACCTGTATCGATGGGGTGGCACTCGAGGCAGTGGCCGAGCGCGCTCACCAAATGAGAGTGCCTGAGTTTCGAGACGAGCTCAAAGTGATGCGTGTACGAGTGAGGTGTGCGCTTCTTTTGCATTGTCAGGCTTCTTATGGAAACAAGAGTTCCATCGGGGAGATTTCCTCTGTACACCTGCCATCGGAGTCTATGCTCAACAAGGGCATCTAACAAATTGAAAACACTGACCCACCTGTCCATTTGAATCTTTACTCATTAGAGTTGAACCGTCAAAGTTATTTGTAGCATCCTTAAGCTCCTCGAGTGAGAATGTTCGATAAACAGGAAGAGAAGATCCCATTTTCATCGTATCCGATATGTACTCTGCGACCAACGAATAAACATCTCGTAATCCCACGAATGACCAACAGGTAAGAGCATCTTTAATGGTAAGCTGACACGGCATTGCGTTAAGTTGTCACATCATAATTCTAGCCACATATTTAACCTAAATTGATCTTCAGAGGTAAACTAGAATTCCTCTTTAGATTACATTTATCCGCATGGTAATAATCATTTTCTTCAATTCCCATTTATTATTTAACAATATTTAAATTTATGTACGTGACACAAATCAATATATTAATCCATATGTCAGTATTCTATAAATGTGAAACCATGTAGTTGGCAAGATGATGATAGGTATTAACTAAGAGAGTATACTAAAGATGCTCTAAGTGAACAAAACTCACTTGCGTTGGAGAGCAGCCGGGCAGTGTTTACAGTCGAGACGTTCTCGGTGATGAGCTTCGTGGAAGGCTTGTCATTCTCGGCGTAAACCTTCTTGACGAGGAGGGAGACGAGTCCGACGAGCAAAACGCATGCGAGGATTCCTCCGGCGAGGCCCGTGGCGAGAACCGGCCTTGTGCTGACTCGGGGCCTCTCCCTGACCTCCACGGCCAGAGCTTCCTTGCGGCAGAAGTCGCCTCGGTGCTGTTTCCCATCCGAGCCCGACAGGCAGTTCCAAGAGTACTCCACCACCCGCGGGGCCGCCCCCAGGCAAGCCGGTACCTTTCCCGCCAAGTTATTGAAGGAGAGGTTCACGAAGACCAGGTCGGGCCCGCATGGAGCGTCCTCGGAGAGCGCGCCGGTCAGCTTGTTCCCCGACACGTCCAGGTGGCGGATCGAGGGCAGCCGCAGAAGCGAGGCCGGGAACGGGCCCACAAAGCTGTTTCCGGAGATGTCTAGTTTCTCTAGCAGGTACAGCGACCCCGTCTCCTCAGGAATACCAAACTTAAACCTGCATCAGAGTAATCTTCATTTCTCAATTCCGTTTGAGGACAGATAATACACCTAAACTGTTATGCTTAGTGATCTTTATACAAATGTTAAGTTTTTTAATTTTTACATTTACAAAATTGAAAACCTAGGCAACTTAAAATGTATAACATAAACAGAGTTAGTTTAGCAAATATCATCAAATTAAAGATGTTACTCCAAAATAGTAATTTATTCAACGAGTATTCAGGGTTTGTAGAGTTATGGTATATTTAATTAATTTCATTTATTAAAAAAATTGACTCTATAGGTTTTCATTTTGGATATACTCTAAGTTTCGTTAACAGATTGAAAATACCCAAATAGATTCGTTTACATATCGTAAACAGTCTAAAATACCCTAATTCATTGACATATTCAAAACATTTTTTGGGGGTATTTTTGTCTCCAAACTATTGTATCGGTTTTGGCTGAATATTTTCAATCTATCAACGAAACCTTAAATATATCCAAATTACACCTGTGTAACTATACATCAAAATTACCCTCCTTTTATTGAATTAACAAATCGTTTAGGCCAGCCATTTTATAAAGTATGGAAACGGCACAGATGGTACGAAGTCATAACTTTTCTTACTATTAAAACGATGATAACTTTTGGTTAATTGACGATTAACCTGTTGTTCTTGAGAAGGAGAGTGACAAGTTTGCGGGGCAAGACCGGAAAGTGTGGGCCAAAGTTATTCCCTTGGAGGTCGAGGATCTGCAGGTTGGTCAGCGCGTCAAGATTGGGGACTCTCCCGGAGAGATTATTCCCGGAGAGAACCAGAGCCCGGAGATTCCTCAGCTTCCCCACAGAATCCGGCAGCGACCCACGGAGCGAGTTGTCGCGGAGACTGAGCACGGTCAAGGAGGAGAGCGCGTTGACCCAAAAAGGAACCGCCCCGGTGAAGGCGTTGCGGTCGAGGACGAGGGTGTGCAGGTTCCTAAGGTGGAGCAGCTGCACCGGAATATCCCCGGAGAGGCGGTTCGACGAGACGTTGAGAATCTCCAGCGAGCTCAGACGGCCCACGCTTCCCGGGAGTGGGCCCCACAGGCCGAGCGAGGCCAGGGTCAGCACTTTCAGACCCGGCAGGTTCGCCACCGACGCGAACAGCGCGTGGGTCGAGAAGTTTCTCCAAGCTTCTCCTTCCACCGAGGCGGTGGTGACGTGGAGCTGGGTGACCACTCCTTCGTAGCAGACGACGGTAAGCGATCCGCTCGGCTCCGCGGCGCAGAAGTCTGACGTGTCGGCTTCCGTGAAGCCGGCTTCATCGGCTCGCGGGTGGTTCAGGAGCTGGACCACTCTGCGGAGGGCTTGGGATTCCGAGATCGTCGTGACCTGGGCTGATTCGCGAAAAGCCATCGCCAGTAAGAGCGGAACAAGAAGAGGAAGGATAAGGCGACGATGATGAGCCATTTTCCGTTCTGTTTAACGCTTCAAAGCTTGAAGCTTCTTTGTTTTACTGTGTTGATGTTTGGGGATTGGAAATTAAGTTGTTTGGCTGAGATGAGAGTTCACGTGATGGTCTCGGGAAGGGAAAGAAGAGAAGAGAAGCCAGGATCGTTTTGGCGGTCTCTGTCTCTCTCATCCATCAGATGAAAGAAAGTGTCTGATCGTGTGTTTTGTTTTTCTCTCGTGACTCCTGATGAAATCAATATATTATATACTTGATTGAAGATTCAGTGGGCCATGTTGACCTTTTAATCAAATCATGACGATGACTTGTCAGATGACGTGGGTTGAATCTTTGCACGCCACGTATGCAATTATTGAAAATGAATCGCCAAAAATATCGTATTTTACTAAAACATTATTTTTTTTTCCGAAAAAAACGAAACATTTTTTAAAAAAATAAAACTAATACAAATGTCTTAGTTACCGGTCAAAATAATTAAAAAAAATTTAAAAAAAATTAAATTTTTTAACGTCGTAGTAATTTTTACTTTTTAAAATTTAATTTTTTTAAAAAATAAATAAATAATAACTAAATGGAATGGTACTTTTATTGAATTGCGCTCACCGATGGTTCAGACTGTATGGAATATGTGGTGTGCTGTACTCTTTTTAGGGAATGTATATATGAGTTGTACCTTTTCGAAGATTATAAAGGGAAGATGTTAATTCTTTCTTCTTTCATAAGTCTTCCGTCTTTTATTTTCTCTCTGAAAATATCTAAGGCCAATCCTATCACCTATGATATTATAATTGTTGGATATTTGCACAGTATTAGATTGTTCATATCTCTCACTATATATTCTGAATAGACATATACACGTCGTTGTTTTATACAGATTTTTTTTTACTATATATTCGAAATCGACAACGATATTATAATTTTTTAACAAAGATTTTCTAATATTTTTATTCTTCGTCGTAGGCATATTTGTGCGTATGTATTGATTGCGGTCATATTGATTAGGTTTGGCTAACTGGTCTGAATAATTTTCTTCTTATTTTACTTTAAAAGTTTGATTAAAAAAAATTAAAAGCATTACATTTATTTTAAATAAAACACAATTCTTAAAATTAGAGATATTATTTCACTAGAGTTACAAACTTCATAAATCAGGACGACATTCAAGTTGCTAAAGGTTCGGCATATTTTCTGAGGACAAGTTTATTAGGGGAAATCTGAAAGACCAAATAACTAAGAGAAAAGGAAAAGTCGACCCAAACGCCAAGGCTAAAAAAGAAAGGTAAGAAACCGAAATATTTGATTTGAGAAGTTAGATTCGTATTACAAACTTAATTATTTCTTTATTGATATTTTGAAAAAGTCAGAAATCAAAATATATATTGCCTACCAAAATATAAAATATATATTGCGGACCATAATCATTGCAAACAACAATATGTTGTAAGTAAAGCACTTGTCGTCACATTGCAAACAATTATACCATAAATATAACGGTTAGCAGACGTGATAGAGAAAATTAGAATTCTCTTAATTAAAAAATTTGAAATAAGCTTAGGGAGAATTTTGAAGTGGGGTAGTATTACATTTACGTGTGAATGAACATGTGTTTATACATCAGTTTGACGTCTTCACTTAAAATCAAATAATTATGAATTATGGTTTAACAATTTCAGTCTCGTTGTTCGACACTTTTTTGAGTGGATCATATCGAGTCAAGATCCTCAAAGATGCAATTTGCAATAAGTGGATGCACCAGAAATATTAGTAACCCACAATGCTTATTGTTTAATTGCTAGTGTGATTATGATCTATTTTTTCATAAGGACTTTTAAATTTTTGGTTGAATTTAATTTAAGTATTGTTATTGTAGTTGAAAGTATTTATGTTGTTATCCTTATATTCTTATAAGAAAGTTCTAAAAACATGTACCTTGATGGAGATCAAGTCCATGAAATGACATGAATATACGATAGGTTTCATAATTAATGCGGGTAGGACGACTTACTCTTCTTGATCTACTAAGTATTAGTTTAATAGAAAAACAAATAAGAGAAAAATGCTAGAGTTAACAAATGTTAAGGCGATTGAGTTATTTCCATTAACTATGAAAAATATTTAATGCATACTGGTATCTACTTGATAATTTAGGAGCGACTAACCAGTATATCTGCGATGAATAAAGTTCTATAATTATTCCAACCATAAAATGTATGCCTATAAAGAAGTCTTAGAAGTAGTAATCAAATTGGGAGTTATTTATAGGTTAGACTCCGTATTGAAGAGTTGCTAACTGAAACATAGGCCGAGTCTATAGTTCTACCTATCCACCTCTCCACCTATCCACCTCTCCAGACACAATATCCAGAGTACCTATGATGGTGACCACATCTGCAGGCATGTGATGTTTAAACATAGAATTGAGTCCTTGTGAATGGGTAAAGTCAGGTGCTCTTATTTTACGATGGTAAGGACAATTGCTTCCATTACTGATCAGAAAGACACCAAATTCTCTTTTAGGGGCTTCAACTACAATATATGTAGAAGGAGATGATATGGAAAAACTTTATGTATAACGTTCGAAATGGTAAAAAATTGGTGAGACAACTTTCAGATTCCAAAGCGCGCAAAATGAAATTTGTTTAGATGCGATTATGGGTGCAATTTTTTACTTCAAAATTACCGCATCTAAATTTTTAGACTTTCACAGCAAATCGCATCTATTTCTGTACGAACTATCGGATACGATGGTGTCACATCTATTCTCAAACCCCTAAAATCAGTATTCCGATTTTCATCAAACTATTTCTCCTGCACAACTCAAATTTATGAAAATGATTAGATTTTCTTCTTTAGTTTGTATTTTTATCGTTGGGTAGTTAAAACAATAATTAGAGTGATTGTCTGATCATATGAATCGGGTTTAGAGGATTATTAAAGTTTATATATTTTATTTAAAGATAAAATTGGACGGAATCTAATGTAATCCGATGAATCTTGACGGAGAAAGAGTTGATTTTTAATGTTTTAATTGTCTTTAAAGGCATTTTTATTGGAAAATAGACAAAAGTTCAACTTGACATATTATTGAATTAACGAGTAGACTGACCATGATTTATATAATTTTTTAGTTTTCAGTCAAAAACCTTATAAATCTTAGGTGAAAACGAAGTTAACGTGGTATTAATTTACCCCTAAAATGCTTTTAGCTTACAAGCTCTTCACCTTTTGCACGTCTGGATATCGAGCTCCGACATTAATGGCCGTGATCATTTATCAACCACACAATTAAATTTTGATGTATAGCCTTGTAAACTATGTGTAATTTGAATATACCCAAAGTTTCGTTAATAAATTGAAAATAGTCAGACAAATTCGTTTACACATTGTAAATAGTCCAAAATACCCTTAGTTTATATTTTCAATATGTAAACGAATTTATCTGGCTATTTTCAATCTATTAACGAAACCTTGGGTATATCCAAAATAGAAACGTTTTAAAAAGCTATATTGTCAATTTTTTGTTAAATAAAAGATCAAATCATTTTCCCCAAATTTCACCGAGTAGGACATCAAACGTAGCAACTCGAACAAAAAGAAAAGCATGCAAATTGAAAGACACAAAAGATAACCGAATATGATTTCTAGGCAATGTGGAAGTGTTGTCTCAGGTGAGTTTTGAGGGAGACAAGTTGGTCCCGTGGAAAAATGACGGTGACCATTCTCCCGTCCAGAGCGTGAGGTGAACAAGGAAGCACCAAAACCACTCCTTTCTCGCCCACTCCTTGGATCGTATAGTTTGCGAAACCAGGCTTTTCTCCGAGCAATTCTAGCCCGTATATGTTTACGTCTCCCAAGTCCACAAACGTCAGATTCGCTCCGTACACCATGAAATCTACTTTTCCTTTGCTCCTCGCCACCGTCTCGTCGATCGCGGCGTTCTCGCTCGACCCAGCTTTCGCAATCTCGGACGCCAGTTCCGACACGTCAAGCTCTGTCGGATCCGCCTCCACCGTGCTGATCGAGACTTCGCTCGGGGAACGACAGTCGTAGCGACAAACCGTCGAGGTTTCAGGCGCGTCGTCGGCTCTTATCCGGGACAGGGATTTCCATATCGCGGCGGAGAGTATCTCGAACTCCGAGATTGCAGCGTCGGCGCGGAGAGCCTCCAGTTGCTTTGACGTGACGAGGAACGAGTGAGTTGTCATGTTCGGTTGGGTTTTGTGATTCAGAAGCCAGTGATCCCCCACGGATTCGAGCTCTTTCAGCGACAAGGCTTTCTTCCCGGGAACGACTACTTGTTGTGCTTTTTCGGGACATGCCACGTGCATGAACTCTTGTGGCACGTGACCTGCCATGAGTTTGGCCCATGTGTTTATGAAAGCTGAAGCGGTTGAGACTCCTCCGAGTATATGAGCCCAGCTCAGGCCGATTGATAGTCCTCCGCACTTTAGCCAAGTGAACTGCGTTCAAACTCATTTAATTTTAGCCTAAAAAAAATATTCAAGAATTAAAGTGGTAGATTCCTAAGTTTCTACTTTCTCTGATATTCAAGAATTAAAGTTGGTAATTTTCGTTTTAAAAGAAGAACTTGTACCAAATGTACCATGACAAGGTCCTTGCGACCTATGGAAATGACAAATTTAACTGCTATACTTTTCAATTAAAAAAACTACTGAAAGTTCTGAAGTTCAATTCGTGATAATGTTACACTCGGGTTTGTAATGATTTGAATTTGATGTTTCTTTCTATTTCTACGGCACTAAAACTTAATTTATTTGATATTTTATTTTTATTTTATGTGTGTTGCTGTCATGGACTCGTAAAAAGAATTTACAATCGCATTTAACTCATACCCTTTAAGACTGTTTTGGAATATTTCATCGACCCACTAAGATATATCTTTACATGTTTCTATTAGCAATTACCAGGTTAACAAAAAAGGGTAGGGAATTGTTAAGGTTGGATTTCGTCAAATTTTTTCTAACACTATTCCTGTCGTTCTAGATCCTCAAACGACGAAGAATAAAGTCGAGGACCCCAGTCGACTCTTAGTCAACGAGCGAGAAGGGCTCGACCTTCCTAAAGCCTTGCCGCGAGCATAATCGAAGGAATCTCCGCGAGGAAGTATTGTCCGGAAGAGATCTGCGTCGAGGGAGTTTCACCCCGAGGAGATCTCGTCCTAAGAAAGGCCCGTCGTTAGGAGTTCATGTGACAGTAACAGTGTTTAAATGAGAATTGACGTAAGTGTCAGACGGAAAACGAAAGTCACGGGATTAGTTGGGACAAATGAGAAAATCCTAACGGAAAGGATAAAAACCCCGACGATTAGGATTTAGGCTAGAATACTATAAATGTCAATGTAGACCTCATTGCAAGGGGTTCGAAAATCCACAGCCGTCACATCATACAGAGTTCTTAGTCTAAACACCTTTTGTAATTCCTAAAATTTCCAAGCTAATAAACGAAAGAGACCGAGTCTCATAAATCAATACTATTTGCGAATTCAACCCATTATTATTTATCATTACCATTGTTTATTAATTCTTGTGACTGTTTAGAGATTTGGTGAAAATCAACCTCTACAGGAATAATTTTTTTGTACAAATTTTCGGCGAAATGCGCTTACTTTACTAATTCAGTTTGGATATGTCCAACGTTTCGTAAAACTCGTGTAAATGATCATATTACTTACAAGTCATGTCAATTTATGTTGTAAAATAACAACGTAAATTGATATGATACATAAACACTAGGGTCATTTTACACGAGTTTTACGAAACGTTAGCCATATCCAAAATAACAAATGTATATAGGCCTACTATATAGAATAACCCTTTTTTATATGATGATCTCTCTTCCACTGAGAAATTGTACAAGTCACCTTCAACAACATTAAAATTTTCTAATTAATTTAAAACATTTGTTTTTTTTTCTTAGTTTCCCGCAATAAAAAATGGAAAAGATCGTTTATATCTTTATATATAATTGATCGTCTACAATAGGTGTGTACAATTAATGTCTAGTGTTGACTAAAAATATATATTCTAAACATTTATAGTAATGGTTTATTATTTACAAACATAAATAGTCGGGTTTCGTGAGAAACTTCGGGAAAAATAATTTATTTTAGAAAATGAAAAGAATTAGTGTGGAAAGTGACATTTTGAGCAATTGTTTTTTTCTTTTATATGTGGTGTGGTCGTCGATTTCCATCAAGTTAATAGTAGCTCGTCTCCACCGTACACACCAACAACTATCAAGGGTCTCCAAATATAGGTGTTTTTATTGTCTTCAATTCTTCAGTTTAAAATATATTCAACCATAATAGTTTTAATTTCTATTTTTTAGATCTGAGATGTGAGTTATTTTCTTTAGACATGGAAGTCAAGCATAAATTCAATATAGAACACAATCGATAACAGCTGGTGGTTTGTATTACCATAAAAAAAATTGGTATTGTGATATTGTTTGTAATTCCTGAATTAGGAGTTATCATTAAGCATAATTTTATTTTACTTTTCTGAATATACTCGTATAATAAAATTATGTTGTGTTTTATATAATGCGTATAGTAAAATTATTCGCACGTGTGATAATACACTTTCAAGATATTCCTTTGCAGTCTTTTGTTATTTTTCATTTAATTTTTATTAAAGAAAATTTAAAAGTTGGCTTTAATAATGGGTTCGTTATACATGCCTTTAATTACCTTACCATAAGGAGGTTTCATTTATAGTACGAAAATCATGAAATGTTTCCTATTTTAATAGGTACAAGTTGATAACTTTACTTACCAAATCACATGTGTAGTTTTTTAAAATGAAACACCATATACAAGGCAAGCAAATAATAACTGATTTCGACAGTGTTAATGTATTATTATATTTATACAGCAAGTCTACTTATAGTGTTTGGTATAGTATAGCTTCCTAGCTACAACTATAAATATGTCTCTAAATTAAATAAGGGATAAAGTAGTAATAAATATAACATTTTAAAACATATTAATTATTCTATATAGTAAACGTTTAGAAAAAAATTGGTTAATAAACATTAATTAAAATAAATAGATCAAATATTTCATTTGATTATTTAGATCAATCGTGGTCGGTCGAGAGTGTTCGTACCTGAATAAAAACGAGCGGTGAAAAAGCAAGATCGGGTCCGAGCACGGCGTCGTAGCACAGCCCGGCTGCCACGTCATCATAGTACGTACCGTCGACGTCGCCGTTGAGCTTCTTCAAAAGCTCTTCGACGGTGTCGTCGCTGAAAGCCTCGACGATCCTCACCCCCGCGTCGTTGCACTTTATGTACGGAGTCCCGTCGTCGCCGTCGACGGACCGCCGTACTCTCCCGGCGGCGGCCACGAACCGGTCCAGCAGCGCGAACATCGGATCCTTTATCTTCTTCATCGTCAATGGCGGCGGAGAAGGGAACACGTACAGTCCTCTGACGTAGTGCAGCTTGAAGGCCAAGTCCACGCCGGAGAGACTTCGATCCTCTGCTTTCTCTCCCCTTAATCTTCCCGGAACCACTGTCGAAACCTTAGTCGGAGGAGATACCATTGTTAACTCTTTGTTTTGCTTCGAAGGAGATACGAAAGAGAGTTATATTATATTTATACAGATGTAATGTTTTATAATAATAATTATTTATTATTTTAGTGTGGGATTAAATTGTGGTGGCCACAATTATACATATCTGCAAACGTGGAGGGGCCGATCCACCAACTAAATTAAGGAGGGGCCGAATTGTCCAATTTTATAATTATAATTTTAAATAAATTATATTAAAATTTAAGGAAATAAGACAAAATATTCATTCTTCTAAGCTAATTATAATAAAATGTCAACACATCTAACTAAGCAAAATAGAAACGAAGGATGATGGAATGAGAATGTAAGCTTTATTTCTTATGAAAGGAAATAATAGTAATATATTTTACAAAAATTGCTCTAAATTACCGAATAAAACATTGATATTGTTGTTTAGCCATTTTTTTTTGTTTGTTTAGTAAATAGCCATTTATTATGACGTGCCTGCTAGTAATTGATGTTAATGAGTTACATTTTTAGTTAATATATACAGATTTATTTTGATTAATGGCTATTAATCAATTTTTTCAAAACGTTTGGTTATATAATAATTAATAAGTTTGAAAGTGATATATTGCTACTTATCCCTATATTTTCTTAGTAATTACTCTTCGAGCTAATATATTTTCAGGTAATAGCGTAGTAAGAAAGCAGGTAATAGTAAGAAAACAGAGTCCCTAAAACTTATTTAATAGAAAAATTAAGTAAAACTTGTAGAATCTTAGGCCTTTTCTTTTACAATGAAGAGATTTAAAAGTTGGATGACAATGAATGAAGAATTAGCAAGAAAAGAAAAATACTAAGTTCTATTTAATGTATTTTATGGGTAAGTGGATACTAGGTATCTTAACATTTGTTGTTTAGCCTAGAATTAGAAGATTAACTCTTTCCCCTTGATGGTTTTCCTTTTTCCATTTTTACTTACCCGCTTCTTAAAATAAAACTATAATTGTTAAAATATAAAACATACCTTTCCTGCAATAAAATCCCTGGTGGAGTGGGAATGGTGAGATTTACTTTTACGACTTTTAATTATGTGGTTACAAAAAAGAAGTTATGTGTTCGGATTAGAATGGTTAATTTTGTACATTGGACAACGAAATATAACTGTCTGCCAACTTTCCCGATTAAGATCGTATGGGGTGTATCCAAATTGTTTTCTTTATTAGTTTATTTTGATAATTTAATAATGATGGGATAAAATAATACTCATAAATACCGATACAGACAACAAAGAACAACAAGATCTCAGTGTGAATTTTTGGTATTACGGAAAAAATTAGGCGAGATATCTCCAATTTTTTTTTAAGGAATCGGCACAAAAACTACCGGATGATTGTTGTCATTTTAATTTTTTGGTAATGTTGTCGTTTTTCTAGAGCAAATTCATGCTGTCCTCCTTAACATATCATTCGTTTTTCAGAATTTACGACTTTTAATTTACCATTATATATGGTATTTTTCAAACGTCTAAATGTTAAAATTCTAATTTGATTAATGCTTTTTCTTCATAAATTAATATATCATTTAAATTTTCTTAATCTTTTTTTGCTTTTATAATTTCTCTCATTTTCATAACAATTTTTTGTAAATTCGTGTTAAATTTGGATAATTTTATTTTACGATATTTGATTTTTAAGTGCAATTTTTTCTTGTTTTCTCTCATCTTCATCGTAAGGCATATTTTTCTTTAGTTGTATGTTTGTCGCTGCTTCTCGTATTTTTTGTCTCCGCTATTTTTAACCTGATCATGAAACAAGAATAGACAAAAAAAAACTCTCATTTAATTGACTCATTTCGGTTTATTTCATACTCAACTTTTTTTTTTTGGACCAAACACACTCAACTTTTTAAACACATTTATTTTGATTTATTTTTCCTTTTTCAGATTCATACAAAAGGATTTGAATCAAAAATACAAGTACACGTTCGACCAACCATTAACTTCATTTTATGTTAAGAAAATTTTAATATTTCACTCCATTTATTTAAGTTAGTTTCTCTTCACGATTTTCTACAAAAACCGCAAATGAAGAAACCATATTCAAGAGCGACGTTAGACAAAAGTTAGAATTTATTTCAAAACTCACAAATTTTACAACTTTTGTATGTCTGTGAGCAAAAATACTTTTGAATGACCGAATCATTTAATGCATTGATTAACTAGTTCTGTTTAAAAATCGAAATCTCGCTTATCTGATATTTTTTCTTTTCAAATTTCAAATGAAATGCTTAAATTCTAATTACTATTATTTCTGGATATCATAAGACACAAAGGGTAATTTAGTCTAAAAATTCAGTTCTTTTTCTATAATGAGTATTGAGGGATCCAGGATTTACTCGAAAGTCCCTAACCAAAATCCAAAACAAAGTAAGGCCAAATTACAATGAAGCCAATAACAACCCATTAACTTGACGAAGTCCAGTTAGAAGACGAGGTCTCGAGGACGTACGCGAGCGATCTTTGCCCACAGAAGCGGACTTCATCGAGAGGAACATTTGAAAAGACACGTTGATGACGACGGTCGGGCGAAGCCCATGAGAACCAATATAAATAAGACGTATTGGATTTAGTTTAGGATTTACGATTGATTTTTATGAGAGAATGTTATTATTGTATTCGTTTTCGAGAGGAACTTAATATTTGTAGACATTTTGCCTTATTATTATATGAAATATCACATTTCTCTCTAAATCTTATTTGGTTCATTTTGAAGTCATTTTTATTTAATTGTCTAGCATATCTAGATCCTTTCTCTTATTTATAATCAAATATTGCAATAAACGAAATATTCATTCAATTGTTTGAGGGGCTAAAAATTGCATCAACAACTATAAGCGCAAATCAAGTAAGTGGTCATGACGTAATCCTTATTCAAATTGTCTAAATTGAGCAATTGTCCGAAAAAAAAAACTTATTGTCGTGCGAAAGTGGCATAAAACCCGTTAAGGTCTTAAGTTTGTGATCAAAAGGGGCCTTGAATTTAATACAAACGAAAATGAAGAAAAGTTATATGTATGAGTAAAGAAATTTGCTTATTAAAAACGCTTATAATTACAAAGAATCTTTGGTCCCCGTTTGGAGTAATTATATGTTACTAAAATCCATTTATAATCTAATGTAGGGTCTGTAGTCTTGCTGTAATACAAGTTCATTTCTTAAATGCCATTAACTGTGTTTTGAAAAGTTCATTGATGCTAGATCAGAGTTATAGGTGGAGTACAGACAGCTGGTTCTTATTTATTTTATTTTTCAGATAAATAATAATGGAATTCATGACACATATTTGGATATTATTTGTCTAATAGATTTGCATTTAATTTTTTTTTAGGAAGCGTGGTTGGTGCCACGAAATATCATATAAGCTCTCACGTATGGCGGAGGAAAATCGTGGTTACATATATGTGAATAAAACAAAAATCACGAAAAAAAAATGAAACGCAATAAACACAATAAACAATGGGCGCTAGGTATTCGTGCGGGACCTCAACTCGCGATCATCGACTCTAGTGGCTTCCTCCGAGCAAGGGGGGCCAAACCAAGCCAAGTCAAAGACGAGTTATGTTTAACCGCATAGCGCGCTAAATTATGCGCAGCGACATTACAAAAACGAGAGATATGCATAATGCTAAAATTCTCAAGCTCTCTCACCTCTCTGAATATGTGGTACAAGGTCGTCCAAAGCTCTGTCGTTGGCGTCACGCCCTCCTCGACCAACCTCACCACTTTCAAGCAGTCAGACTTGATCTCCGCTTTCCTGGCATTGACGCTGCGAACTAGCTCTATGCCACACCGGACAGCGTACGCTTCCGCAAGCTGGGGGGAATACCCTCTAGCAATGAAACGCGTACGCGAGGCGATCACCTCGGCGATGTGGTCTCGCACAATACAACCAACACCGAACCCTCCACGTTTGCGAGCTAGTACTGACGTTAACACTAGGAGAAAAAAGGCCTTTAGAAGCGACAGAAGTCGCTTCTAAAGGCCAAAAAGTCGCTTCTAATTTGGCTTTAGAAGCGACATTGTCGCTTCTAATGTTTTGCCTCTAAAGCCGAGTCGCTTCTAAAGTCGCTTCTAATGTTTTGAAGCGACGAAATTAGAAGCGACTAGTCGCTTCTAAAGTCGCTTCTAATGCCCCAAAATTTTGGCTCCAAATTCCCTCCGCCAAAAATTTCACTAAGTATAGATATTGGGGCATTAGAAGCGACTAGTCGCTTCTAAAGTCGCTTCTAATGCCCCAAAATTTTGGCTCCAAATTCCCTCCGCCAAAAATTTCACTAAGTATAGATATTGGGGCATTAGAAGCGACTAGTCGCTTCTAATGTCGCTTCTAATGCCCCAACTTATTTAAACGTTGTCGTTTTGGTTATTAAGCGACATTAGAAGCGACTAGTCGCTTCTAATGTCGCTTCTAATGTTCCTAGGGCTTTAAATCGTGTGAGCCTCCCTTTCTCCCTCATTTCCTCACCTCACTCCTTCTCACTCTCCCTCTCACTCTTCCTCTCATTCTCCGGCCAGCCTCCGCCTTCCCCCCTCCCCCGCCGTCGCCGCCCTTCTCCCTCCCGTCCCCTCCCCTTCTCCTCTCTCCCAGCTCCGTCCCTCCCCTTCTCCCCTCTCCCTCCGACCAGCCACCCCCTCCTCCGCCGCCGCCGTCCCTCCCCTTCTCCCCACCCTCCGACTAGTCGCTTCTAATGCCCCAATATCTATACTTAGTGAAATTTTTGGCGGAGGGAATTTGGAGCCAAAATTTTTGGCGGAGGGAATTTGGAGCCAAAATTTTGGGGCATTAGAAGCGACTTTAGAAGCGACTAGTCGCTTCTAATGCCCCAATATATATACTTAGTGCAATTTTTGGCGGAGGGAATTTGGAGCCAAAATTTTGGGGCATTAGAAGCGACTTTAGAAGCGACTAGTCGCTTCTAATGCCCCAATATCTATACTTAGTGCAATTTTTGGCGGAGGGAATTTCGAGCCAAAATTTTGGGGCATTAGAAGCGACTTTAGAAGCGACTAGTCGCTTCTAATACCCCAATTTCTATACTTAGCGAAATTTTTGGCGGAGGGAACTTGGAGCCAAAATTTTGGGGCATTAGAAGCGACTTTAGAAGCGACTAGTCGCTTCTAATACCCCAATTTCTATACTTAGCGAAATTTTTGGCGGAGAAAATTTGGAGCCAAAATATTGGGACATTAGAAGCGATATTAGAAGCGACTAGTCGCTTCTAATGCCCCAATTCAATAATTATGACTATTAGAAGCGACTAGTCGCTTCTAATTGTCAAAATATTGATAATTTTGTAAAAATCGGGGTATTGAAGTTAGAAGCGACTAGTCGCTTCTAATTGTCAAAAGTCGCTTCTAATTAGAAGCGACTAGTCGCTTCTAATTCACTCTGTCGCTTCTAAAAGTATCTTTTGTAGTAGTGGGGATGGGAGATATTGCCACAGAGGACGCTTTTGAATGGGTTTCAACTTACCCCAAAATCATCCGTGCTGGAGCAGTTGTTACCAGACTTATGGATGACATTGTTAGCCACAAGGTACATATGTATTTCATACATTTATCCACTATTTTTATATTTGTGCTTGATCTTCATTCTTTTTTACCTAGAAGATGGTACTTATATAGGCACATATAAAATATATAGAAATTTAGTTGATAAGTGGATGGATTCTATTGGATATCCTTATGAATAATAGTGTTTCAACCATTGTGACATATATATTAGTTAGATATATTTTGGCCAGTTAATAATTATCCAGATTTAAGTATATTAGGAAATGCCTACTTTTTATTAATTTTGTGTAAATAATATGTTCATGCACACGCAAAAAGTTTAAAATAACTCAACACATTTTTCGCATATTTTTCTCATCCGATTTTAGAATTTCAAATTTAATATACTGTTAGACAAATAAAATAATTCAATATTTGTTGAACCGTTTAACAAAAAAAATTAAATTTTAAAAAAATAAATCTCATATATGCGTGGAACAAAATGACACACGCGTAACAAAATCTCAACAATTTGACGTTACGTAATCAATTTGTCTATATACAAAAAGAAAATTAACGAATGATTGAGGTTCTTACGATTCTTGATGTTTTTGTGACTTATTTAACTACCAATTTTGTATATGTTTCTTCATAAAAGTATAATTCTTCGGATACATGTTATATGGATATGGATTCTAGAGTAACTTTATTACTTTAATTTTATTTTCAGTTTGAGCAAAAGAGAGGGCATGTTGCGTCCAGTGTTAAGTGCTACATCAAGCAATATGGAGCGTCGGAGGAAGAAGCGTATACTGAACTTCGTAGGCAAGTAAAGGAAGCATGGAAGGATATAAATGAAGAGTTTGTTGAGCCTAGGGCTATTCCAATGCCTCTCCTTGTAGTTACCGTCAATTACACACGTGCAATAGATGCTTTGTACAAAGATAAGGATAATTTCACCCACGCTGGAGGACTCATGAAGGATCTCGTCAAGTCTATGTTCGTGGATTCTGTTCCAATGTAACCTAAAAGCATTTTATATTTTAGGTTTCATAATTTATGAAAAACCTATTCGGGTGTACTTTGTCGTGCTAGCTGGAAGTCACAGAGGTCATCTCAAACGTTGGCTCAAGAAACATTTGTCTATTGCGGTAATGTCATTTATTTATCAAATTTTCAGCGAAATGACCCTACTTTACCAACTTATTTTGGATATATCCAACGTTTCGTAAAACTCGTGTACATGGCCCTATTGCTTACGTGTCATGTCAATTTACGTTCACACATGTATAAATTATTAACAAACTTAAAAGGGGAGGATGTGTATGAATTCGAAAATAATCTATTCTATAATTTTAATCATAATAAATTTGTTAAATTGAATATTCTCCTACAAATTTACTGAAATTACCGAAGGTTCGTTTCGAAACAATGTTTTCTGGTTCTCAATAACCAAACAGTCCAACATCTATTTCAAATGTGATAGATTTGAGGCCAAAATAGCATTTTTCTAGATCCATTACTAACGCCCCAGTCTAGAAGTCTTACCAAATTTCACTAGTTTTTGTTAATTTCGAAATCATTTCAACATAGTCAATTTCCAAATTTACATTTACCATATTTTTATCGTTGGTTTTCGCTTGACTGCTATGATTCTGCACCTTTAGGCCTTGCCATTTGTTTTCTTACGTACCTATGGTTGTACCAGACAAATTGAACACAAAATTCAGTCACAACTAGTAATCATTTATTTTTCTGTTAAAATTTCTAAAGCCTAGTTGAAATACAAGTAGGTTAAATAGATATCCGTTGATTTTTCTTTATTCATTTCCCCAAAATTCCAAAACCGAATCCGGAAATCATTTTTGTTAAAAACTAACCATGGGTTAAGCCCAGTTTTGAGTTAAACATCGATAGCATAATTCATACCCAATTAAACCTCCATTGTTATCCCTTGTATCCAAACCAAACAAAAACTGAGAAGAAAAAAATTAGAAAACCCGAATTGTTGTATATAACTAAAAACATTTTGTTCCGGTAAAAGAAGCATATCTTCAACTCGGATTGATGTCACGGTAGTAGTTATGTGGTCGCGGTCGCTTTTCATGGCGTCGATTGAGACCTTTCAGCGCCAGTGCAAATTTTTTCGGTCGGGTGTTTTTAATATGCGCTCAATTTGCCTTGAAATATCAAAGATACACGCAATTTTTATTTCAAATTGAACTTTTGACCCATTTTTTTATAAAAATGCTTTTAACTCAATTTTTCCTTTTATTTTTTTAATGATTTGCGATGGATTCAGATGGACAACAATAATTTACGATTAAAAAAAATTGATGATTTAAGATAATTTATGATGGTTTTCGAAAAAAAATTATAAAAATCTGGTGAACTCTGCAAGATTCTAATGACTTGCAATGAGCTGCTATGAGTTCCGATAAATTACGATGAACTCAGATGTTCACTTCATTTTAAGGGTTTTTTTTTTGTCCGAAAACAGGTAAAAAGATCCATTTTTAAATAGAGTTAACATAGCAGATTTAATTTTAATTATTTAAAGAAAATTGAATCTACAATATGAAATTTCTCAAAATAAAGTGCGACATATAATAAGAAACATAAATGAGCGCCTGAATTTTAGATTTGTCTATGAGATGATAGATAAAATAATATACAAATTTACGGTTTACCCATGTTTACGTTTGATAATTTCATTATAACGTTTGGTTAATTTTTCGTAAATATTTAAAAGAATTTGTTTACGATAATAATGAGTCTAAACTGCCCTTCAAGCGGCAGCTTTAGGGGATAAACCAAAAAGGACTAAATTAGTCCGAAATTTTTCGTTAACAAAATTCAAAAGGTATTTACGAAAAATTAACCAAACGTTGGGTAAAAAGAAAATTGTGAACCTATATATGGGTATTTTGCTAATTGACCCGAGGAACACGCCCCTCCCAACGCATATCGGAATTGATTCCCGCCTATAACCCTATAATTAATAACTTCATTTTTCAAAATTCCAAATAAAACAAAAATTAATATCATCACAGTTTAAAATTTTAAAAGGTATGTATGGTAAAAAAAAACCAGTCTACTTTTTAGTGGCTATAGACGAAATTTGTTAAAAGAAAATGGCTAGATAGCATTTCAGACGTTAAGATTGGCTATGCTATAATTCTCAATTGAAGGCATCATTGACTAAAACTCAGGGAACATTAAAAAGATTATCGAAAACGAAAGTAAATAAATACGAAAATTATAATTCCTTTTTAATTTAAAGTTCGAAATGGGAATGTTATCTAGCAAGAATTTAATTACACAGCTAGACTTAGATAAAGTACGCCATGTATTTACAAAAACAAATAAATAAATCATTCCAGTTAAGCCTTGATTAATTGAATGAGTCCTACTTTCGTTACAACATTGTGATTTATAGAAAGAGCACGTGCCTGTTATATTCCAAAAGAAAAACAAAATGAATACAAATTCATGGCATGGTTTGTACTTCAGTCTTCAAGCACGTGCCTGTTTCTTCTAGCCCCAAAAGCCAGTCTCTGTATACTCATGGAAGAACAAAATATTGCACCAATGTGAGGACACTAGAGCTCTAAATGAATGCACATAGATAAACAGAACGTTAAAAGCTAACCGAAAATATCTGAGAGTAAGCTTTCAAGCCGGTGAGGAATCGAATATAGGTAGGCTTTGTGGATCCATTTGCCACGGCCGATCTTATGTTCGGAACAAGATACTCGGCAACCTGAAAACCAATATTTGATTTGTTATTCGTAATCTAGATTTCCTAACTGTATTTACTGTTTTTTACTGATTAGTTAGTAGGTTGTTAGTGTGAACACGGTGATAAGCTAACTTAGGCAGTAACTTTGTAAGCCACGGAGTCTTATGGTTATCGATCGGACTCGGGACTGGCATTAAGAGTTAGACACAACACAGAGAAAAGGAACACATGCTTAGAGAGCATGAGAGAGTTTAACACCCAGAGAATTGTAAAGAGAATCAGCTTGTGATTCTCTATGAAGAGTGTAATACTTCGTAATTTTCTACATTGGTTAGTAAAGATCACCAGCTCCGATCAGTATGGACTTAGGCGATTTGCCGAACCAAGATAAAACTCTTGAGTGTTTCGATTTCCATCGTTTAAAGTCACAGTTATTAAGTAGCTTGCAGTTCAAGAAACCACTTCTTGAACCAGAAGAAGGCTTATTTCCGCAAGAGGAAACGCACGAAATTATATAAAATTGGCATATTCAATCGAATTATGCCACACCGCATGATCTTATAACGAGACAGATGATCCTGATTCACTTTGAATCTTTCGGCAGAGCTGAATATTATCGTATAGACAAACTTTTGGGTGGAAAAGAGTTTTTACCACTTCGGCGGGCTCAGCCAAAACATTGATGAAAAACTTTGCCTGCAATAAACAGAACGGCATAAGCATGAGTTTCTAAACGAGCACATTAACGTGAAACAACGTAGCATTAAATGAACCTGCTTTGTATTGGCACCGGACATGAGAAGATCGGTGGTGACCATTCCGGGCTGGAAAGAGGACAATAGACCAAGATCACAGTTCTTGCAACGGATGCCATAAATAACCCGATAATAGGTGTTTTTTTCTCATTCAACCCCTTTACATCAATCACGTATCTACTCGAAATGGATAATCTCTTGGAATTTTACCACGGTTTAGGACAAACGGATGAATTCACTCGATCATATATCCTATACTATGCCTTATGTTCTATATCTTATGCGAGAGAGGATTCAAAGAAAAGTGCTGAAGGGATTTTTTATCGTACCGACAGATTATGAACTACAACATTTTTGGCATCTTGCATCATCCGTAATTCTGCCTGCAAAAGAGACGACAGTGTATTTATTATCTGAGTCCACTTCGAAACAAAAATGCTACTTTGTACCACATTTCTTCTTATACCATACCTATGCTACTATGTTAAAGATGCCCATTTGTGATCAGAAAAGTGATTCAAGTTCAAGCCAAATACCTGCAATGATTTTGTTAAATGTACCACACTGCGTTTCGTTGCTCCATAAGCAGCAAACCTGCAGCGGAAAAAGGCGCATCGACACTACATTTTGTTAATCAAATATTTAAAAGAATATATGTAAAAATAAATGAAGAGAATAAACAAATCAAAAAAGAAAGGCTAATATCAGAAATGTGACCTTGGGGTCGGTCTTCCATCTGAACCCGCTCCGTCAATGTTAAAAATATGACCTCCACGAGTCTGGTTCAGCATCATCTTTATTGCCTATCACTCAACCCAAATAAATATTAATTCGATAAAAAAAAATTGTTACAGTTGAAAAAAATCAGAAGAAACGCATAAAAATGTTATATGTACCTCTCGGCAGCAAATCATCAGTCCAAGGGTATTGGTTGTGACAACCTCACTGTATCGAATAAAAAGAAAACAAATCATAACAAACGAAAAAATAAAGTTAATCTCTTTCAGTATATAGAAAGAATTCGAAATTCAACCACGTTGAGACTTACATTAGGTCTTCATCTGAAGCCTCGGCAAGTGGTTTAAAGCTGTATGCATTTGATCCTGCGTTGTTTATCTGCATAAAAACAAAATAGAAAAGTAAGGATAGTTTGTGAACGATTGTATTCCTTGACTACCTTAATAGAGAGAATTTGGAGAAAACAATGGAATCAAGAAATGACTTAGACGACTAAATCGCAAACCAAATTATGTCGAAGATTAAGTACAGTTTCAACATTCAGTGAAATTGCTGATTGAGGTAGAAGTTTTAGTAGACCTATTCACATTGTCTAGAACTAAAATCAGATAGTGACACCTTTCTCCAAGCTCTTTAACTCGAATATGACAATGTGAATAGGGATATGGAATAATAATAATGCAGCTTCAATAACACCTATCCCGAGTCTTCTTAGTCGATGAGAATGTGTTTCCTTGATTACACAAATCTGAATTAAAGATTTAAAGAAAAAAATAGTACCCATATATCTATGTATCCAAGGTTTTTTTGCGCAAATTCAACTAGATTCCTCACATCCTGGCCCTTTCTCACATCGCATGTAGTACCCTGAAAAAAGAGCATAAAGAATTAAAAACCCATAGCCAATTAATAAAGAAATGAGCTATGAAAACCACACACACAAAAAAAATATGATGTAATTAAAAGGAAAAAAAAAGTAAGCTTATACGGTACCCACACACGCTGCTCCCCGAATTCTTTCACTAGACTTTGCACCGCAGATTCCACTCCCTCCACTGCGACGTGCAAACGTTTTGAATATTTTTTCCAAATTTAATAAAAACAAGAGGCAATTATACTCAGTTGCAGCGCCTTGGAACATGATCAAGGAACACAAATGAATTCAAAGAACCCACTTGATAATAGAAAGTAAGATACCCAGTCACAAAAAATTAGAAAAAGAAGTTAATGATCAAGGTTGTGCGAGAACGTCAGAGCAGAATTTCATTACTTGATCTTGAGCAGATCACAACGTTATCACCTTCTTTTAGAAAGTCCTTGGCAAGAGCATATCCAATACCTGAAATAGGATTGATTAAACAAAGCATCAACATTTTACGATCTAATCACTATGATTATTAAATACCATGGCATCGCGAGAAACAAATTACACTGAATCAACCAATCATAACACTTTCATTCTGGTCCAGGCATTTACAAACATGAAAAAGAAAAGAAAAAACAGCTTATTTAAGACATTCTCTAAATCAGATTTTCCACTATTCACTTCCCTGAGGTTCTCATCCGAAAAACCTCACTGATTCTTTACGGCCAAAATATCCCAACAGCATAATTCGCGGACACGTAATGTTAAAACCCAATTGATAAGAAAAACAGCAAAAATGGGATGTGGGATGTGTAAAAGATGGCACCTTTACTCGAACCGGTGATGAGGACGTTGTACGGAGGAACCATGGGCTGTGTTTGAAGCGAAGAGACCGTTGCTCTCTGGCTTCTTCTGAGTGGATTTTGGCGCGAAGCAGTAGAACGGGTCTGTGATGTTTGTGTTTTTTGGGGCCCAGAAATGGGGAGAGAATGGTAACAATTTATTCTAGTTTGGGGTTTGAAAAGAGTCGGAGAAGGGACGATGTGGAGACAATTCTTGGTCATTATCGTCGGCGATGCCATTATTTTCCTTACTTCTCTCGCTGCTTACTATTACACAGAAGAGAGAAAGATAGAGTAGTCTGAATTACTGTGTATTGATTGTTTCTAACTTAACATTAACATTAACATTAACATAGATAATATTAAATAGATTCACTCAATATAATTAATTAAAAGTTGAATTTGAATAAAATAAGTTCATTTGAATCAAGAATTTTCAGTATCAACTATTTAGTGGAGTCAATTGACATTAAACTAATATTCGAAAAAATTTGTGAACATTTGAGTCCGAATATAGAAGGTCAAATTTTATTCATTTGGATCCATAAAGTCACTATTACAGGTCATTAGAGAATGATTGTTAAACTAGAAGTTAAGTCAAAATAAGTTCAAGTGTTGAACTAGACGTTTTCTCTGAAAATGTCTAGAGGGTATTTTTTTTCCACATGGACATAAAATGATGTGAATGTCAAAATATGATTTTGAATATTTTCATATGATGGAAATATAAATTAATTTCTAAATCCAAGAAGTCGTTAGAGGCATTATGAAATTAATATCATTATTTGTGCAATATTAATTCTACATTGTTTTAAAAGAAATAAGGAAACATCTAGATGCCCTTCCCTAGTGTAGAGTTCGGCCAAGATACATCAACGAAAAGAGAATTATTTGCTTTTAATTATAAAGATAATTACCCAAAAGGAAAATAGGAAATGAATTTCTTGAGAAGGAAATAAATATGTTAAGTGAGGAAACAAATTTCTCTCACTAAAGCATATAGATGGCCAGCCATGTACAAGGGAGAAGAGGAGAGAAAATCAAATATTGTGTCATGAATGCACAATTAAAAAGGGTTATTATCCTTTCTTGATTTTCATTCTCCTATAAATAGAGTCTCACATAGAGATGTGAAAATAAGCATTCTTGCTCTTGTCTCTCTCTTTTTGGCCGACCCCCATCTCTCTTTGTCTGGAAAATCCCCTTTTATTTTGGCACCTAAGTCCTCATTAGACTTAGGCTTAATTAGCTCTCTAACTCATAGACTTGTTCTTGAGATATTGTGTTAAATTGTGCCCACACACAAATCGTTCTAACCCTCTAAAGACTCATGTAATAGAAATCTTAAGTTTCTCGAATTCACGTTTAGGTTTGAAGAAATCGAACCACACGAGAAGATCAACATTTCTCAAGACTCCTCCAAATTAAGGTACAAGAAAGGTTTGCACTCAAGCACTTTAAATAATGTTTTTAAATTTCTATATGCTCATGCACTTTGCACTCAAGCACAAATTAATGTTTGTCTTACTTGTAAAGAAATTTTATATTCCGCCATTAATATGATTAATGATAATATTTCTTAGCCTTAGACTTATTCCAACAAACTTCCATGCTTTTCGCGTTTTTCTGGACCCTTAGAAGTGACACTGGAAGCGACTAGTCGCTTCAAAACAATAGAAGCGACTTGTCTTTAGAAGCATTACTTTAGAAGCGACATTATCGCTTCTAATGTCGCTTCTAAATGTGATTTAGAAGCGACATTTTGGTATTTAGAAGTCACTTTTGTCGCTTCTAAAGGCCTTTTTGTTCTAGTCTATTAGGCTAAAATAAAGTCAAATAGATATATATATATATATATATATATATATATATATATATATATATATGTTGTTATTCTGTGCATTATTGTATGTTGATACTTGCCCAAAGAAAAAGAGGAAACAAATTGATATGGCATCAATTTGAACAATGATGCCCGGCCAACATTGGATTTTGGGCAAGCATATACTCAACCAAATATGTTTTAAGGGGAAAGATAATTGTTCTCTTTAATTGGTATATTTAGAGAATGGGAAAGTAATAGAAAAAGGTAACTACTCATTTCGGTTATTTTCCTCTCCTATAAATAGACCAACTCTCTCACAAACTTACACACGCTTGTTCTCTTGGCCGAACTTCTTCCTCTCTCTACACTCTCGATTACTCTTTTATTTAGGTACTTAGATCCTCAATTGATCTAGAGAATTAACTCTTGATTCAAGATTTGTTCTTGATTCATATATAACGTTTAATAGTGCAGACTTACTAAACTCTATAAACACTCGAATACTCTAATGATAGAAACTCTTTTGGTTGTTCAAGGATCAAAAGACGAGAAAGAGCGTGGCAAGGAGAAGGATCTTCATTCGAGAAGGCTCGCGAAGATCAAGCGATAATAAAAGATATGAAGTTCTCTTCAAGTTTATTATATATTTTAAATAATAACATGTTCATGCATTTTGTCTAGGTAGTAAAATAGTTGTACACATCTTAAAAACATTTTTTTATATTCCGCCATATACGATATGATAACTAATTGTTAAATGCTAGATTGATTCCAACAGTTCGCAGTTCAAACCTTCAAATGTTTACTATTTAATTTGAAGTCCTCACCATGAATGAGGATGAAACCATAGCTGATATTTAATGTTCGAATTCGTGATATTACTAATGTATCATTTTCTCTTGGATTCCCCATGACTGATGAAAAACTTATTTTTAAGATTTTCAAGTCTTTACCTTTCACGTTTTAAATGAAGGTCGCGGCTATTGAAGAAGTTCAGAATCTTTCTATCATAAAAATTGATGAATTGATTGGATCTCTAATGACGTATGAATTGTTAATTTCTCGATCTAAAAAACGCAATAAGAGTCTTCCTCTAAAAGCTCCATCAAAGGACAATCTGATAAGGTATCTGCTCATAAAAATGGGTGAACTGATTGAATCCCTAATAACGTATGAATTGTTAATTTCTCGATCCAAAAAACGCAATAAGAGTCTTCCTCTAAAAGCTCCCTCGAAGAGGGATCTGATTAGGTATCTTCTGGCTAATCTGAGCAGGCAATCTGAAACCGAGTAATTTAATTTAGGGGAACACTTTATGCTTAAAAGTCAGTTGTATACGGAACCTTGACGTCAACTTGAGTGAATAGGATTATGATGAGGATACAAGAAACGCGCTCGCTTTTCAATAAAAATAAAGTTATGTGCACATACACAATTAAAGAATTTGTGGTGTGAAACATAATTAGCTACTAGTTCTATTCTAACAAATATATCAGATATATATGAGTAGCTAGAAGACCTTACGTAAATGCAATAAAGAAACGAGTAAAAATATACAATATATGATATGATAACCTCGCATGGATTTCCCATAGTGGCATCAACTCACAAGCTACTATGAACATTTAATAATTCCTCACTGTAATTGCATAGTACATATGTGTAGGTATCTGTAGTTTCTCTATAATTTTTAGACGTGTATGAAAATTGGTACATGACAAACGCAGTTAGTATGGATAGATAATAAATAAAATAAATAAAATTAAATTAAAAAAAAACTGACGGTAAGGGCTTCATGAAGAAGAGCATACCCATATTTTCGTGAAAGTTGATATATATATATATAACTTATAATTTTATTATTTTACGATGAAAAATACTCTTAACATTATAACTCTTTTATATCATTATAACATTAATTTTACAAAAATTCAACGAAATGACCCTACCAAGCAAACTTGTTTTGGAATTGGCCAACGTTTCATTAATCTTTTGTAAATGTCCACAAAATCTACATGGCAAATTTTTTTATATTTATTGTTACAATTTTGTCCTTCGAAATTAATTAACCGCCGTTTCAAAATTAATTTTTTTTTTCAAATTTCGAATTTTTGTTTGAATTCAAGCCGGTTTGAATTTTTGTTCAAATCAGTTTTTAAGATCCTTAATTTTAGGCAACTATTTTGACACACGTTTATTGCTTATTAAATTCAAAATATTTGTTAATTATAGAAAGTTTTTATTGTTGTTTATCTTTTCATTAATTATCCCGAATTTTATGAGATAGACATTCCATTCACGTTGAAATTCATTTTTGTTTTAACCATATATTAACTTCCCTACATTATTCAAATTTCGTCCAGTATTTACACTAGGATGGATTTGTTTCGACGTAAATTGTGTTGAGTTTTACGTCGTAAATTGATTTACATCGTAAATTGAGTAAGTTTTACAACGTAAATTGAGTTTACACTTTTTATTTCGAATTTTAAATCGGTTTTAAATTTTTTTTTTAAATACTTTCTATTTTAATTCAAATCATCCCCGTTTTAATTAGTTATCAAATGTAGATCCTATAATCTAGGATAGTTGATTGACCGAATTTATTATACATAATTAAGTAAATCCCTCCTTTTTTGGCTGGAAATAATTATTCAGTTATGTTGGTAAGTTTTGTTTTAAATTTCGTCACCATTTATTAACGCTTATTAGATTTTGTATTCAAATTCTGTAACTTTCCTACATTATTCAAATTTCGTCCAGTATTTACGGTCGTTAATGATATTCAATTTACACTGGAATGGATTTGTTCCGACGTAAATTGTGTTGGGTTTTACGTCGTAAATTGATTTACATCGTAAATTGAGTAAGAAGAACGAAGAACGATGAAAATTTTAATTTTCCTTCGCGGTGTTCGTCTTTGCCGCCGTCAACGCCTCCATCGTTGGCGTCGCAGCCACCAGAGAAAATCAAATAAAAATGGGCTGGCCTAGAGAATATCATTATGCTCGGTGTAAATACAAAAAAAAAACCCCCTTGTTGGGTATTAATCATCCGAAATTTCGTAAAGATTAACATAAATAACTTTGAATACCTGTAAATCGGTCGCTCTGAAGGTTTATTTCATCGACGGAAGGATTACTTTTACGATTGTTCGTCTGGATGATTTCGAATTGGTGGGGAGAAATGAGAATTCGAAATTGTGGAAGAAATGAATTTTTTTTGGGGGAAATGAGATTTTTGTATGCTTTAAATAGTCATCATTTTTCTCTCTCCAAATATTGATTAATGTGGTTAATCGGCGTAAATCTTGCTGATTTATTTTTTTTTAAATTTCCAATTATATTTGGGCGGGAATTCGGATGAGGGTAAATGTGGTATGAAAATTTGGTAAATTAAACTTGTGGACATTTACAAAAGATTAACTAAACATAGGCCAAATCCAAATTTCTAAACCCCTATAGAGCTATTACCTTCTTTAACCCTTAATTTTATACAAAATATATATATTATATCTGATCCCTATATAATGTACAAGCCCATAATACATAATATGATGTTGTAAATATATAAAAATATGGTAATAATCGTATTATAATACAATACAATTATATATATACACTTGTATGTTATATCCTTAAAACTACTTTCTTTGGTACTAAATGATGCATATATTATATAAAAAACGAAACAATCATACTGACAATTTTACAGTTATATGATAATCATATACGAGAATATTCTAGCTGACTATTTAAAAAAAAAAAAAAAAAAAGCGTTCATTTTATGTTTGTCCCTCAGAAATTTAATTAAGTGGGATTATTATGTAACTAAATACTAAAATTAGACCTTTGTAGAAGCGACATTTGGGAATTAGAAGCAACTAGTCGCTTCTAACTTCAACACTCCGATTTTAACCAAATTATCAATATTTTGACAATTAGAAGCGACTAGTCGCTTCTAATTGTCAAAATTATTGGCTCGGGGAATTAGAAGCGAGTAGTCGCTTCTAATGTCGCTTCTAATGTCCCAAATTTTTGGCTCCAAATTTCCTCCGCCAAAATTTTCGCTAAGTATAGAAATTGGGGCATTAGAAGCGACTAATCGCTTCTAATGTCCCAAAATTTTGGCTCCAAATTTCCTCCGCCAAAATTTTAGCTAAGTATAGAAATTGGGGCATTAGAAGCGACTAGTCGCTTCTAATGTCGCTTCTAATGCCCCAAAATTTTGGCTCCAAATTTCCTCCGCCAAAATTTTCGCTAAGTATAGAAATTGGGGCATTAGAAGCGACTAGTCGCTTCTAATGCCGCGATGTTCCAACTTATCAAAACGTTGTCGTTTTGGTTTTAATAGACATTAGAAACGACTAGTCGCTTCTAATGTTCCTAGGGCTTTAAATCGCGTGAGCCTCCCTTTCTCCCTCATTTTCTCAATTCCCTCTCACTCTCCCTCATTTTCTCCGACCAGTCAACGCCGGCCGCCGCCTTCCTCCCTACCCCTCCCCCTCCCCTTCTCCCCTTCTCCCCTTCTCATCCCCTACTATATCAAAATAGATTTTTGATCCATTTTCGAACAAAAATACCCTCGATCTATAAATTGCATTCTCTTTTTTTTTTCATCATTTGAAGAAAATACGATAAAAATGATGTAATAGGATGAAACACAAAAAAAAAAGATGAAAAAAGATGAAATAAGATGGAACAAGATGAATGAACTAAAACAATAAAAAACGATGAAAAAAGATATAAAAAAAAAAAAAAAAAACAAATTATGAAAGTAGATAATAAAAAAAATATCTTCTTTCATCATTTTTTGTTTTCCATCTAATTCAATTGTTTTAGTTCATCCATCTTGTTCCATCTTATTTCATCTTTTTCAATCGTTTTAATTCATCTATCTTGTTCCATGTTATTTCATCATTTTCCATCGTTTTTCATCATTTTAGTTCATCCATCTTATTTCATATTTTTCAATCATTTTAATTCATCTATCTTGTTCCATGTTATTTCATCTTTTTCCATCGTTTTTCATCATTTTAGTTCATCCATCTTATTTCATCATTTTAGTTCATCCATCTTATTTCATCGTTTTTCATCATTTTAGTTCATCCATCTTATTTCATCATTTTAGTTCATCCATCTTGTTTCATCTTATTTCATCGTTTTTCATCATTTTAGTTCATCCATTTTGTTTCATTTTATTTCATATTTTTCATCATTTTTCTTTTCGTGTTCCATCTTTTTTCATCGTTTCATCGTTTTTTATCTTATTTATTAAGTTTTTATGCCATTGCAAATCATCGTTTTCTATCGTAAATTATCAAAAAAAATATACATCGTATTTTATCGTTTTTCATTGTATTTTATCATTTCATTGTGTTAAATTTCATCTTTTACTATCGTATTTTATCGAAAAAATCGATTTTAATCAATTTCATTGGATATTCTTATTTTTCACACCGAAAATTTTAAATCTAAACTTTCTAAACCTTAGATCTACTACTTTATTCGATTCAATGAACTATATACATTTAAATCAAATCGAAATGTGATTAAGTAAATAAATATACCCATTTTCAAGTCAAATTCGATGAAAATAGAGAGAAATTATGGAAAATAAAAGAGGGAAAATCATTGAAATGAAGTGAAAAAAAAAGTATGAAATTTAATAAACTCGGAAAGTATTTTTGTCTGAAAATAAAAAATTACATAGGAAGTTTAAGTTTGATATTTAGCTGAATCCACTTAATGAAATTTCTCTTCTCATTCTCTTTTTGTAATAGAATATTTGATAAAACAATTAGACTGACAATTTTACAGTTAATGGATGGTATCTTTCTTTTTTAATAATATTGGCGCAAGTATTGCTATCATGATATAGGGTACAATCAGCTGTTCTAACCTTTGCTCTTACCTTGAGATATCCACGTTTCTACTGATTTGTTTCTTGCTGTGAATATCACCAACCACATAGAGAAATACTCACATGTGTGAAGTCGTATATATATATATATATATGAAATTTAAGTAGCTATAGCTTATATAATTCACCCAGGTATAGTTATCAAGTATGATAGGCATTAGCTTAGAAGCAAGAATATCATGATGAACAACATTCAGAGATTAATCGGGAGTGCTGTTTTTGCAGCTTTCATATACCCTTGCTTATCACGCGCAAAACATATTGCCTATTTCTTCGGAATGCCATGTCAACCACTACGAAGCATCCATATTTATATATAATATATATATGCACGAAAGGCTGTTTAGCAAATTTAACTTAATTAATTTGAGAATAACCAAAGTAAACGGATATTGAATAATAATATTATATGCTTGATATTCATTCTTATTAATTACAAAAAATTAGCGTTTTACCCATATTTACGTTTGATAATTTCATTATACCCAACGTTTGTTTAATTTTTCGTAAATAATCAAATGAATTTGTTTACGATTATAGTAAGTCTAAAATGCCCTCAAACCATTTGTTTACGGGAATCCAAAAAAATTTAAATTAGTCCGAAATTTTTTCGTTAACAAAGCTCAATGAGTATTTACCAAACGTTGGGTAAAATGAAATTCGTAAACTTATATATGGGTATTTTGCTAATTGACCTTATTAATTATTGTATTTTTTGTTGTAAACAAAATGAACTGATTATTTATTATCCGTTATCAAAATTTTAACTAAAATCAAAATGCCACTAATTTATACAATAGCCCGTATATAGATAACCTAAAATTAGGTATATATATATAACCGCACATATCTTTAATATATACATGAGGCACACACGGTTAACCATACCAAAACATGCCTTGCAATATTCACTCCTTCTTTTTCTTCGTAACTTCACTCCAATATTATGTTACTCACTCTCAAGTAACTACTTATCCACATCTTCCAATATTTTAAATCTGGCTCTTAATTAATCCCTGATTTGCTAACTTAAAATCATATACTTCTCGTACTTCAGGAACTTCACATCGTTTACTTGGGGCGTAAACGAGAAATGCAAACTAATAACGATAATTACTATAAGAAGCTCACTCCGAAGCATCATCATTTAAAACTCCTCTCAAACGTGTTTTCAAGGTCGATTTCTTGTTGGCTATATACATGCTATAATTCTTTCTATCTTTTACCGGTCTTTATTTATTATTATAATATAGATAATATTGTATTCTGGTGTTGCAGTGAAGAAGATGCTGAGCAATCAATGGTGTATAGCTACAACCAGAGTTTCTCGGGATTTTCGGCGATGCTCAATTCGACACAAGTGGCTTCCTTGTCCAGTAATTATTATATACTCTTAATTTAATTTTTAAAAAGCTCATTATCTATAAAATAAAATAAAAAGATCAATGCAGTGCTCATCAAGTGGTTTGTAGTATATATATACAAAAAATTGTTTTATAGGCGCTTCAAACATTTTCAATTTGAATATACTTGACGTTTTGTAAACAAGTTGTAAATAGTTTACATTTTTTACAGTTAATTTTTTTGTTCAATTTATCCTTAACATTTCTCTTAATTTTCAACATTTTCTGGTTCTCTTAATTTTCAAAAAAAATTGAGCATTTTAGTCTTTAAATGAATTCCTTGACTATTTACAAAATGCATATCCAAATTGACCTTAATTTAAATGGGTATATACTAAAATTACTCTTATATATACATATATTATATATATATATATATATATATTTGGCGATAATATAAATAAATAAGTAGTTATAGTCTTATAGATACGAAAATGGATGCAGATAGGCGTGAAGTGATATCAGTGTTCAAAAGCAGGATTGTGAAATTACACACGACCAGAAGTTGGGACTTCATGGGACTTGGATTGACTTCTGATTCTCACGTCGTCACTCCTCTTCAATTAGCCTATGGACATGACATTATCGTTGGAGTTATTGATTCCGGTCAGTTTATTTTATCATAACAACTTTATATCTTTAATTCCAATAATTTTCACAATTTTTTCTATTATAAGTTCACAGTTGAGAGCAAGGTGTATCAAAATATATTTCATTTGAGTTTTGACTATTGATCGGCTTTTTGTAAGATTGGGAGAACCAATAAGAAATATCGTCTAGGCAAATAGTCTAATACTTTATCATCTTTTTTTAATCAAGTTTTATTTTACTAAAAATTAGTTAATCAAGTTGAAGTTAATTAGTTAACTTAATAGATTAATTTAATTTTGATTTAAAATATTCCTTCGAAATAAATTATTTAATGTAACCTAACAAATTAATGAACTAACTTTGACTTATTGATTTTTTCATAATAAAATAAATTTTGAATAAATAGTTATGTTATATTTAAGTTTGCTTGTAGGAGAGATTTATATTTTAGTTTATTTTTTTATAATATCTTAAAATACTTGACGTGATTAAAAAGTTGTTTAACTAGTTCTTGAAATAATATGTTTGACAACATATTAGTTTTAGCAAAATTTTATTCAAGTGTTCATATAATGATATCATATAAATGAAACACAACGGAATCGGTAAATTTATCTGGCAATAAAGCAATTATTCAGAAGTCTGATACTTCGACGTCAATACAATGTACCACATCAAGAGTCAAAAAAATGAAAATTAAGTTTGATAATTCTCTCACAAACATCGCTGAATTTGATTTATTTGACAAATATAAATTTGAGGTCTCTCTCTCTCAAATTTCTTTTTAAGATTTTTCAAGCACATAAATGTAAACAGACGCACTTAGAAACTCTGATCAAATAGTGATCCATAAATTGCAAGTACAAAGAACTAGGTGTCAATGAAAATCTCAGAAAACAGAGAGATAATTTCAAGGTCCACGGCAATACGAGTTTACCTAACAGTAGTGAATAACCTAATTCGACCAAAAACATATAGCGAATTTGTAACTCTAGAAAACCAAATTAGAGAATATCTCACCAAATTATTCATATTGAAAACATTTACAAAAAAAAGAAAATCCAAAATTTAATAATGCTATATAGAGGATCTGACAATATATATCATTAAATTAGATTTATACTATCTGCGTTAACAAATTACTTGATGTATCGATTACTAAATTAAGATCGATAGTCACTTAGTTTTAATGATACTAAGAGCATCTCCAATGTAAACTTTAATTGTTGCTTTAAATTCATAAAAAAATATTAAATTAATTTAATAATGATAGAAGCTAATAATGATTAAATTTGGTATCACTAAAATAAAAATATTGGTTGATATAACTAGTAAAAATAAAAATGATTTGACATTTTAACATACGCAAGAAAGCAACTTTAGTTGCTACAATTGGAGATGATCCAATGATATTATAAAGGAGCATTTTCGTCTCAAGAAATTAATTAGGGACATAATGTCCATGGTTGGCAGGGATATGGCCGGAAAGCGAGAGTTTCCAGGAAGGAGCGGGGATGAAAAATGTTCCCCGGCGTTGGAAAGGGGAGTGCGTGGAAGGAGACACGTCATTCGACCCTGAAAAGTCGTGCAACCGAAAACTCATCGGAGCTCGATTCTACGCGGAGGGCTACGAGAGGACGTACGGGCGGATCGAAAGCCCCGAGTATCGGTCCCCGAGAGACTCCCTGGGGCACGGGACCCACACAGCCTCCACCGCCGTGGGGTCCACCGCCGGGCGGGCGAGCTTCCTGGGGCTCGCGGGGCCCGGCGCGGCCCGAGGCGGGGCCCCCGAGGCCAGGGTGGCGGCGTACAAGGCGTGCTGGGGCAACAGGGACGACTTCTCGGGGCGCTGCAGCGAGGCCGATGTGCTGGCGGCCTTCGACGATGCCGTCGCCGACGGAGTCCACGTCATCTCCGCCTCCATCGGGTCTCCGCCGCCGCTGCCGGAGCTCTTCGCCTCCGCCAACTCCATCGGGTCCTTCCACGCCACGCGCCTCGGAGTGGCCGTCGTCTTTGCCGCTGGAAATGACGGGCCTCACCCTGGCCTCGTCACCAATGTCGAGCCCTGGGCGTTGACCGTTGCCGCCTCTACCCTTGACAGGACTTTCGAAACTCGAGTACTCGTCCAGGGAAACTTTTCGGTCACGGTAATATCAAACACCTACGTTTCACTGAGCGAAAGTATCATGAGATTTCATCTTAAATCAATTGGTAATAAAAGGAGTAATTCATCACGTTTATAAACTCTTGTTAGTTCACATACGGGATTCCTAACACACTGCTAGTGTTAATTGGTTGCTTTGTCGTTTCTCGCTTTATGTCTATCAGATTAATTATGAAACTTTTTTCTCTTTATATAAACTATAGGTAATCGTCTCGTCTGATTAACCGCAGTGTCATACTCTATACTGTATCAGGACCGGCCTAAGGGGAGGGCGAGAGGGGCGATGACCCAAGGCCTCCAACCAATAAAGACTTCAGTTTTGAAAAAAATTAAAATATAAAATTCTTTTTTTGTGAGATTTGAACCGGTAACCTACTAATTAAAAATCGTATGGTATTACCATTAAGTCATTACCGCTACAATTTTCTTTTAAACTATACAATAATTCTTTATATTCATCCTGCTCAAAACCTCCAATTTGTTTTAAACTATATAAAAAGTCTTTATCTTTTTTCGCTCAAAGCCTCCGTTTTAGTTGAGCCGCTCACGTCAGATGTTTCTTACGTCCTACCAATTTATAGATATTCGGTGTTCTTTTCAGGGAGAGAGCTTGATTACGGAGGCAATCGAAGGAAAGTTGGTGGATCCGATAACATATTTTTCAAATGGGTATTAGTATAAGATCTCTATAATAATATTGATGGATCATATGAGAAGTCCATTAGTGTTAAGAGGGTGACGGGCTGGTGTAGAATATGCAAAGGTGAATATCGGAAGAACGAAAGAACGGCGAGAGGGAGAGTGTTGCTGTGCTTCAGCCCGGTGGAAGTGGGAGAGGCTCAATGGGCTGCTCTTCTGGTCAACGCATCGGCTCTCATTATGGTTCAGCCTTTGACTCGTCTCGTCGGTCCCGATATCCTCCCAACTCTCTATCTCGACATCCTCCAAGGGACCAAACTCAAGCACTATCTCGCTCTCTTTCACAGGTTTAACCAAAGGATAATTGGTCAACTTTATATACAATTGCCTCTTCCCATTAACATGTAGCAAAATTTAGCCAGAGAATGCTCATATGATCACAGTTAAGAATGGATAAATTGTAAAATCTATATCTTATTTTCATCATTGATTCATAATTAAGCTAAACTAAATACTATCAAATTCAATTTTATTTATGTAAGGAAATATGAAATAATTGTGAAGAAAGACTTTGATTTATATATATATATATATAAAGGCTAATATTTTAGGTTTATTGTATATAGTAGCCCTATATACGTTTGCTATTTTAGATATGTTTAACGTTTCGTAAAACAAGTGTAAATGGTCTTACTGCTTACATGTTATATCAATTTACGTTAGTTATTTTACAACGTAAATTGAGTTTTACAACGTAAATTGACATGACACGTAAGCATTAGGGTCATTTACACGAATTTCACTAAACGTTGGACATATCCAAAATGAGTTAGTGAAGTAGAGTCATTACGCCGAAATATTGATATAGCAACGGAATGGCAGGATTCCAAGGATCCGTGTGGAAGCAACAAAAACCAGGATCGGAAACTCAGTTGCACCAACTGTGGCCTTTTTCTCCTCTAGAGGACCAAGCTCGCTATCACCTGATATTCTCAAGGTATACATTGCATGGTTATCATCAAGCTGTACACATATAGTAAACAAATATGTAGTATTATATATATATATATATATATATGTATGTGTGTGTGTGAACAGCCGGACGTAACAGCTCCGGGAGTGAATATATTAGCGGCGTGGCCTGAGAAGACACCTCCGACGGTGGCGCCGTCAGAGGTGTACAGTGACGTGGAGGTGAAATGGAATATAATCTCAGGAACTTCAATGGCGTGTCCACACGTGTCTGGAATCGTGGCCCTCCTCGCCTCTGCACACCCTTCCTGGTCTCCCGCCATTATCAAATCTGCCCTCATCACCACCGGTTCTTTAACCCTACTACTCCCTACTTAAATTTATTCCAGTCCATACTAAGTTACTACTTTTAAGCTTACAACGTTTCACTAGTACAGAATTTGATACTGACTTTTAAACTAACCAAAACCATTACGGTTCAACCTATTTACTTGTTACACATGGGTCAGGGCTGGCTTTACTCCTAGGCCACTAAAGTAATATTTTAGGCTTCATTATTTTAAATTTTAAATTAGTTGATAAAAAGGCTCAAATTTAAAATAATTTTAGGCCTAAACTATTTAAATGATGTATTGAAAGGCCTAAATTAATTAAATAATGTATTAAAAAGGCCTAAAAATTTAAATTTGCTTTGGCCTCAACAATTCTAGAGGTAGACCTGACAGGGTTCATTATTAGACATATAGGTATATATATTTATATTTAGAATTTTATATTATTACATAAAAATTAATTTTTTTGTAAATTTTATATAAATAGTCACGTTTATATGTTTAGACTAAACTAACGTAAATATTAACTCTTTAATTTTAATGAAAGACCAGTCAAGTATGGCAAGGTCATTATATTAATGTTTATTTACTTTGTACTTTAGGAAAAGATTTGATAATTTGTTAGTTACCTAATTTTTGTTTATTATGCAAAAAAAAATATGTACGTACTCACTACTATTTGTACTATATATTGTAGCATATATGAAGGATAGTTTGATGGAGTATATAGTAGACGGCGATTCCATGAAACCCTCGAACCCTTTCGACGTGGGAGCCGGGCATGTGGATCCTGTAAAGGCAATGGAGCCAGGCCTCGTCTACGACACTAAAACCTCGGACTACATTCTGTTCCTCTGCACACTCGGCTACACTCCGATCCAAATCAAGCCCTTCTTTTCTCCGACCAACTCCGAGGCCATAATATGTCGGGAACACTATTCCGTCTATGACATGAACCACCCTTCCGTGTCTGTCTCCGATCTCCGGTCGAGGGTGACCGTGAAGAGGACGGTCCGGAACGTGGGGCCCAGCCGGTTTGCGGTGTATCTGAGCAGCGTTGTGGAGCCTCACGGCGTTGAGGTTCTGGTGTGGCCTAGGGTTTTGCTTTTCTCCTGGTTCAGGGATGAGATCACCTACTACGTCACTCTCTCGCCCAAGAAGAAATCTCGTGGAAGATACGATTTTGGGGAGATTGTTTGGTCCGATGGTGTTCGTAGGGTCAGAAGTCCGATCGTAGTGTGTGTCAACACCATTTAAGCTACGTGCGTGCGTTCATTGTTATAAAATAGTAATAGAAAGTGCTACGTACTCTTTTGTATCATAATTCCACTTACTACACACCATGCATGTTTGCTGAGCGAGAACCCTGAAATGTGCTTTCCCTTTCACTTGTGGTTTCTATTTTTTTTCAATTGTGGTTTCGTTTCGCATTATTGTGCCGATAAAAGGAGTTTCTTATTAAAATTCTCTATAACAAAAAGTTGTGTTTGATAAACTGCTTGCTGTTTTATTATAAATGATTGGTAAATGGCGTGTTCTCCTGCAAAGCAACTACCTGATTTGGAAGTCGGAAGTATTGAGGATAGGATTTCAAAACCTCCAAGTCTTTATCAATCCAAAAAGTCGCCGTGCAGTAAATAATATAACTGATTTCCTTGAAACTATAAATTAGTATCCAACACATTCGCCAGCAACAAGGTAAACAAAATCATACAATCATGTACAGCGTTCTAAAGCAACATCACTACTAATTCCTCTCTTCGAGATACACCTACCCCCAAAAATACTCGAGCAACATCATTTGTACAAGGTCATCGGCGTTTGGACCTTCTTGGGCCGGACAAGAGTTTGAGCATGTTGTCGGTGACGTCGGGCTCGCCGGACGGGTCGCCGTCGGCGGAAGTGTGAGTGAGCCAGGCCAAGGCCTCGATGGCGGCGTCCTTCTCGGCCAGCACTTTGTTGCGCTTGGGCTTGCTCACAAACTGCATGCCCTTGAACTCGACCAGGGCTCGGAACTCGTTGCTCTTCAGGTGCTTCGACTTGTACTTTGGAGGGTGATGCCCCGCCCTCATCAGAAGGGTCTGGAGCAGGCTCTTCGGGTTCGTCCCGTCTTTTGTGAACCTCTCTTTGTCCACCGTCTTCTTCCTCTTCCCTTCCCGCCCAAACACAAACCTCCCTTCGCACTGGTCCCCCGACACCACCTCTTGCACCGCCAGCATCAGGTACTTCCCTTCCTTGTGAATGTCCACGCTCGGCTCTTCAAGCTGCACAAACCGTTTTTGCATTGAGTTACTTTTTAATTATGTATGTTCATAATGAGATGAGTACGATGAACACAAGGACCCAATAAAATATGGTGGTTCTAGCTTACCTTCCGTTGAATAAGCATGTTGAGTTCTCGCTTGAGCTTCAAAAGGCTGTCTGCTAAATTAGGATCCATGAACAGTTCAATATAACCAGCCAACATTTTCAAATGCCCAGCCTAAAAACGAATGAAAAAATAATTATCATTTCTCAGAAATATTATAAATCAAACCACCAGAATAAAAACTACGGTTCACCTCGAGCGCAAAAAAATTACCTGCACACCCTGCTCTAAATCCCCTCCAAAAAGGGCAAGTATTGAATCAGACACGCCAGTGGAGTCACGTAGGTACACTGAATTGACCTTTACTTTCTCCGCGAAAACCAACCACGGGTAAGGAATTGTTTGGTAGCGCGAATTTACAGAGTTCTGAAGTAAGAGGTCTGTATCAGTCGTAAATTACAAAGTCCACAGAAACAAATAAGAACCTTGTGTAAGCGCTGAGACTCACTGCATACAGTTGAACCGGCCCATCATCCATTGTTTTGAAAGACATGGATGCCTCTCGGTGCTGCACATAAACGAGTGTTGAGTTACCAGTACAAGAAATAATTTGTTCGAGTAGTAGGACTTTACCACAACAGAGGCTATGCCGGGAAAGAGGCCAGAGCAGATGATTGCACGCACTAACGACTGGTTATGACTCAATCGGTTGTTTTTGCTTTCGTCAGAGTCGATCAAACCGGAATCACTGAGAATGTAGCTAAACTGCCTCCTAAGAGAATGGATCGCTTGAAGTGTCTGTGCCGAGAGAAAGTTCCTCCAGCAATATTCATACGCCGATCCCTCTCTGTCCGCGTCTTTCCAACCTTCGTATGCTCGGACAAGTGCCATGTGATCGCTGTAATCCTTCGCCGAAAATCTAGACTTTGCCGATCCAGCTAACTGAATGAACCACAAAGAATATTCTTTTTGAGCATAGAATACATGCTTCAAAGCACATGTTAGTGGTGAGTAATTTTTGTTTAGGTCACAGGCTTACATCTTTCTTGTCTTGAGGCAATAAGAAAGGATCTCTAACACTAAGTCCCGATGCTATTGTCAGAACAGGATCAAAACAACGAAAGATAGCACCCATAACCAGCATTTTCCCTAGCTTGGGATCCACAGGCAGCACCGACAAAAACTTGCCTGGTTAACCACATAAAATGACACATGATAAGGTCAAACCACGCATCGAAAGTCATGCACTTGTCGAATAACAGACTAACCAAGATGGGTTAAATTTTCGTCCTCATCTAATGCCCCAATCATCTTCAGGAAATCAATGGCATTTTGAACCTGTCAATGATATTTTTTTTAGATATAGCTACCAAATGATAATTAATAGGGAACAAATTAACAGAAACCAAAACCCACTTACTCCAAACACAATGATTAAAAATGAGCTGATATTTGTGAAAATATCAATACATAAGGCTCCCTCTCTCTCTCCCTCATGTATAATTTCTTTTCAATTTCATAAGCAATAAAAGTACTCACGGTTAGTGGTTCTGGAGGTTGCAGAGCAGAAGAGAGGAATTTTCCTATGCTTTCAACCTGCAAACTCTTTATTTGCAAGCAGAGAGAATTTAAAGGCGTCCTCAGGAGTTCAGGAAGCTGATATTCGGCAAAAGCTTCATAAACACATCTGGGGTAGAGATGGTAACATTCACCAGGCTGCACACGTCCAGCCCTGCCTCTTCTCTGCAACAAAATCCATCCGGATATATTTAATATTAACATGAATTTTGTAGATGGAATTCAAACAAAATGCTAAATACTTCCTAATAACTTCACATAATATCGTGAAATTCTCTGGAATCAAAATACAAGCTACACCGAAGGAGAGACCTCATTTAATCTAGGATCAGAAAGCAACATACTAACAAGTCGGTTAATACTCGTGCTCAGGAAAATGTGTGTTTATGATTTCTATGAACTACCAATCTTGCAGGGTTTTGATTTTAATTTATAAACACACCAGAACAAAAACAGAAAGGGAAGGGGAAAAGAGCATGACCACATATTTAGGTGAACTGGATGTGCGTGGGTAAAAGTAAAACTTACTTGTCGAGCAGATGCTTGAGATATCCATGATGGCAATAAGCAAGGGGTATTATTCAAAGCATCATATGTCGTCTCCTTTGCTTTCCCACAATCAACCACGAAAACAACATCATTAATCGTGATACTTGCCTCGGCCATATTGGTTGCAAGAACTATTTTGCGCACATTAGGAGGTGGGTGGTCAAATATAAGTTTCTGCAGGAAATTTCTACATAAGTTACTGGCGACCATTAATAAGTCAAATATAAGTCTCTGCAGGAAATTTGTACATAAGTTAATATCACAAGAAATTTAATCGATGCATGTTATGTCGGTCATGTACAGTATGAAGTCCTACTCGCTCGCCCATGTTAAGAATGAAAGAATTGATAGGTAGCACAAGTAACAACAGCATCAGGAATCGCCTAATGTCTTCTCTATAAAATAGCTGATGGTATAAGCTTACCTAGACCCAGCTTATGCTATACAATAGAGGCGGAAAAAAGAAAAAAAAAACCTCATGGTTGTTAAATTTGAGGATGAGAAAGGAAGTCACTGGCTAATAACCTCAACAAACACTTTCTTTTTCGACTTCCATTGGCATTATTAAGTCCAATAGGAAAGTACTTTGAGGGATTTTAAATTCTTCTTAGCATCTGTTTGGGAACTTTCATAACCCAATATTTTTCCATGTTTGTACCTTTGAAAATAAATACAAGCTTCATATATGTTACCAGCACTACAAACACGCAAAGGGATGGACGTAAAAGTTAAAACTTACAAACCTGTTCGTGAGTTGCCATTGATCCGTGGCAGGCAAGAAGTAAAACTCTGTTAGGATCACCCAAAAGAGGATGAGCTTTAAGCTGGTCCTTCAAACTGCTGATATCCTCCCACCCAGTCATGAACACTAAAACAGCACCAGGGCGTTCCTTTCGACATATATGGCAAAGAACTGCCTCTATAAGATTGAATCCAATTGCATCTGGGACCCAAGATGATATAGAGTCCCTCGCCCTTGCACTATAATTCTCAAAATTTGAGGTATCCAGAGCACCCTGTTGGAAAGATAGCATCAACACTGCTCCATTGTAAAAAAAAGTACTACCCAAAAGAGATGGCAAAACAATTTTTAGAAGACTAAAATAAGATCCAATCCAACCTTACAGAACAAGTTTTAGTGAAAATAATGATGACCATGTCTCATTAGTAGAGAACTGTCTTTCACTTTACTCCAAACAAGAAGAAAGCCATTTCTCATTCCATGTCCAAAGGCTAGAAAATCTTTAATGTGTAGCCTACTTTTAACTTTCTAAATCCTAGTGCTATGTTCATCAGCGAGGGCTCATAAAAGTTTCTTTATAGTAACTACCATTTATTCTAAGTGTGTCAAGTACAAAGCATGATTGAAATAGACAGTTTATACATAAATTTTACCTTAACCACAAATAGCATGATAATGATATCTATAAAATACGAAAGAAAAATACCTTCAGAAAGGTCGTGTGCAAATACCCTATCTAGTTTTTGCAGATTACTTCTATGTCATACGATTTATTCATTTTAGCTGTTAATTTCTTTCAGCTTAAGGCCCCACGAGACTCTTCAATTAATCCGGGTCCCACGAGTGAATATAAAGTTGGATCTACCATTTAGATCCGGCTCTACCCAAACTTTCTTGTGAAACTTTTCGTGAATTTATTCACCCATTCTTTGGTCCTCAAGGATTGAACCCACAAGGTTGTTATAGGATTTTCTAGTAAATCAAACACAATTCAGTGTGTCTAAGTGCTCTCGAGATGGATTGCATATGCAACAATCTTATCACATATAAAGATAGTATTGTATCAAACCTCGACAAGGTTGGTAATTTGGTTTTTTCTTTTCCGTGGAGTAAGCTGCTTATCTGTTTTCCACACTTTTTCTTGGCCGTAGTCATCAATCTGGTTCATAGAAGACAACTTATATCCAGTCATCTCCAATACATCTTCAAGAAAGTGTGCTTGTACTGGATGAGTGAAGCCCTACATAACACAGATGATCAACAATCAGATGCCAAAAGAAAAATTCACGACAGAAGATATGCATATTACAATATCAATGAATTGTGCATGTGCATGTGCATGTGAGTAAAGTTGACTCTCACATTGCTATGTATGGGATTGGCATGTGAGAGTCCCACGTCACTTAAGTATGGACTTAGTATGTGGGTTTATAACCTCTTGGGCACCCTCTCCCTGATAGCTAGCTTTTGGGGATGAGTTCTACCCAAAGGTTTGTAACAAAAGTAGAGTAAAGTATATATACCTTTTTTTAATAATAGAAAATTTTCATTCAATGCCAACTAATAACATAGGTAAATAGTTGTTTCATGAAGTATAAATCACATCAGCTCTTTCTCTTTCTCTCCTGAAGATCTGCCTTAAACCAACTAACAATGCCAAAAAAAGACAATAACTAACAAAATACATGATAAATTATCAAAGGTCACACATCTATGGATACTGAAATGTAGAAATGAACCAAGTGTTAAGCTTACCGGGACATGAATTTTCGGTGCTGCTTCAAAATAATTAGAAAATAGCTCAGCATTGAGAGTTGCACTCATTAAAACTAGCCGTAAATCCCTCCGGCGCGGAAGCAACTCTTTTAGCACAATCAGCAAAAAGTCTGAAAAGTTGCAAGTGGGAGAAAGTTAGGCCTTCTGCGGAGCTGAATTTGCAAATTAGCCGCTGAAATTTAACTTTCAGTAAACCACCTTCATTCATTCCGCGCTCGTGAATTTCATCAACAAAAACATGGGTAACCCCAGTTAGGTTCCTATCACTCAGCAAACGCCGAAGTAATATACCACTCGTACAGAACAGCAATTGCGTGTTTTTGCCTTTCATTCCCTCTAATCGAACTTTGAAACCGATCTGCCAAACATCTCTATTGTGTTATTGCATAATGTATAAGGATATCAATTCAATATATATTTTTTAGTCTGGGAAGAAACATGCTAATCAAATTTTGGGAGTTCTTTTTCCCGTTCAGAATAGCTTTTATGCGTGTCTTTACCAAAGGGAAGATAACTTACAGTGTCCCCAAGAGCCTCTCCTCTCTCTGCAGACACTCTTTCTGAAACAGCCATAGCCGAAATTCTCCTTGGCTGTGTGCATATAATATTACAGAACGCTCCTCGTCCTGATTCAATCTCGGATTCCAGCACGTATTGAGGAAGTTGAGTAGTCTTCCCGCATCCAGTTTCTCCAGAAATAACAATAACCTATTTTTACAGGAATTTAGGCAGAAAATCATGAGGTAATGTGAGTGAACATAAACTTAACACAACTGATATCCCCACAAGGTTTTGAAAGTGCTACAGAATGTAAACTTATCACAACTGAAATAATGCAACAAACTCCTGGCTCTTACTTGATTCCCTGCAATAGCTTTAAGTAGGTTCTCTTTCTCCCTGAATGCAGGCAGGGATTTCCGGATTTCCAGCATCTTCCTACCTTCTGGTGATTCCTTTGGAGAAAGGGAATATATAAATAAATAAATAAATAGGGGAGAAAATGGGATAAGACGAAAACATAACTTTATAGACAAATCATGGAGTCTTACTTGGCTCAAATCCATGTATTTTTTGGAAAAATAGAAAAGGGAAAATAGTAGTGTCTACGATAGAGTGCAATCATGGTTTCGTTCTGTACCACTCACAACTTTACAACCTCCTCACCATTGAAACAGAGCAAGAGAATGAGAATCATCTGTATAAACAAACATTTCCAACCTACATGTGATCCCAAAGATTCTAACCAAGTGTATGTACTTTGTGGTTTATGATCCAAATCAGTAGAGTCTAACACAAACAAAGAAGAGAACATGAAGAATGACAAAATGACTCTTAACGTCAAAACTTTGCATTTTAGACCACGAGAAAACCTAAAATCCATTACAAAGAAAGAGAGACAAAAAAAATCTGCACCTGCCAAGCTCTTTGCATATTACGCATCCGCAAACTCCTCCTCTGAAGGACCTTTTCCATCACAGACCGGTCGAGGAATGAGTCAGGATCCTCACCGGGGTTCTTATTTTCGAACACCTTGGAAGCTTTGTCATCTTTTTCTGACTTGGTTTTCTCATTCTCGAAACTCAACATGCCCCGATCGAGGTGTTCCTGCAATAAACCTTCCACTCTCCTCTGCAAAGCTAGCGGCATAACTACCTGCATGAATTATAACGCACCAAAGCACTCAAACTCTCAGTGCTGAGATATAATTCGGTCTAGAAAACAAAGAAGTAGAATCAATGAAGTACCTCTCTTTGTGGTCTCTTATCATCCAAATCAGGCCTGTAGTTCGGAAGAGGAACCTTGCTTGCAACAAAAACTTTTCCATACATCTGACTGTAGATACAAACAACAGTGAAATCAGCCTAGAAAATATAACTTAAACACAACGACAAAAGAGACAATGATAAACACTGTTTCTCCACCTATAAAGTCCCATCCTCTTTGCAAGGTTCGACAATTGCTCATAGTCTCTTCTATCGTTCTTATCTCTGGAAAGAATCTCTTGGTCCGTTTCACTGCGCAACAGAAGGCTAAGCTTCCATTTCCATTCATCTATGTTCGCAACCGAAGACGACATCTAAAAATCGACACATCAAATTAAATCTCAAGAACAAGACTTCTGAGCTTGATCAGAGGAGTCTCAAGCCATGGTCAGCTTCAGCTCAATCAACAAGTAACAAGGGGCATGGATTTCCGAGTTTTACCTATATCTATTCCCCAAGATACACTGCATCAAATGAAATGACATATAACTGAATACCTACTTTCAGATACTAAGTCAGGAAAAAACCTGCTGGTTATCATAATCGCAGTCGTACTCGTCGTCGGAGAACTGCTCGGCGGTGTAGCCGCAGAAACCGCGGTTGGCGACGAGAAAACGGCCATGGGAGAGGGGCGAAGAAGAGTGCTGGGGAAGCAACAGAAGAATAGCGAAGCGCTTATTGTTTGCTCTAAGGGCTCCATGCGAAGAACAGAAGGAGGAAGAGAAGTGTTTAGTGCGGCTGAGGAGAAAATCAATGGCCGCTTTGGGTTTGTGCATTTCTTCCTCTACTCATGCCATGCCATTGCCGAAGGACTCCGCGATGCTTATTTCAGAATTTTATTACCTCAGTTATATGTCCTAAAATTAGGTACCCCTCTGAAAACAAAAGAGAAATTTCATTTTATGGGCTTAATACTATTTAAAATATCAAAATTGGGCTCACTATTACTATTCTATCTTAGACCTTTGACACATTTTTGGACAAAAATACCCTCAGTTTCAAAAAAACCCTATTTTTCTTCTTTCTTTTTCTCTTCCAGCCGAACCCCCTTCTTCATTTTCTTCCTCAAAAACTTCCGACGAGTTCTGATAAATTCCGACGTCCACGCTCGTTCTCCGATGGTCTCCGATAGTTGAAGATAAAACTTTCACCGTCGGCCACGCTCGTCCACGCTCGTCTCCGCTCGTCCACGCCGCCACGCTCGTCCACGCCGCCACGCTCGTCCACGCCGGCCATGAATCTACAAGTGAAAAAGGTTTGAACTTGGGTCTCTTTAAAACCCAGAAATTTCCGATGGTTTAAGGTTGATTTCCGATGGTTTTGTGTCTATTCCGATGGTTTTGTATCTATTCCGATGGTTTTGCTTGATTTCCGATGGTTTTGGTTGATTTCCGATGGTTTTGAGAAGATTTCCGATGGTTTTGGTTGATTTCCGATGGTTTTGGTTGATTTCCGATGGTTTTGAGAAGATTTCCGATGGTTTTGAGAAGATTTCCGATGGATGTGGGTTTAAAATATTTCCGATGGTTTTGACATGAATTCCGATGATTTCAAAAAAATTCCGATGGTTTTTTAAAAATTTCCGATGGTTTTGATACAATTTCCGATAGGTTTTGATACAATTTCCGATGAAGTGTTTTTTGACAAGTTTGATGATTTTATAAGAGTTGTGACTTGTTTTTTGACAAGTTTGATGATTTTATAAGAGTTGTGACTAGTTTATTGTGTTTATGACGATTCACCTTAAGTTTTAGACAAGTTTTTCCCAACTTTATTTAGTTTTATAAAGAAGTTTTATTATTTTTGATATGTTTGTGCCGGATAGGTCGTGATGATGATTTTTTGATATGTTTTTGATACGTTTTAAATTGTTTTGACGATGAGTTTTGATGATAAGTTTTGAAGTATGTTGTGATGTGTTTTGATAAGTTGTGAAGTGTTTTTGACAAGTTTGATGATTTTATAAGAGTTGTGACTAGTTTATTGGTTAATTGGTTTATGTTTGTTTATGTTTTAGTTTATTGGTTTATGTTTAGTTTTAGTTTATTGGTTTATGTTTGTTTATGTTTATGTTTGTAGGCGAAATTGAAGTACCTTTGCGACAAAAGATTTCCGGGTCGCATTACGTACGCTGGGTCGAGTATGTTGAGGCACGTGAGTGAGAGGTTTACCGCTCTTGAATTGACCGATCGACTTCGAGATACTCCTTTCGCTCAATTTTTTTGTGAAAGTCCGTTAAGTTTCTCTTCGGTGCTCGTCCACTCACTTCTTGAGCGAAAAGTGAAACCATCCGTAGAAGGAGAAATTCATTTTGGTTTGGGAAACCAAAGAGTGCGTTTCGGCCCCCTCGAGTATGCTCTTGTGACCGGTCTTTCCATGGAGGATGGTCCCACCAAGTCGGAACAAGACGCGCATCGTAGCGATAGACTGTTGAACGACTACTTGAACGCGAAGAAAAGTCTAACGTTGGACTTCATACTCTTGATGATGAACGCATGTACTGTTCCGGAAGATTGTTTTAAGCTCGGATTATGTGTCTTCGTCTATGGATATCTCCTAGGAATCGAGCACAACAAAGCTATCGACGACAAGTACGTACGATTGGTAGACGACCTTCCTTTCTTCTATAGTCTACCTTGGGGTCGGATTAGTTGGAGTGCTACCTTGACTTTATTTCGAACATCGACACACTTCTTTATGCTCGATATTTCTTTCTTATTATGGGTTTCTCCGTACATGTCTAAAAATAATTCAATCTTACTTGTCTAAAATAAATAAAACTAAACAAAAACAAGTCTAAAAATAATTAAAACTAACATGTCTAAAATAAATACTTAACAAAAACAAGTCTAAAAATAATTCAATCTTACTTGTCTAAAATAAATAAAACTTAACAAAAATGAACAAGTCTAAAAATAATTAAAACTAACATGTCTAAAATAAATAAAACTTAACAAAAACAAGTCTAAAAATAATTCAATCTTACTTGTCTAAAATAAATAAAACTTAACAAAAAGGAACAAGTCTAAAAATAATTAAAACTAACATGTCTAAAAAAACATACAAATTTTAATCTCTCCACGTGCATGTCGCCCTATTATGACCTCTTCCGCCACATTTACCACATTTTCGATGAACAACAACTTTTTCACCTTGAGATGGGTATCGATTCACTCTCCTCCGACCTTGCTTACTCTTTTTGGGTCGACCCGCTTGTTTTTTCTCGATCGGTACATCGACTCTCATATTACGTATCTCATCCGGCACGTTCCATTGTTCCTCATTACCAACTGGAAAAATGGATTCTTTATACATTTCAATCCATGTTCTCTTCGCATAGAAGTCACTGCATAAGGAGTAAACATCTACACTCCGATGTTGAGCAGATGCAATTGCATGCTCACACGGGATGCCTATTTGCTGTAGTATTCCGCATGTACATGTCTTCGCTCTCAAATCGACATCATACTCACCCTTTGAATCTTTTACGTGACACTCGTACGTACCAAGACCATACACATTGACGTATTGCGCCTTCTCATTCATTTGACAGAAATCTCCTTGGAATTTCGGCGTCAATTTGGTCTTCAACTTGTTCGCTAATTCTTCTCGATCGAAAAACCAACACTGTAGGGTGAAACGAATAAACTCTAATAACGTCGTAATAGGAAATGACCTGGCAGTTCGTGTTTTATTGTTGAAGCTTTCGGCATTGTTACTCGTCATTAAGTCGTACCTAACAGCACAACAACACAACAACTCTAAAAATTATTACAATAACACAACAAAAATAACAACTATTCAAGTAAAATGAGTTCACGTACCGTTTTCCAGGAAAGTATGGTCTCGCCCATCGATCAAACCCTACTTCTTCCAGATACGTCGCCATCTCAATGTCTTTTGTCCGCAATTGTCTGAAGTTTGCTACAAATGATGATTTATTAAAGGCATAAGCAGATTCATACAATTCACTTCGACAATGATCAGTCTTGAACTTATGTTGCACATTCAACTGTAAATGATGGTAGCAAGTTCCGTGAGGGACGCCGGGGAAGACAGTCTCAACGACATGTATGATGCTTACGTGTCTATCTGATACGAACACCAAATCTTGTACGTCTTCACCAATGGCTTCTCTCAAATTCCTCAAAAACCATATCCAAGATTGATGACACTCGCTATCTACAACTCCAAACCCAATAGGATATAATTGCGAGTTTGCATCCATTCCAATAGCGCATAGTAATTGTCCACCAAATTTTGTCTTCAAGAATGCCCCGTCCAACGACAGAATTGGACGACACGAAGCGAATCCCCTCCGACAGGCTCCAAGAGAAAAGAAAGCGTACTTGAACCTATCCCCTTCGAGAACAAAGTCAGTCAAGGTCCCTGGATTCTTCTCTTTCAGCATGTACAACCATGAAGGTAGCTTTTGATACGATTGTTCCGGCGTACCCCTCACATATCCGATTGCTTTTTCTCTACATCGCCAAGCCTTCAAATACGATATGTTTATGCCCCATCTTGTCTTCACTTCTTCTCTGATGTTATGAGCAGAATAATCAGCCATTGAGTTAATACTATACTTATCTTTGAAGACGTGACCAATGACCCATGGGGCAGCTCCCTTATGCCCCTCTGATCGAACAACTCGCGAGCAACTGTGTAGACTCTCGTAAGCTGTGATCTCCCACATACCAGACCACTGCATAACACCTCTTAGTTTCCACGTGCACATATCATTCTTGCAAATGATATACCATCTTTTTGTCGAAGAAGACTTCACCCTGAATTCAAAGTTCTGTTTCATTGCGTATAAATGCAAATCTCGTTTCAAAGCTTGTTTATTCTCAAACTCTTTCCCAAGAAATAGTTCTTCCGAACTCCCTGTTATTTCAACAAAATATTAATACCATACAATATTTCAAAATAAGAAGTTCAAAGTAATAATTTCACCTGTTGAAGAAGTTGGAAACTGAGATGGTTCTTCTTTCATAACGTCATCGGGCGTGAAATTTGGAGCTTGCCAAGAGTAGGGACCGTCTTGATAATCTAACGCCGGCGATTTATGTGATGATGGTACCTCACTAAATGGTACAGGCGGTGCTGCCAATTCTCGTACGAATTCTTCATATTCTTCATGAGTCGCAAACTCTTCATTCTCATCTTCATAATTCGCGTGCTCTTCATGAGTCGCAAACTCTTCATTCTCATCTTCATAATTCGCGTACTCTTCATGAGTCGCAAAATCTTCATTCTCATTTTCAACTTCCTCTTTTCCATCACTATCGCATTCGTCATCAATGTTTCCTTCACCAACTTTATGCGGATTTACTGCATAACTAAGTCTATCAACTGGGCGAGGGGAATCTTCAATCATGACAAACTTCCCTTCACCAACTTTAGGCGCCACAACTTTTTTCGTCATCACTGTTACACATAGAGGGAACTTCTTATGATTCTCGTGCTTCATAAAATACTTCACATCCGCATCGTTACTCAAAACAACCGGAGCCATACAAATCGTATCAACTGCGTACGGGACTTCAAGTTTTAGATCATACTTGAAAGAGTCTACACTCAACTTCTCGTACGCCAACGTCTTTAGTTCTACGTACGTAATGTACTTCGGTACCTCAACGCTCAAGGTCCTTGCATTATTGAACATCCATAAGTTCTTTTGTTTCACCCAAGTGCCGTTACACATCATGTACACTACAAGAAACAATTGAAAATGTCAAAAAACATGTCACAATCGGAAATTTTTTATCAAAAGTTATCGGAAATTTTTTATCAAAAGTTATCGGAAATTTTTTATCAAAAGTTATCAAAAGTTATCGGAAATTTTTTATCAAAAGTTATCAAAAGTTATCGGAATTTTTTTATCAAAAGTTATCAAAAGTTATCAAAAGTTATCGGAAATTTTTTTATCAAAAGTTATCAAAAGTTATCAAAAGTTATCGGAAATTTTTTTATCAAAAGTTATCAAAAGTTATCGGAAATTTTTTTAACAAAAGTTATCAAAAGTTATCGGAAATTGTAGTTATCAAAAGTTATCAAAAGTCATCGGAAGATATCAGAAATTTTTTAATTTTTTGTATGCATTTCATCGGAAATTTTGATAAATTTCATCTTAAACCATCCGAAATTATCGGAAAAAAAAAAAAAAAACCGGGTTTCAACTAAAATGAAGTTCTACCATCCTCGCCCATTCAAATCTTAAATCTATATGAAAAAAATCAAAACCATTACATAAAGTTAGGAAACGTACCCATTATACAATGATATTTAGCTCACAACACAACGATTTAGTGTTAAGTTTCGAGGAGTGAAGTTGAATTCGTTGAAGAGTAGTAAATGAATGAAGGAGTGAAAGAGAAAATAGGTTTAAACACATTCGGAGGGTATTTTTGTCCGAAAATGGGTCAAAAGTCTAATTTAAGATAGAAATGACATAGTGAGTCCACCTTTGATATTTTAAACACTATTAAGCCCATAAAATGAAATTTCTCAAACAAAAAGTTTAGAGAATTTATATAGAGAAATTTCATGTTATGGGCTTAATAGTGTTTAAAATATCAAAGGTGGGCTCACTATATCATTTCTATCTTAAATTAGACTTTTGACCCATTTTTGGACAAAAATACCCTCCGAATGTGTTTAAATCTATTTTCTCTTTCACTCTTTCATATTTACTACTCTTCAACAAATTCAACTTCTCTCTTCGAAACTTAACACTAAATCATTGTGTTGTAATCTAAATATCATTATATAATGAGTACGTTTCCTAACTTTATGTAATGGTAATGATTTTTGTGCATATAGATTTAAGTTTTGAATGGGCGAGGATGGTAGAACTTCATTTTAGTTGAAACCCGGTTTTTTTTTTTTTCGATAATTTCGGATGGTTTAAGATGAAATTTATCAAAATTTCCGATGAAATGCATACAAAAAATTAAAAAATTTCCGATATCTTCCGATGACTTTTGATAACTTTTGATAACTTTTGATAAAAATTTCCGATAACTTTTGATAACTTTTGATAAGATTTTAAACAAAAATTTCCGATAACTTTTGATAACTTTTGATAACTTTTGATAAAAATTTCCGATAACTTTTGATAACTTTTGATAAGATTTTAAACAAAAATTTCCGATAACTTTTGATAACTTTTGATAAGATTTTAAACAAAAATTTCCTATAACTTTTGATAACTTTTGATAAAAATTTCCGATAACTTTTGATAACTTTTGATAAGATTTTAAACAAAAATTTCCGATAACTTTTGATAAGATTTTAAACAAAAATTTCCGATAACTTTTGATAACTTTTGATAAAAATTTCCGATAACTTTTGATAACTTTTGATAACTTTTGATAAGATTTTAAACAAAAATTTCCGATAACTTTTGATAACTTTTGATAAGATTTTAAACAAAAATTTCCGATAACTTTTGATAACTTTTGATAACTTTTGATAAAAATTTCCGATAACTTTTGATAACTTTTGATAAGATTTTAAACAAAAATTTCCGATAACTTTTGATAACTTTTGATAAAAATTTCCGATAACTTTTGATAACTTTTGATAACTTTTGATAAGATTTTAAACAAAAATTTCCGATAACTTTTGATAACTTTTGATAAAAATTTCCGATAACTTTTGATAACTTTTGATAACTTTTGATAAGATTTTAAACAAAAATTTCCAATAACTTTTTATCAAAAGTTATCAAAAGTCATCGGAAGATATCGGAAATTTTTTAATTTTTTGTATGCATTTCATCGGAAATTTTGATAAATTTCATCTTAAACCATCCGAAATTATCGGAAAAAAAAAAACCGGGTTTCAACTAAAATGAAGTTCTACCATCCTCGCCCATTCAAAACTTAAATCTATATGCACAAAAATCAAAACCATTACATAAAGTTAGGAAACGTACTCATTATATAATGATATTTAGATTACAACACAATGATTTAGTGTTAAGTTTCGAAGAGAGAAGTTGAATTTGTTGAAGAGTAGTAAATATGAAGGAGTGAAAGAGAAAATAGGTTAAAACACCATTCGGAGGGTATTTTTGTCCGAAAATGGGTCAAAAGTCTAATTTAAGATAGAAATGACATAGTGAGCCCACCTTTGATATTTTAAACATTACTAAGCCCATAAAATGAAATTTCTCTTTATATACTAGTTTCATTAAGTAAAAAAATAAAAATATATATATGTATATATTAGTTTCAATATGGCGCACTAGAATCAAAAGAGAATTTTTTAATCTTAAATTTTAATAATAATGATTACTAAATAAGATATAGATTTATTAATTTAATTCAATTACGAAAATGATTCGGCAACCAATAAATAGAAGAGGAGATTAGTAAGCTCGCATTAATTTTGGCTCAGCTACATAACGCTCCAATCGAACGTTCGATCGATCTTCAAGCTTTCACAACTCCTTTGCCTAATTTAGTACTCGACGATGACACTATAGTCTTCCGAATCGTAATCTTCGAGACGAATAAGAAAAATAAGTGGGCACAACCGATATCTCACTTAGATCACGAAACTGGATTGGAATTAGCAATTCCGAAAAATAGGGGAAGAGAAAATTCGGCCAAGAGAGAAAGAGTGTTGGCCGAATATCCTTGAGAGGATTGAGTTAATTTTTCTCTTCCACTCTAACTCTATTTATAGCATTGGTAGAGAGATAATCCCTGAGAGATTTTCTCTCTTTTCTGTTGAGATATTGTTTTCTTCTGGGAGATATTCCATCCATTTAGAGATATTATCTCCTTTTGATTAAATATGGGCTATTAGATCTCAACAGTGAATCTGAACTATTTCTCATCCATCACATCAATATCTATGGTTGAGAATTTTATTTTTCTAGAAATTTCGACCAGCCTAGTGTCAAGGCCCAACTCAAGAATTTTTAAAGTCCAAAAGTTCAATTAATTATTTATTTACTTGATCTAACAATAAGTAAACAATTATACTAAACTTTTAGTTAATTATGCGAATACTCGTTTTTCAAAATTAATGATGTCAATCACTATTACAGCAAGGGACATTATATAATGATTCAACACTATTATTTGAAAGTTCTTATCCGCCTTTATCAGAGTTGAATCGGGGACTATGAACCTAGTAGTAAAAGGTTAAAGAACCCGACGAAAAAGATGACACAGTCCTATCTTTTTTTCATCGATTTGTCTAGTTTTTATCAATACTCCACTGTGTAATCTAAGACTGAACTCTTCTTTAATATTAGAATTATATTTACTCATCGTGACGAGTGTCCATTGATCTAGTCAGTTCGTGATCAAGATCCTCCAGGTTCTACCCGTGCTAAGAAAAGTCAATTTATTAAGTTATACTTCTCTTGATACATATCAGCTATAAGAAATGTTGCTTTCCTAGCGAAAGATTCTTTCGAACGTTAACTTACCTCGAAAGTGCGCACAATCAATCGGTTCTGGAATCAATTCTTAGGTGAGTGAACATTGACCTCCTTTCAGGGAGACTAAATTCCGTGTCTGTAAATCACTTCCCACTCGAATCATGCTCTGAGAAAACTTCCAGGGAAAGACTCCCAAGACATAAGCTGTGATTACCATGAATAGTCTTTTAGCAAATGAGTTAAAGAGTTCTGAGACATGATTCAGTGTCCATGACCACTTCGGGATTTAGATCAAGTACCATTGTGACCATCATAGTGGCCTCGGTTAGTGCGTCGTAACGGTCCTTAAATGACACATCTACCCCAAGGCCTGTCCAGGTCGTACATTTACCACAAGTGTAGAATGCTCCCATATAGTGATCATGATTCACTCATGTGTTCCGCATATATAACTTTCGATATAGCTTTCCAGGCGTATATCAGTCATCGACCTTATTTTAGCACATTGCCCGAACTCAGGTGCCCAGCATGTGACTCAGTTTTATACGGAGGCTATGGAAGATAGTTGTTATTGATTTTGAATTAATTATTCAAACCTCAACCCATTTATCATATAATGATTAAATAGTAATCTAATTATAGAGTTCAGTAATTATTAATCCGTCATGTTCAAATGGGCAATATTCCTAATACGACCGGCATTGGAAAAAAACTTAATCCCAAAAACATATTGAGAACACAAATAAAAAAAGATGAGGAATAGAGCAAATGGTCAATAGATAACCAAGAAAGAGAATGTCAGGAAAATTAAAATGCAAATTATAAAAAGTATTATAGTCTTTGCACTCGGAGGGTTCTAATCAATGCTCCTTGTGTTGTTTTTTTGGAAACATAAACATATTTCTAGAATATGGGCTTTACTAAATACTAGATTTGGCAAATTCTATTATTATAAATAACCGAAACATTAATGAAATATATTTAAAATAAAAGCGAAATCAATCAAAAATTGTTAATTGTTCAGTTGACTATTTCAAACATTAATGAAATATATTAGTTAACTATTTCAATTATGAAAATAAAATAAAGTCCCAAAAATCACTTAAATCAAGATTAATTTGCATTAATATCTAGTATTTACTAACTTACAATAATTTAATAAAAAGCGTAACTGTAACTATAATTGCCATAAAAATTGACATGTAGAACTGAATATTAATATAACATATGCAAAGATTAAGTAATTTGCAATTAGAACATTTAACCTAACTTAAATAAAGCAATTTTTTTATATTTTATAATAAAAATTTACATATTTTCCAAAATTCCGTTTTATTAGATTATTAGTTTCGTGCAATTTTAATGTCAATGTAGTACATAACTTAATCGAGTAATTATTTTTCTCAAGTGATTTTATTGTTAATGAGGATTGAACTCACTGTTAGAGAGAAAGAGAGAGAGAGAGAGAGAGAGAGAGAGAGGAAAACCCAAGCGAAGAGTTCAGGGTTTTACGCTCCCAGTCTTCTGCTTCTTCTTCGTCTTTTTTATGTTTGCGATGCAGTTAAACATCGCAGAGTTGACAATATAAATTCGCGTTTGTTTCTCACTTTACAGACCGACACTTTCTGATTTATCGTTTTCGAATCCTGTCAAAATAATGAACGCTCCGATAATCGGTAAGCTTGTATTTTTTTACCAATTTATATTCATTTCTCTGTTCCTTGCCTATCATTATTTTGTAACAATTTCGTGCTTTTCTTGCTCTTGCTCCCATTCTTATTGCAATTCATGGCCTGTGATTGGTTTTTGTGTGGGTACAAAAAGACCCTTTGCAAGGGGATTTTCCAGAGGTGATCGAAGAGTATTTGGAACATGGTGTAATGAAGTGCGTTGCCTTTAATCGTCGCGGCTCTCTTCTCGCTGGTATTTGTCTCTTACTCTTCCTATTATGGGGTTTCCGTAATCGTTCCTTATAAAGAAGTCTTCTCTTCTTCTCCCCTTTTCGTGCTCACTGTACTGTTCCGTATCACAGAAATTGATTTGGATTTTTTGGAAAGTACTTGAAACTCTGGGAGCTTGTTTACTTAAGTAGTATTTATCATCTCTGATCTCTATTTGTAAAACTATGTGATTTCTTAGTGAGAAATTGTGAAGTTTTCTGTTCTTTAACGTTGTAGTATCAATGTGTCCTGATTTTCTACGAACTCAATTGTCATAGAAACTAGTTTTGCTGGATAAAACGATGACTAATCAACACCCAATTGGAAAAAGCAAGGAGCTTTATCAATGGTTGTAAAATCCATGTTTTTGTTGTTCTTTCAGCGGGGTGCTCTGACGGGAGCTGCGTGATATGGGATTTCGAGACGAGGGGGATCGCAAAGGAGCTGAAGGACGAGGAGTGCACCGCGGCCATCACGAGCCTGTGTTGGTCAAAGTTCGGTCACCGGATTCTCGTATCTGCGGCGGATAAGTCGCTGACTTTGTGGGACGTGGTGAGCGGAGCGAGGCTGAGCCGCACCAATTTACAGCAGACGCCACTGCAGGCGCGGCTCCACCCCGGCTCCTCTTCCCCCTCCCTCTGCCTTGCGTGCCCCCTCTCCTCCACCCCCATGATCGTCGACCTCGCCGCCGGAGCCACCGCCGCTCTCCCCGTCTCCGTCCCGGAGTCCGGCGATGCTCCGGCGAAGAGCAAGCTCTCGGAAGGAGCCCCCTCATTCTCCCCCACCGCAGCCTGCTTCAACAAGCACGGAGATTTGGTCTACGTGGGGAACTCGAAAGGGGAGATTCTCGTGATCGATCACGGAGCCGCGGAGGTGCGAGCCGTGGTTCCGTCTTCGGGCGCGGCCGTGGTCAAGAACATCGTTTTCAGCCGGAACGGGCAGTATCTTCTCACGAACTCGAACGACAGGACATTGAGGATTTACGAGAATCTTCTCCCGTTGAAGAACGGGCTCGGAGCTCTGAAGGGTATAGATGAGTCGGTGGAGGGGCTCGAGGGGTTGGAGAAGCTGAAGGCCGTGGGGTCGAAGTGCTTGACGCTGTTCCGGGAGTTTCAGGACTCGATCACGAAGATGCATTGGAAAGCGCCGTGCTTCAGCGGAGACGGAGAGTGGGTCATCGGCGGCTCGGCGAGCAAAGGAGAGCACAAGATCTACATATGGGACCGGGCGGGTCGGCTTGTGAAGATCCTCGAAGGGCCAAAGGAAGCCTTGATCGACTTAGTGTGGCATCCCGTTCACCCGATCATCGTCTCCGTTTCGCTCACCGGGTTGGTTTACATTTGGGCTAAAGACTACACCGAGAATTGGAGTGCTTTTGCCCCGGACTTCAAGGAGCTCGAGGAAAACGAGGAGTACGTGGAACGGGAAGACGAGTTTGATCTGATTCCCGAGAGTGAGAAGGTTTGAGATAGGCCTCTGTATTTTGATTCGTTGTTCTCTCTCTCTCTCTCTCTCTCTCTCTCTCTCTACTTAACCGTTTTTCTTTATATATTTCATAGGCGAAAGAATCTGATGTCAATGAAGATATTGAAATCGATATCGTCACAGTGGAGAAGGACTCGGCTTTCAGCGATTCGGATATGTCGCAGGATGAAGTTTGCTTTTTACCTGCGGTTCCTTTGCCCGAATCTCCAGAGAAGGACATCGACGATTCATCCAAGCCAGTCGAGAGCAATAACTTCGGGTCTCCTCTCTCCGAAGAAGGTGAACCAAATGGAGTGACAAATCACTCATCAAGTCCACTTGAAGGTATGATACACGTACACGGATTAAATGCATCATCATATTTGTAATTCGTGTGTGGTTTCCTTTTGTAATTCGTGAACCTGACTCGATGATTATTTGGCAGAGGATAACGGAGGAGCTCGCTCGAAAAGAAAAAGGAAACCTTCGGAAAAGGGGATGGAGTTGCAGGCGGAGAAGGTTAGGAAACCTTTGAAATCTTCTAATAAATCGTTTCAACATAAGAGTAAATCTGTTGCTGATGATGACGATACGAGTAATGGGTTTAACGGAGATTATGTTTCCGACGAGTCTCCTTAACTTCTCATTTCTTGAACATGAGATCGAGGGACCTACTAAGTTATATACTTGAGTTTCCTCCTCCAATGAATAGGGAAGTTGTTTAAAAATTCTTCTATGTAACTCTAATTTTTCTTTTTCTATATTATCTATTCCTTGGCGAATTGGTAGTTGCAGATTAGTTTCATATATATATTTTTATTTAAATTGCTAACTATGAGTGTAAGTGATTGATTGTAGCCCCTACGATAGTAGACCGTATTGGATATAGATTTTCTTAAACTGTGTTAATCTTTATGTTTAACTGTTTCTGTTTCATTAATAAACAGAAGTTGTGGTTTACTAGTCTGTACTTCATCAGTTCATAACTTCATATATGCTTCTAGAACAATACAACTGTTATTGATTTACAACACGACATGTTTACAAATTTATTGGTATTACATGAAAGAAAAAGAAGCCTAGTTTTCATTTTCGGAAGACGACCCGAAACTGGCATAAGAAATATAAGCTCCAAGAGCTACGAGCACCATAACTGCAGCGCCGATATTAATCAGGCTCTGCCTATCATCGTTGTTTAGCCTCTTCGTCACACTCACCACTCTCTGTTTCGCACTTTCCGCTATGTACTTCATTCCCAGCTTATTCTCATTCGTGGCTTTCTCGTGGTTTTTCTCTTTTGCTGGTGCGAGTTTCTCGACAACTTTCTTCCCGACGTCTAAAACTTTCGATGCAGCAGCAGCAGCAGCAGCAACTTGAGCTGATCCTTTTCCGATATCTGGTTTCTTTATCGCCGAAGTCTCATCGGTGTTCTTTATTTCCGAATGACTTTGGCTCGGAGGGGTCACTTCCGGGCCCTTCTCGGCCTTGGGCTCGCTCGATGCCTTCTTTTCTTTCGGCTCGTCGATCCTCTTCTGGGCCTTTTGATCCTCATCCCCAGCTTTCTTCAATGCTCTCTCAACAATTGCCTCGTTTGCTCTCTTTGCCATTTGAGCAACTGCTTCTGGGGCTTTCTGGGTGGGCCTGGGGATCGGAGATGGAGGAGAGGCTTTGGTCTCGGCGGGTTTTGTGGGAGGAATATTTTGACTAACGTTCTGTTGGGATGTTTTTTCGGCAGATTTGTCTGCTGTCGAAGGAGAAGGGAGAAGAGTCTTTGGCATTGTGATGGTGAGAGCTCCAAGGTGGTATTTGGCATGGATCTTGTTGGCCTCGCAGTTGACGGGGACGAGGATGACTTGGTTGAACCGACTCCACTTGTTGTTCAACAGTGCTCGCTGCCCTTGGACTCGAATGCTGTTTCCCCGCTCGAACGTGATCTTCATTTGCTCCTTCACAAAACCTGAAATAGGATACAAGTATGAGAAATTGTCCAAAGTACCACCATTTTTATTTGGTTTTCCCAAAATTCACTAAAATTAATTGTTTCCAAAATACCAGTACAAAAGTCTAAAATACCCTTTAAACAATTTCGTTACATTTTATTTAATATCATTGTTAATCGGTTACTATTTATTTATTTAAAAAAATTAAACTTAAAAAATTAAAGACTACTACACCTTTAAAAAAATTAATTTTTTCTTAATTTTTTAACCGATAATATAGTGTAGGATATTTGTGTTAGTTTTATTTTTTAAAAGGATATTTCGTGTTTTCACATGAAATTTACTTATTTTGGGAAGAAAACATGTTTGGATGAACTTTGGGAAAATCAATAATAAGAGGGAAAAATTGTCCAAAGTACCAACATTTCTAATTGTTTTTCTCAAAATCCACTAAAATTAATTTTTTTCCAAAATACTAGTACAAAAGTCTAAAATATTCTTAAAACAATTTTTTTACATTTTATTCCATATCCATATTAACCGGTTATTATTTATTTATTTTTTTAAAAAAATTATTTTTTGAAAAGTAAAAACTGCTCAAACCCTAAAAATTTAATTTTTTTTTAATTTTTTTTTCTAATTATTTTGGCTGGTAGTATTGTGTAGGGCATTTGTGTTAATTTTATTTTTTTAAATGGTATTTTGTTTTTTCACATGAATTTGCTTGTATTTTGGGAAAAAAATATGTTTATGTGTATTTTGGGAAAATAAAAAATATAAAATAATATTTTGGGCAATTTATCTAACAAGATGTGGTATTTTGAGCAATTTCTCTACAAATATATCTGTAAAGTGACGGATTTTATGTGATGTATTGAAATGGTGGGATTCCATTTTTCTATTTCATGTTTTCGACATATTATAATAGTATCTTTGGAAAAAATTGCGAACCCGGGACGTGAAGAACAACAACACGAGCTCCTTCGTTTTCATTGGTGTCGATTTTGGGATCGAAATCTTCAAAGACTGGACGGTTGGTTTGGTTCGGACGGAAAGCTGGAACTCCGCTATTTCTTTGCCTCCAAGCCATCTTTTTTTTCTTCTTCAACTTCTTGTGCTTCTCTTTTATGTATTTATCCAAGTTGTTGAGCTTTGTAACGTTCTGATTTTTATGCTTAATCAACGTTGGAGAGTGGTGTATATATAGAGTGGTGGGTAATGATATATATTCCAATTTGGTAGCATTGGTTTTAATTTTGAGGTATATTTGGGGTTTTGGCATGGTTTGTCTTTTGGTCGTGTATGAGGTATAACTTCTTCGGCAATTAACGTGACAAATGAAAAAGATTGTTGTTTTTGCGTAATGATTTAAAATTAAAAAAACAATGGAAAAGGGGGGTTCTTTGTTTGCCTTCGTCATTCAAATTTACAGTAAAGAAACATTAGGCTGTTGCTTATTCCTTCAAGTTAATTGCGCCTTCAATCATACTGTAGTGAATATACTTTATTCTGGCTTTACGTAGGATTTATAGGCCCTTTTTATATTCTCAATAGTTCAACTTACTAGCCTTTCTCATGTCTTTTTCTTTTATAAATATTATTTCCCAGTAAACCTCTTTTTAGAATTTGGAATTCACTGTGAAAAATGAAAATTATAGTATAAAATTTATGCTATAAATTCGGGTAGGCAGTGGAAATGTTTAAATTTTGGAGAGTATAAGGTAATAGTATACTATCTTATATTACTGGGTATTTATGATTTTTGGCTTTTGGTTCTGATCAGTACTCAACTATTGTTTTTTTAGAAAAAAATATTAGACACATTTTCAAACCAATGGTTGCGATTTTCGACCACAAACTTAATTTAATGGCTATAGATTACCTTCGAACACTCAATTGAGCTTAAAACTAAGGCTCAAATACCTAAACCAAAATATCAATTTATGATAATTTTAAAATTATGACGATTGAAACTTTTTTAATTCTTTTTAGAACTAATATCCGTTACTTGTTTCTAATTTCAATCTCTTCCAAGAAATTTTCAGAAATAACACTTCTCTTGTGAATACTTTTGAGTTAATGTATATAATAACCGTATAGAGATTTTACATTTTGGATTTATCCAACGTTTTGTAAAACTAAGGTAAATGTCCAGTCATTTTGATTTACGAAATTTAATTCTAATTTTGCCCAAATAATTATTCCCGCCCAAACGAAATTTTAATTGTAAATCGAATTAAATATAACCTTAAAAACCGTCCATTCCCTGCATTAATTCATTTTTGAATTCTCTCTCCAAAACTCATTTCAGATTCTCTCTCCAAAACTTGAAACAAAAAACAATCTCCATTTTTGAAGCAGGAAGAAGAAAAAAAACGATTTATAAAGTTTCTAATCGGCGAAAAAGCAACGATTAACAGGTAATTTCTTTTTCAAGTTTATTTTCTGAAATATTGAAACCATTTTCACGGTGTTGGTATATCTACTTCTCAGGTTTATTTTCCGTAAACAAATTGTTCTTCATCAAGAGTTTATCCCCAAATGAGGAAGACGACGATCTTTCCTGATGATGCGATTGAGCATCGCCAAGTTGCAGATCTCGGTCGGCGCTAGGTTCTCGATGATCGAGGCGACGCATACTCCGGCAAATCTCCGAGCCCCAGTTTCGATTGTTGGGACATGGACGGACAATGAAGAACTCGATCCGCTCGGGTCAAAAAAGGCGAAGAGGGAGAAACCAGAGCCCATGAATAATGAAGACAAAGAGAGACTGGAAGTTTATGTAAAGCTGAGATCTTTATGACAATTTACGTTGTAAAACAATTTATAGTTATGTAATTTACGTTCTGTAAAACAATTTACGCTTCTGTAATTTACATCATGTAAAACAATTTATGCTGTAAAATAGTTTACGATGTAAATTGATATTACGAACCAGTAGGCAAGAACAATCTGGAGATTTTTAAGGAAGTTGATGCTGTAAATGGAGTTTAAAAACTCGACAGAATTGGTTATGAGGAAGATGTTTCGAACAATTGTACTGAAATTGATACCAAATTGGAATATATATCATAAATGGAGTTTAATTATGCTGAAAATAAATGGTCAATTAACTAACCACAGTTGTAGGATCTAAATGAAATTAATTAAACCGTTGAAAATTTGCACAATAAAGAATTTTTTTAAAAATTTTGGCGATAACTTCAAAAATAAATTAAAAATTAAATTAAAAAATTGGCCGAAAAATAGAAGGGCATAACCATAACTAAATAACGTTAATTAATGTTACACGTAAGCGTTTTGGACATTTACAAAATTTTACTAATTAATTTTGAAGGTAGTCCAATTCGCTAAATTTTTGTTTCTAATTTTTGGTAGTTAACATAGGTCATTCATTCGAATTTTTGTTTTTTTGCTTTTGAAGGATTTTGTGTTGAGATATTTTAGAAAGCCAAGAAAGCAAAAGTCGAATTGTGTGATTAGAGGTGCACGGAGAGGAGCTGAATCAACTACCAAGGCAGCCACGGTGTACCTGACGCACTACTCCTTCAAAAATCTCCCAAAACATAAAACAGTCCTAGAAAACGGGTCCCACGTGGCCCTAAAGAAAGAAAGTAAAAGAAAGACAGAAACTGTCCACGACTGTTACTTTTGTTCCTTTGGACATCTAAAACACTCCATTCACTTTCCATTTTGGTCACTTCACTTCACTAAGTAAGCAGAGCTACTCGCTTCTTCTTCCCTTGTCTTCTCTTCTCATCTTTCTCAAATGTGAGTCACCTTATTTCCCTTCTCTTCTCTTCTCATCTTTCTCAAATGTGAGTCACCTTATTTCCCTTCACTTACAGCTTTACTGTTAGGTGATCAATAAATGCATTTGATTCGCATTCCTTTGTTTGGTTGATGAGAAAATTACTTTAAAGTTACCAACTTGATGTAAAAGTTGGAATCTTTTTTCACTTTTGTTTACTGTTCTCTTATCTTATCACTTACGTCGTGTTGTTTCCTCAACATTTCCCATTATTCTCACTCTTTGTCATCTCCTACTCTTTCAGCAACCAAACCATGAAGTGATGTTATAGTCAGTGAAGAAGAAGAAGAAGGATGGGCAAGGGTTTGGCATTGCTGGTCTTGGTGTTGGTAATGGTGTTGGTGCAGTGTTGTGTGGGCGTACAAGAAGAGCACTCGTACTACAAAGACCCGACTCAGCCCGTGGCGGCTCGCGTGAGAGACCTTCTCCGAAGAATGACCCTCGAAGAGAAGATCGGTCAGATGGCTCAGATCGATCGCAGCGTCGCCAATGAACTCACCATGAAGACTTATTCCATCGGTAATCACTCTATTTAAGCCCTTGCACTCCATATGTTCGTGAATATTCCTCAAACGTAGACTTCTTTACTTTTCTTTTTGGTTAATGTAATTACTAGCCTATTATAAACTACATGAATTTTGTTATAGCTCACGTTTGGTAAGTTGTTGGTAAATAACCAACTCAAACCATTTACAATTTTGTTTGGACATATTTAACCCAAAAATTTACAACAAATTAATAAAAACATAAAGGGCAAACCGGTTATTTATATGTCAGGTAAGCACGCTGGTTATTTATAAAAAAATTAACAAAACGTTGGCTATTTACCACAAATTAACAAAACGTTGACTATATCCAAATCTCTTATTTTTACGTTGTTTAATTACTCAATTTTTTGATACATTTTTGCAGGAAGTGTTTTGAGTGGCGGTGGAAGCGCGCCTCTCCCGGAGGCAAGCGCGGCGGATTGGGTCAACATGATCAACGAATACCAAAAGGCTGCTCTGAGTAGTCGCTTGGGAATCCCGATGATCTACGGAATTGACGCTGTTCACGGACATAATAATGTGTACAACGCCACGATATTCCCACACAATGTCGGCCTCGGGGCTACAAGGCAAGCAAAGAAAATCAATAATAATTTCTTGGTTTTATAGTTCTGTTTTCCGGGCGGTAGTTAGTATAGCCTAGTGGTAATACCAGATCACTTTCAGTTAGGAGGTCGTGGGTTCGATTCCCTCAAGCAGTATAAACCTGCATTCAAACAAAAAAAGTAGTTCTGTTTTCCGGGTTCTTATACTTTTGTTAATTTCATCCTTTGCGCGTAGAGATCCTGAGCTGGCTCGGAGGATCGGTGCCGCCACTGCTCTCGAAGTCCGAGCTACTGGGATCCCATATGTCTTTGCCCCATGCATTGCGGTAATCGCCTACAAATTCTTAGAACTTTTTTCAACTATAAATCAATTATGAACTTACATGTCTGGGCGGTGAATCTTCTTCGTAGGTCTGCCGAGACCCGAGGTGGGGCCGGTGCTACGAGAGCTACAGCGAGGATCACAAAATAGTCCAAGAAATGACGGAGATTATTCCGGGCTTACAAGGAGACATTCCTTCGAATTCTCGGAAAGGAGTTCCATATGTTGGCGGAAAGTACGAGTCTGAAAGAAAGAAAGATTTTTTTTAATGCAATATTGGTTCGAAACTGACGTGGGCAACACAAAATGAAGGACTAAGGTGGCGGCTTGCGCAAAGCACTTTGTGGGGGACGGAGGGACGACAAAGGGCGTGAACGAGAAGGACACGGAGATCGACTACCACACTTTGCTCAGCATCCACATGCCCGCCTATTCTGATTCCGTCATCAAAGGTGTTTCCACCGTTATGATCTCCTATTCCAGCTTGAACGGCAAGAAAATGCACGCCCATCAAGACCTTGTCACCGGTTTCCTTAAGGACACACTTAAATTCAAGGTTGATTCCTGTTTCCTGTTCAATGTTTCATAGTTTAATATGCTTTATCCACTCGATATTTTTGTTCACATTTGCGTGCAACTTTACCCAAGAGTTACATTGATGTTCGAGAACTTCCATTTAAGGGACAATTTTCTCGTCTGATTCGACAACATGTTTATTATGCATTAAGTTCGAATAGTTTTCTTTCATTCAAGGGTTTTGTAATCTCGGATTGGGAAGGAATCGATAGGATTACAACGCCAGCACATGCTAACTACACGTACTCCGTCCAAGCTGCGATTCAAGCCGGTATTGACATGGTTAGTTTAATATTACAAATTTACAATGAGGTTGAACCGATCAAATCAGATATTTATTTTCGGTTTTTTAATATATAATAGTTTGATTGAAATATTGGGTCTGCTTGTCACATACAGATAATGGTCCCTTTCAACTATAGCGAGTTCATTCTCGACCTCACGAATCTGGTCAACAACAATGTTATTCCGATGAGTAGAATCGACGATGCAGTTTCCAGGATTTTGCTTGTCAAGTTTACTATGGGTCTATTTGAGAACCCGTTAGCTGATCTCAGCTTAGTCAACGAGCTTGGGAGCCAGGTGAAGATTATTATCGAAAGTCAACAACCTTGTCCGAGTATTTTCTATGTTACAAGAAGAGCTCTTACTTCTTGATCAGGCACATCGAGAGCTGGCAAGAGAGGCGGTGAGAAAATCGCTTGTGCTTCTGAAGAACGGTAAAAACGAGACAAGTCCATTACTACCGCTTTCCAAGCGGGCCCGCAAGATCTTGGTCGCTGGTAGTCACGCCCATAATTTGGGGTATCAGTGCGGTGGCTGGACCATTACATGGCAAGGATTTAGTGGCAACACTGCTACAAGAGGTGTATTTTCCTCTCTTTTTTTTTCTTCTTAAATTCATCTTCAGGATCTTGCTCTAATTATATACATTTTGGGTCTTTGTGGTTTATAACCACCCGAATTTAAGAAGATTGGGAAATAATCCACATTTTGTTAATTTTGTGTAAATAGCCAACCCAAATGATTTGCGTCTAAAATAACCTAAAGCAATGCCGTCTATTTTTTTCAGGCGATTTTAGAATTTAATATTTCAAAATTGTGCAAAATATTTACTGAATCGCTAAACAAAAAATTCAAATTTTGAAAAAGAAAATTTCCCAATATATTTCATGTACTGCGTGGAACAAAATGTCAAACAACTAACAAAAACTCACGAATTTGATGCCATGTAATCAGTTTGAGGATTTACAAAAAAATAACAAAAAAAAACTCAATTCGTTATGTTTTGGTGGCTTACATGGCTAATTTTTTTTAATATATTTTCGTTTTGTTTTCGAGCAGGCAGCACGATCTTGGACGCGATAAAATCGACGGTGGATCCGGTGACTGAAGTGACACACAAGGAGAACCCGGAGGCGGAGTGGGTGAGATCAAGCGGGTTCGATTACGCGATAGTTGTCGTGGGAGAGCAGCCTTACGCAGAAACAGCGGGGGACAGCTCAGCGCTGGAGATGGGGGAGGCGGGGTCCGCGGTGGTGGAGAACGTGTGCCGGAGCGTGCGGTGCGTGGTGGTGCTCGTGACGGGGCGGCCCCTCGCGGTGGAGCGCCACATGGCGGGCATCGACGCCTTGGTCGCGGCGTGGCTGCCGGGATCGGAGGGTCAGGGCGTGGCCGACGTGCTCTTCGGGGACTACGGCTTCACGGGGCGCTCCCCAAGAACTTGGTTCAAGACCGTCGATCAACTTCCCATGAACTTCGGCGACCAACACTATGACCCGCTTTTCCCTCTCGGCTTCGGACTCCGAACCGAGTCCGTCAAAGACCTCGTCGCCAGGTTTTCGTTTCATTACTAGCATAAGAGCATTTCTAATGGTGCATATATATATATTTTTTTGAAGGCAAGTTTTTACTTGTAGCGGGATTGAACCCACGCCCTCCAACTTGGAGGGGTGTTCATTACCACTAGGCTATTGAACACTTGCTAGTAAATATAAATAGTTCTCAGCTTATGGCTTAACTATTAGCTAAGGCAAAATACATGAAATCTACATTCATGAAAATACTGATTTGTATGAATGCATATATTAAAATATTATTGATAATTAGTGAGGATTAAAAAAAGAATTATTATTGATATGTTGATAAATTTAAAGTAAAGAATTTTTTTGATTCACCACAAAAAATGAATTTAGTTAAGTATGTTAATATTTTTAAAATATGATGACGGGACAACTCAAACTAATGTCGTTCTAACTTATCATGAAAGATGGTCTATTATCCTTGTCAATCAGTAATTGGAATATCTGCGAAAGAACTTGCTATTATGCCTTGTGAATTACTAATTGGATTATCTGGTTCTTCATCGATAGGTCAATCTCCGCTGGTATTGTTACGAAGCCATATGCTCTTATCATCACGCTTTCGCTAATTCTCAGTTTATATTTATGAGGTATGTTCTTTTCTGGAATCTATTTCTCTTTCTCTAATTTTTAGTTTATTAAGGTTTACCCTTTGAACCCCGTTCTTTTGTTAATTAATTAGGCACATTAAATATAGAGAAATAGCCCAAACTCAATTTTATATTGATCTTTTTACGGTTATTTTGAGGAAAAAAAAAATCAATTTTAGTGAATTTTGAAAAAACCAACAAATAATAATAGTACTTTGGTCAATTTCTCTTAAATATTTTTAGGGATGAGGGACGATCTAACTCTATGTTTTTGTACCACAGGATGAATGAGAAGCGTGCTACAAATTAACAAAATAGATTTTTGGAGTCGCTTAACCAACTCTCAGAAAACTGAATTTCGGTCTATTTATTTGTAGCCTATTATTAGTGTAAAATTTTATTAATCACCATTGAATTCGACTACATTAGGGCGTCATTTTTATGGCGACAAGATAAATTACAATTTATTTTCACGCTCATTATTTATAAATATATACATCTCTCTCTTCCCTAGATTATATTTTGAATTCTGGCATTTTATTAGTAGGTATTTTATGGTAGATCATGTATTTGATGGGCAACATTCAAAACTGTTATTTGGACAATAACAATACTGTTATAAATAGAAGGAGAAATTGCATTTAATTTTTTTTACAATAGGTGGATTATTTTCCATCCATTTAACTTTAGTGCTTATTATCCACAAAGACAATTTAATATTAATAATTAAGAGTTTGACAAATTATTTTTTCTTAAAATATAAAAATAATTTTAAATTTTAACTAATTTTTTAAAAAAAAAAACCTACAGTATTTTACTACACAGTTTTTGTTTTTTAAACTGTAATTTCTCTTATAATTTTTACACTAATTTTTAGTTCTAATTATCCACATCCTTTAATCAGATCACTGTTTTTTTTTTTTGAAATTATCAAAATCAATAATATAACTTTTACAATCTATAAGCATCCACTTTAATATACTTTCTTTTTATCAAGGTTTAAATTATCAGAAAAAATTGTGAAAATGCCGGCGGATTCTCAGAGATCTGAAGTTGTGGAAATATTAAACTTTTTTCGTTTTGTCACAAAATTGTCTTGGAAATTTGATGAAAATACTGTTTATTTTGCCGATTCTCATGAGTTTTCGATCAGTCATTCAATTTCAATTAATCTTCGGTTGTTTTTTTTTCAAATTTCGCCACCGGCAATATTGAGCCGTTTATTGAAAGTTTGAAACCATATCAAAATCACTTCTTTTAAACGCTGGAATAAATAATATTCTCTCAAGTTTAATGGTGAAAATAATATCAGAATAAAAACATTAAGCAGGACAAAAAGTAGCAAAACGTTACTCCGCGTGCGGTCTAAAACAAAAAAGAAGTAGCAAAACGTAGAGTTACGTGCGCGCGCGCGCGCGCACATATATATATATCATGGACATCCTACGTGTTTCATTTATATCCATGATAAACCGGAAAACTCAGGCCAATAAAACATGCACGCAGAACTCGCCGTACGGTTTTATATATCTGAGAGAGAGAGAGAGAGAGAGAGAGAGAGAGAGAGAGAGAGAATGGAGACCACAATATTCAAAATCTTCTATGTACCACCACCTTCATTGTTAGTCAACGCACTATCGGTAGTAAACTTGCCGGCCTTAGTGTCGGTGGGGCTATCGGAGGTGAGAGGAGAGAACATGAAGTATTCGAAATTCTCGATCAAACCAGGCGATAAACCGAGCGTAGTGGTTAAGGGCAAAACGGGAATGCTTATTTGTTACACGCCGGCTTTAATGGCGGCCTTGTCGTCCTTCTTTGTTTTTCCCGGCGAGGGTAACTTTAGATTGTTAATTCTCACTTCCGCTCTTGCCCTTCATTTCTTCAAGAGGGTTTGCGAGGTACGATTACTACAACTGTTTATTCCAAACCTACTAATTTTGACATGATTTAGAGCCTCGTATCGTATGAAACAAACATGGATAATTGATTGAAACAATTAGATTAAGATTATAAATATGTAAATATATTTTAATATGAAGATTCGTATACGGAAATTGGGGTTTCAATGATTTAGGCGAACATGATAACTTATCACATTGCTGTTATTATTATTATTTTTTTCCGAATCTTAGGAGAAGATTTTTTACTGAAACTTGGCAGATAATGGATGTTCCCAATTTATAACATACTGGATTAAACTTGGCAGAGTAGATTAAAACCCGTCTTTATTTGAATTTTATTTATATTAAGGTTTCAGTTTCATTTCAGTATTTATCGTAACCACGATTTTTCTCGTACTACGTAAGAGTTGATATGATATTTTCAGATTTTTTTTTGTTTAGTACAAATATACGTGAAATTAAATGCTTCAGCTATGAGTGTCTTATTTTATAAATCCGTAAGTTGAGATGACACTTACGGTTATTATTTTGTGGGTTACTCGCAAAAGTCTATGTCATGCAATAATTGCTTTCGTGAAGTTTCCTAGTCCTACAAGCTCATTCAATTTTTTTATGTTCTTCCTTTCTCATTTTGGCACAGGTTCTATTTGTTCACAAATATAGTGGCAATATGGAGCTCAAGACTTTGCTTACTATTTCTGTTAGCTACTTCATATCCACAGCAACAATGATTTATGCACAACACCTTTCACAAGGCCTTGCAGAGCCAATGATCGACCTCAAACAAATTGGGATCGCTATGTTTCTGATTGGCATAAGTGGGAATTTTTACCACCACAATCTTCTCTCACAACTAAGAGTAAATGAAAAAGATGGCGAGAGAATGTATAAGATACCAACGGGTGGTCTTTTTGGCCTCATTATATGCCCTCATTACCTTTTTGAGATCATAGCATACATGGGCTTCTTTTTAATATCCCAAACACCTTATTCATTGTCGGTGGCTTTGGGAACGATGTGCTACCTTGTGGCAAGAAGTTGTGCAACCAGGCAATGGTATATCTCCAAGTTTGAGAATTTTCCCAAACATGTGAAGGCTATAATTCCCTATGTACTTTAGATCCTCCATCGTAGAGATTATTGTTGAAGTCAGTTATTTGACAATGATATATTTATGAAGTTCTAATGAGTAGCCAAAACTCTAGCCTAGTTCTTGGGTTTTTTTTTTTTTTTTTTTTTTTTTTTTAATATTTTGATTATGTGCCTGGTCCTATATCGGGGCGACAATGGCTATCTCCTTGCCTATGGATGCCCGTCCAGCATTAGTCCAACCAAAGATGCAATTACGGATACGGAACTTCTTATTTTTTTGGATATACCGCATATTGATAAGTATACCGCTGAGTATCTTATAATTTATTTTTACCCCGTACTGGTGATATCGACAAATTATCGAAAATATATCGAATACCGACAAATAAACCAAAAAAAACTATATAACACATATTACTATATAACACATAAGTCTCAATTTTTCAAATTAAGAAAAGACCCAAATATCAAAGTGTTCAAGGCAAACAATGAACTTGAAGTTTAAAGAAAGAGTTCTTTGACGTAAAAAAAGAAAGAAAGAACACAACACAAATTTCACTTCACTTCAGTTGTAGGTTTAGTTTCGGGGCAGTTGAAACGTACATGTGTTCACCATCTGACCTTGACAATACATCGGCCACGACATGTATGATGAAAAATACTGCTCGTAGGTCTTGATATGCATTTTGTTGTTGTACTGATCTAGACTAATGAAAACGTTGAGGATTGGATAGTGCACGAACTTTACAAGTATGTTGGGTCCAATGGTAGGTGACTCGGATTCCGTGATCGACATTATATCAAATTGAGAAGACATTGGATCAATCTTAATGCTCGAAGACGCACCAGGCATGGGAGCTGCGTATGCCGAGGGGTCACCAAAATAATAATAAAATGTGGATAATTGTTTTTGATCTAACTTGTCATCGCGTTGGTTAGCAACTTGAGAGAATGCGCCAAATTCACCATCATCACCACCACCACGATCACCACCATGACTTCGACCATACTTACCTCCGTAATCACCACCATAGTCACCACCATAGTCAGCACTGTATCCACCACCGGCATAGCCACCGCCATATCCATTATCACCGTAGGTACTACCCCCATGAGTGCTACCACCACTAACACTACCTCCATGAGGGCTACCACCACCAGCACTACCTCCACGAGGACTACCATATCCACCACCAACATCTTGACCAACATCATCCCGCATTCGACGTCAAAGCCCAAATTTTGGGCCTCATCAGCTAATTTTAGATTAGGATTCCCGAGATCATCATCGAGGTGTGACAATCGAATCCAATTAAAGATTACATCGTCTAGATTTTTGTTATCCACCATTGCCATGGATCGTTGAAGGATTTCATATGAATCTTGCCTATCGACGCCGTCATTGGCAGTTTCCATGTTGTACTGCATGATTTCCTAAGAGCACATGAGATCAAGAAAAACCTTATAAGTATTTCAAGGTTAACAACTGATAATGAGGTTTTTGTCAAGTTGCATTATAACCACTGTGTTGTCAAGGACAAGAGGTCGATGATTGTTCTTCTTCAAGGATTACTTGATACTGGATTGTATCTCTTCTACTCTGGTAGAAATGGACAAGTGGTGAAGATGAGTGATGGATTGTATCTCTTCTCCTGTAGGAGCCTTTCCGCTAAATACATTGAAATTTCAAACCTTAGTTCTTGCTTTGTAGCTATGTTACCCGATAATTGGATAATTTTCCACAGACGCCTTTGTCATGTGTCTGATAATGTTTAACAGAATGTCTTGACTCGTAATAATATTTAGTGTGCTAAAAATTCATTGAGTAATTTATGCTCATCTCGTCAATGGGTCAAAAACCAATCTCTACCATTTCCATCTTCACAAAGTCAGTCTAGACGCCCATTACAGCTTGTCCATACGGATTTGTGGGTAAGAGCACCGGTTTCTTCAAGAGTGGGATATGATATTACATACACTTTTTTTTGATGATTTTACACGTTTCACATGGCTATATCCACTTAAAGAAAAATCTAAGGCATTCTCAATCTTCAAGAGGTTTAAAAAGTTCATTGAAAAATCACTTAAGTATGAGATTTGTGCAATAAAATGTGATTATGGTGGAGAACATATATCTTTCATTCCCTTTTTTACTGAGTAAGGAATTGCAGCCAGACATCCATGTCCTCATGTCATGCTCAAAATGGTAGAGTTGAACGTAAGTATAGACACTGTGTGGAACTTGGTTTGTCTATGCTAGCGCTACTCATGAGATTTTGGTGGGATTCATTTTTCACAAGTGCTTATGTCATCAACGTATTACCTACACCGGTGCTACAAGGTCTTAGTCTTTTTCAGAAACTCCATGCAAGACTCCCTGACTATGATTCATCTTCTCTAATGTCAGCAAGGAAAGAGACGTAGGTGAGCTAAATGGAGTGAAATTCATCTTCTCTAATGTCACAAATATCTCAAAACCAGCCTAGAAACCTTGATTTTAAGCCTCACTGCTCTGACGTCGTGCTTGGCGAGCCATACCGACGAACGTAAGGATTCGTGGAAGATGGACTACATGAAGCCACCGAGAACAGCCTTGTCACTAGGAACACTCGAGCGCCGCTAATTTTTTCTTTCGCTCCACGATTTTTGTTCAAAAATATTTCCTCGAGTTCTAGCGAGGAAACTCCAGCTCGAACATCATTAGACCAACCGCTCTTCAAGAGCCTCAGCAAATTAAGATTCAGAGACATAAAATTATATGTCATGTTTGGCTACATAAAGACATGAGCTTGCAAGGTGATGATCGAGCGGAGACTTAGCCTCCTTCATCATTGACTACGTTCAATAAAGAACAACAAGGTGTTGCCAATCAGTTGTCCTAGGAAAGCCTATTTCCCTCAAGCAAAGAGAAATATTTGCTCAAGCTCCTCCTACAAGATTCAAAGTTCTTGAAAGTCTGGATTAGGATCATGACTTTGCGATCATGATATGCGACCTCTTCCCGAATGTTGAAACATCGTGGAGTTTGGGAAATATACGACGTAGGGTTTTAGATTAAGACTTTTCTAATCATAACAAGTAAAATATAGTATCTGTAAAATATTTTTGAATGTTATTTTGGCAAAATAGGCAATATATTATAATCATTAGGAAAGTGTCGTTGCTAAGCCTTTTTTCGTAATGAATAGGCAATATATTATATTAGACTCATTAGCAAAGGGTATATGAGAAGCGTGTATCTTGGATTTAATGTTTTATAACGTAACACGTTTTACATAAAATAATCACGTATTGATGGATGAACATATTTAAATATGTCCACTAGCAATTAAATTATATCATGGATATTATTCTTTATGAACCTGATTGCGAAGTAGTTTTCTATAAATGCGGTCAACTGTAACGATGTGGGTATCCCTGATCAAATCAAGAAACACGCAACACAAAAAATGTGGGCTTCACCTGTGTTGTGGATCGTAGGTATTGTGGTGATATACACATTTGATAAGATCATTAGAAGAAGATGGAAGAGTTGCGAAAGACAAGAAAGCCTTCCTCCAGGCTATATGGGATTGCCTTATATTGGAGAGACTTTGCAACTCTTCAACCCTAGCAACTCTTTCGATATTCTTCCTTTCATCAAAACTAGAATCCAAAGGTATGCGTTTTCCGTTAAGGCAGATTGTCTTTTTCGACTTTGAAAGGGAAGTAAGGAAAACTTATAAAGATCTTGAGTTATTCTTCTCGTTACCAATTTGTTTTAAAAAAGAAATTCGTGATACTTCATCTAGTATCAGAGCCCATTAAGCCCAAACGGTTACCCGATCCAATTGTTGTGATTCGACTCAAGATGAGCGAACGCAAAAAGTCGTCATTTTGAGAGGGCGCGTTAAGAATCCCAAATTAAAAGTAAACGAGAACTAACAAGAGTTTATAAAAGTTATGAGTTCCTCCTCTTATCACTTTAGTTTATCTAAATTTGTTGTCTTGACAGGTTTGGGCCGATTTTCCGAACAAGTATAGTAGGTCGACCGGTTGTGGTATCGGCTGATCCAGAAGTGAACACATACATTCTGCAGCAAGAAGAAACCGGTGCAGTTGAGCTTTGGTACTTCGATACTCTCTCCAAAGTTCTGTCGTTGGATGACACCGAAACTCGAATGAATGCGATCGGCAATGCCCACAAGTACATCAGAAACACTTTACTCAAACATTTCGGTTCCTTGAGCCTCAAGAAAACCCTCATCGGTGAGATCGAGCAATTCGTCAACCAAACACTTGCGGGTTGGTCTACGCGAGATTCCGTTGAAGTCAAGCGCGACCTCCTTGCTGTAAGTTTCTTTTTCTTATTCCTTTTTTTTTTATCTTATCTACATCGGGCCTATGAATATGATGATGGAGACACAACGTGGGTAATAATTTTAAATCCATACACAACAAAAACATTTATTGAATTACTGTTATAGTTTTCTCAGTCAGATCTTATCTTTCGGATCATAAAATTGCGTGCTTTTTTTTTATCTAGACTTTTATATGTATCTGTAGACATTTGAATTAATTATCGAATAAATTATTACAATTAGTGCGAATCCAGTTTTAATATTTTAATTAAAATTTATTAAATTAACTAATTTTTATTAACTAAGTGATTAATTTCAGTCTAATAAATTACTTTTAATAAAATAAAATTTGCACTATTTTGTTTAAAAGAGTAAATTATTACAGACTATCGACAAAAAATTCATTATTACTGGTTTTAACGATTGTAACTCATCACTCCTACGAAGAACTTATTTAACATCAACCTCTTATTATTTTCTTTTATATCCGTTTTTTTATATATTCATTGTATTCTTCTTGTTCTCCATATTAAAAAAATTCGACAAAACAAATATTATATATAAACGAAAACCTGATCTGAACTGGGAAAAAAATTATAACCCTATTCAAATCATTTATACGAATTGTTACATTATACAGAAGTATTTTCAAATATGAATACTATTTTTTTTGCTATCCTTCTTATACTAGGCAAAATAGTTATGTAATTGAAGTATTTGATACGGTAGCTAACTAGAACCCCGATCTAACCAGTATAATTTTGATTCCATGCATAAGTCATACGTAAAGTTTCTAAATGAATAAAAATGTGTTGATCAGTTCCTATATAAAAACATTTCATTGAAAAGGCTAGCTGCGCATAATAAACTCAAAGCACAATTTTCGTTAATTATTCTGATGTGGACCACAATTATAAAAAATATACATACATGTGTATAAGAAGACTTGATAAAATAAATTATACTTATTATCTCATCTTTTTATTATGTGAATTTTGTATTTAATATAGGTTTTGTAAATTACTGTCAAATAACCGGCTCGATTTATTTAATTTTAATGATCAAAATTGAAAAGGAAACTTGTCCAAAATTTACGAATATTTAATACAACATAAGCATATGGGTATTAACAACCAATTAATAAAAACGTTACTTATGTCCAAATTCTTTAAATTTCTGTCGACTAATTATCCAGTTATATTGTTACTATACATATATGTGGATAGCTAGTTGGTGGCGGTGGACATGCCTGCTTCATAAATAAATATTATGATGATAATCTATCAAAAATTTGTTTTCCATAAGCGCACGTTTCGAAGAATATATACCAGCTCATTATTATGTCTCTAACAAAATTTTGTTTTTCACCGGCGCAAATTTTTCAGTCATGCCAGTTTTTTTTCTTCTTTTGAATGCACAAAGTCTTGTCAGTTATATATCCAGAGCAAAATCCAGTGAAAATATCAAAATTTTGATTAAACCAACCATTCCACATAACATTTCATACAACATAAATGAAAAACTGTCATGATTTTGATTAAACGTTTATTTGATTGTCTTATTTTTGTACAAGTAATCATAACATAAATATCGTAGATATATGTTCAAATATGTCAAACTGTCATGATTTTGTTTTTATTAGAGTTTAATCATGCCCACGTACTCCTACTGGTATATATATATATATATATATATATATATATATATATATATATATATATATATATGTTTAGTCAACTGACATGTGTTACGGTGCATGATATAAATTAATACGGCACAGTTTATTATTGGGATTCTATTACCTAATACAAACGTAAATAATTGAGACTAGATTATTGACTTTTGTATATAATTAGAAGTCACTTTCATTTTATATATAGCTTGTCATTTAAGATCTTTTTTCCTTGATTTCCTGGATATTAAAACAAGTCAGGAATTCCGAAAAAAAAATTAAAAAAAAAGTCAGGAATTGTGGTTAAGAAAATCGCTGACAACAGGGCTAACTCATTACCATATATAGCACAACTTATTTCCAACTGGCGATATAAAAATAATACCATAAGATTTCTGCTGCATTCTATTACCTAATACAAACTTAAATAAATCATTAGAGATTATACTAAAACAAAGAAATCAATGTCTACATATATATATATATATATATATATATATATATATATTATTGTGAAAGTTGTGTTTTTTGGGTGGAACGATTGCGACTTTGTCATTCTCAAGATTTTTTTATGTTTTATTTTTATCAAAAAAAATTTATGTTTTATTTTTATATGTCGTAACTTGATTGGATTATGTAAGAAATGAAAAGATCATTAATTGTGAAATAATTAATTGTGAAATAGATCCGAGTTATTCGCACTTATAATATTATATATATATATATATATATATATATATATATAAATATGAAAACAACAATTAGAAAAAATATCACCACATAAGACACACATCAAAATATTTAAAATACATAAATAATAAGATAATACAGAAAGATAAATTTTATATTGTTGATTTAAATTTGTGTTAGATATCAAAATTAGACTCATTGTATTAAATCCGAAAATAAACTTTTGACTCGATTTTGAAATTAAAAAAATACATTTGAATTTTTCGATGAAATCCGGCCTTAGTTATCTGATGGTTTCTGGTGACATTTGGCCGGATCCGATGACACGCGCCTATTCTGATAAGTGAGAAAGCATTTATGTTCAAGCTTACGTTAAAAGTCTATATTTTGATATTTAGTGAGTCTGATTATAATAATTTTACACATATTTTGGTTTAGAAAATAAAATTTCACTTAAATGTATACTATTCAAATATTAAATTAGACTAGACACTGATTTTTAAATAGTTCAAAATTTCACTAGTCAGATCTAGTCGGATTTTCATGTTTAAGGGTCTGATCAGTCCAGTATAAAGAATTGCTTCAAAATAAAAGTCCAGTAAAAAGAATTTCAAAACTGGACCATTTAAATATTATATATATTCTAGAAAAGTGTAAGATGGAGTCAATTTTGCACATAGAAATTTCTAAGTGGTAGTTAAAATAATTTAGATCTGATACCACATCATTTACATTTAAAAATTGTGGTTCGAAACCTACCATCAGCAAAAAGATGCTTTTAAAAACAACTACAAATATATAAATAAATTAAACATTGGTGTTTTCGAGCCTTTTAGAGATTTTGAGTTCAAAAATTCAATGATCAACGTTAACACAATTTAAAAATGGTTATTGTTTTGTAAAAATTTTGTAAATGGTCAAATAAATTACGTAGCAGTCAATTTACATATTTGATTAATCGGTTTGTCTTTATAAATTTTTGTAATTTTGATTTCAAATTTTAATTTTAATTTTGAAATTTGATTCAGCGTGAGTGTGTTGTATTAATCTGATTCCGTGTGTTTTTTAAATGCTTTTTATTAAATATTAGTTGACCAAATATGTTAAGATTCTAAAAATAAATTTTCCTATACTTGTTAATTAGTTTACTCGGTCATTTAATTCTTTTACTCTATTAATTTGTTTATTTATTCTATAATTTTCTCTCTTTTTAGGAAAAATCACTTCTACTTAAGAACTTATTCGTAATACTGAATTATCGCACAATTCATAAGTCATTTACATGCCATATTCATTAACTAACATCTTATTTACATGCAAGTTCAGACAATATTTTCGATTTTAAATTTTGAATTTGAACGTGAAATTTTGTATGAAATTAGTATGTGTGATTTAAGTAGTATATTTATTATAAGTTGACCAAATTAGTTAAGATGGTATATATTAAAAAAGAATCATATTTAGATGTTAATTTGTTTACTCAAATATTTTTTTTCTTTACTCCATTAATTTATTTCTTTATTGTCTCGATTTCTCTCTTAGGAAATCTAAAATTTTGAGATTAATTAAGAGTTTATATATTAGGAAAGAATCACTTTTAGTTAACAATTTATTTGTAGTATTGATAATTATAGCACAATTTACAAGTCACATAAATTAACATATTATTTGCAAGCAGGGTCATAGCAAACAAAATCTATCAACATAAAGTCTAGTAAACAAACAAAGAGTAGACTTCATTTCCAAAATTTAAAGAAAACATGATTTTCCATAATCATATTATCAAATCTAACATAAATAACAAACACACAACACTATCAAACAAATACTTTCAGAAATTTAAACAAAATATCCACCGGCACTTTTTAAAAACCGTTGAAAAGTCCTCGTGGTCGTATTATTACAATCGGAAAAATAATTTCGAATCTAAAATTTCTTGCACTTTCAAACAATAAAAATACCTGATATTATATACACAAATAAGAACAAATATTGTTTAATTAACACCTTCTCTAAAAGACAAAAATACCTACAAGTATCTTTGTTACAACCTCGAAAACTCAAGAAAACAATCTTTTTTTGTGTGTAAATATCTTAATTATTTTATCTTGACAAAAAAATATTTTTTTTTCGTGTTAATCTATGACCCAAAAATCCAAAAACATAAACAAATTCAAACGATTCAAATTCATAACTCCCAAGGCAAAACCCAAAATTTTTAATTGATTTAAGGATTATTTATTAATTTCCCTGATGAGCACGTGCAGTGTGTACAAATAACCTAGTGAGACAGATTTAGTGGACCAATAAATGCAAACAAGAAACTGTGAGCAACAAACGAGGCGAACAAGATGTCTCCGTAAATTATGAAAAGTGTTATCAGATTATGACCAAGTCTCCCAGTCAGATTTCGAGGATTCTGTCTCAGGAAAAAGTTAATACTAGAAACAGAAGTAACAACAAATAAATGGTATCATTGCTATATATCATTAAGAACATATAAATGAAATATTATTTTTTTCCTGCTATGCCAGATGCTTATAAACTTCAACGCGAAGAAACTCATCAGTTATGATGCTGAAAATTCATCAGAAGATCTAAGCTCAAAATACTGTAGAATCATGGATGGGCTTGTGTCATTCCCTTTGAACATTCCTGGTACACTCTACTATAAATGTGTGAAGGTACGCAACACTACTAAATCAAGCTTTTCTCTAAATCTAATAATTTGTACTGATATTACTGTGTTTATATAGGAAAGGAAAAACGTGATAAACATACTGAAAGATGTGATGAAGGAGAGATGCGACAACAAGTGTGACGATGCGAACAAAGGCGATGCTTTAGACCATATGATCAAGAACGACTTGAACACCCAAAAGTTTTTAACCAAAGATTTTATCATAAACCTCGTCTTTGGGAGCTTACTGGCTTCATCTGAGTCCATATCAACCATTATTGCGTTAGTTCTGAAGTTCCTTGCCGAGAATCCTTTAGCAGTCGATGATTTAGTTGTAAGTTTATTATTTTACGACAAACATAATCTTATACATGTGAATAATATCCTTGCGAAATTCCTAAACTTTTGGACGAAACTTCGAGTCTGTGATGAGTCGCAAATATTATTAATAATCCAAAATTGGATGATCTGGTGTTGATATTTCATATTTGCATATTAATCACATGTTCACTTCATATTCCGTCTGAAAAATTTAATTAACGATACAATTAATTTCCCTTCAGGCCGAGCATGAAGCAGTTATAAAGAGCAGATCAGACCCAAATTCAGCGCTCACATGGGACGAGTACAAAAGCATGACATTCACTAATCAAGTTAGAATTCCTTTTTTATATTTAAGCAACATATGCATGTAATATATAGGCATATAATGCATGGCAACGTTACATTCCCGTAGCAGTAACAGGATTTTTGGTTTTTGTTGAGGAATGAGTAGATTATTAACGAGACGGTAAGGATGGCAAATGTTGCCCCTGGATTGTTACGTAGAGCAGTGAAAGACGTAGAAGTGAAAGGTAATGCACTTTATTTATTTTCTAACTTATGTGCATGTGCATCAATACTCGCGTGACTATCGTCTCCTCTAGTTTTGTCTCCAGTTGCAAATAACTTTATTGAGTTTAGGTATCCGGGTCAGGATTTAAGGATTTAAAAAACAATTTGTTTCAGGTTTTGTAATTCCAGCTGGTTGGACTATTATGCTCGTCACTTCAACTCTACACTTAAGCTCCAATACATACAGTGATCCACTAACATTCAACCCATGGCGTTGGAATGTGTGTGAAATTCCTTCATTAGATATCTGATATCAATAAAACAATATAATATACATATATACATTTGTATATATATGCTTCTAATCTTTATGTTTATATCGGGTATCGTAGGATCTTGAAGCGGATGTTATATCAAAGAATTTTATGCCCTTCGGTCGTGGAATAAGACAGTGTCCAGGGGCAGACTATACTAGAGCATTCATGGCCACTTTTATCCATGTCTTAGTCGTCAAATACAGGTGGTCATTTTTCTTTTATATTATTATACTAAAACGGTTATGAATTCCAAATGTAATTTGAGACACTAAAAGCTTTCCTATATATAATTCATTGCTCTATAGGTGGACTAAAACAAAGGGTGGAGACGTCACTCGAAACCCTAATTTAGGATTCGGTCGGAAAGGCATTCACATGAACTTCTCAAAGAAGTAACGAAAAAACATAAGCCCATTTAATGTGTTACTATATGTATTGACCATTTTGTGTGTGTGCTGTAATAATAATAAGATTGATGTGTAACACTGAAACATATGCACAAGAAAAATAAAATAAGATGCAAGTTTCGTCAGATCATCAACAAACAAGCAGTCATCTGTCTATGGTGTTGTTATCTAAAATAGATCATGTTCGGTTCTTAATTATTATTATAAATAAAATGAATAAATCCAGTTATACTGGCAGTCATTTCCATCTCTTCCCCAATGAAAGAACAAAAATAATGTTGAGATTTATGTTCACAAAGAAGACATGAAATATCTATTAGTAAATAAAATAGTTTAATTTATAACTAAAGTATTCAATGTAAAAATACAATTGTATTCTTTTGTTTTGCTGAGAATTAAATAAAAATTAAATATTCATTCTTATTTAAATTCGTGTTTCCCTATGTATGTCTACGCCTTGAATCTGTAATCAGCGAAATAATGTTTAAGTACAGACTAAACAAGATAGCTATTCTTGACTATTTTAAAAATGAATAGTTCGTAATATAATGATCAATATGGCAACCGTATCCGATTAATGATTATTTGAATAAATTACTGATGTCGTATCTTGTGATATTGAGAGTTGTGACTCTGAAGTTTATTCTTGATGCCTTAATGAAGGCATTAAACAAGACTTGTGACACTTTGAACTTCGAGGTAAAAATGTTCTATTACTCGAAACTTCAAAATCACAAACGAGGAGTATTTTCATAATTACATAAATTCTGAAGTGAGTATATATTTTCTTGTGACACTTTATGACATTTGATTCGTCAATGGTAATGTCTAAACAATGTTTCATAGACCCGACGATTGATGTCATAATAATGTCTCATTGAACTATATTATTCACATATATAAAATTTGTGTTGTAAGAATTCTACAACATTAGTATCACACAATGTTTTGTTCTTTGAAGTGTGAGCGAATAAATCAGGTCTGCTATCCAGTAAATAATATATTCTCTAAATAAAACATGTGACATGTACTTATGACATCTCACTTTATGTTTTTCTCGTTATCAAACAACAAAGAAGTTGGTGAAATAATAACTTAGAGGTTAAACGGTATTTTACATCCCTCTTGGTTAATGGTACACAAAAAGGATAATATCGTAAAAATACATTGTGCATCGTGTGAAAAATAGTTGTATCACATCCAACAGAAATGAAAATGCATATGAACTTAGAGATCTTCACGATTGATCCTTTAGTGGAATCAACCAATATTAAGAATTAAAAGTTCGGAAAAAGTTTGTGAACTTTTGTGTCCGCACTTCATTCTAAAGCTTCGTTCATATGAGTCCATGAAGTCTAAATGTTAAACTTTCGAACGAGATTTTAATGAATAAATAAGTATTAAAAATATGTAAAGATGATTTGTTTAAATCATATTTTAAGTTTGATTATTTAAGTGAAATATTTTTAAGTACTAAGTTGGTTTGATAATTTTCTCATTGACAGTAAATTGTAATTTATAATATGATAATTATTTCTCTCGTTATTAAATAAATAAATGGTTATTTTATTTCAATCAATTTTATTTAATATATCAAGTTATATAATTATATTTTCAATCTCACAGCTGTGTAAACGATATTAACAACATTCATTAAAAAATGAGTCTATTAATTATTTACTATTTGATCAAGTAAATAATTAAATGAATTTTAATTTGCCCTCTATGGACGATATAAAATTAAAAAATTATTTGACCCATGATCTTTTGGTACACTTATTTGGGTATAATATTACTCAATAATTCTCTTTAATTAATTAATAAAGATAGAGAATTTAATTTAAAAAGTAAATGAAAGGTTTTGCGTTATTTTCTCTCATATTTAAATTCTTAATATTTATGAGCGAATATTTAGAGATATTATCTCCTCATTAAGAGAATAAATAAATTATTTTCTTTTATTCTTTGGAGTTAATACATTCCATATGCTTACGAGAATAAATATCATTTCTTGTGACGTGGCGGATGAGAGAAAAAATAAAAACGGTAGTCACGATCCAAAAGTTGATGCTTACCTATTTTAAGAGAATAAATGTATGAGAATAAGATATTATAGAAGCTTCATGAAGTACATACAATATACTTTCATGAAGCTATAAATAGAAGAACATAAAACTGAAAAATTGGAACCGTCACACTTAAGGGTGACCGAATTCTCTTTGCTCACCTCTCCCATCGAATTTCGTGATTCCAATCCCATAAACACAACACGACCTGAATTCGTAAATCAAAGGCGTTGGAACATAACGAGTGTGCCTATACTTTCTTATAGTTTCAGAGGCTCTTAAACCCTCATTTTGAGGGGGTTTAAGATCAAAATCACGTTATATGTTTCTTTTCAAATTGAAATAAAATAAACCCAAACATAAAAAATGATATATTAATGTTCTTACACCATAATAGCTACCATGCAATACTGTTTAAAACCTTAACTACGTTACTAATTAAAGAACAAAATTCTAATGAGTATTTCATAAAAAAAATCTTTTAACAAAAGAAAAATTTCATTAAATGTGCTTAATAACCATTAAAATATCAAAATTAGACTTCCTATGTATACCTCTATCTAAAATTAGACTTTTGACCCATTTTCGGACAAAAATACCCTTCAAATCTCTTTAAACTTATTTTTTTCATTGATGAAATCCGATAGAATCCGATAAATTATTTTTGTTAATGAAATCAGATAAAATCCGATGAAAATTAATGATTTTTTTTGTTTATTTAGCGATACAATCCGATGAAATCCTATGGAATCCGATGAATTATTTTTTTTAACGAAATCAGATAAAATCCGATGAAATTCGACGAAATCCGATAGATATTGGTGATTTTTTTGTTTATTTACGCGATAAAATCCGTTAGAATCCGATGATTTTTTTTTTTGTGATAAAATCCGATGAAGGAGAGAAATGAGATTTTTTTTTAAAGGCATTTGAAAGGTATATTTGTCCGAAAATGGGTCAAAAGTCTAATTTTAAATAGAGGTATACATAAGAGGTCTAATTTTGATATTTTAGTGATTATTAGGTCCAATTTAAGAAATTTGTCTAACAAAACTACCTTAAAACTTAAATAGCTCTCTACGCTCAAGTATTATTACCGGTCAAAGGAATATACATATCTTGATTTGTTTTGAAAACGACAGTGTAAGGCACAAGTCTCAATCTCTTAATATTAATGCTAGTCACTATTCCCATTGTCACTCGTAAAGTTCTTCACCTACTCCATCCAGCGATCCTTCTTTTACATATCCTCATATTACTTATATATACACACATAGATACACAGAAGGAGAGAGAGAGAGAGAGAGAGAGAGAGAGAGAGAGAGAGAGAGAGAGAGAGAGAGAGAGAGAGAGAGAGAGAGATCAATGGGATCCATATTATCATTTCTGAAAGTCTTATTTCCACCACCAACTTCGTTGTTACTCAACGCACTATCTTTGGCCAACGTGCCGTTTTCTCTTCTGGCCGGCGTGTCGGAGATGAGAGGACAGAACATGAAGTTCTCAAAATTCTCGACAGGTTCCGGAGACAAAAAGAAGGCCGCAGGAAGGAGTGTGCCGAGCAAAGTGGGGATGTTTGTTTGCTACGCGCCGGCTTTAGCGGCGAGCTTGTCGTCGCCTTTTGTCTTTCCGTACGAGGCAAACCTTAGATTGGTGATGCTCACTTCCGCTCTTGCCCTTCATTTCTTCAAGAGGGTTTCTGAGGTTCCCACTTTCTCAACTTCTTGTCCTTTTGCTTTTGTCGTTGTTTACCTTTTTTTAATCATTTTATATGGTTTCTTTAGCAGTGAGTGTTTATTTTTCTTTCGTAGGTTCTGTTTCTTCATAAATACAGCGGAACAATGGAGGTCAAGACTTCAGTTATGATCTCTTTGGGTTACTTCACATCCACAGCAACAATGCTATATGCCCAATACCTATTGCAAGGTCTTGTAGAGCCAATGATTGACCTCAAACACGTTGGGGTTGGTATGTTTCTAATCGGTATAAGTGGGAATTTGTACCACCACATGATTCTAGCCCAGCTCAGAGGAAACGGAAAAGGTGGCGATAAGGGAAAGTACAAGATCCCAAAGGGCGGTCTCTTTAGCCTCGTTATATGCCCTCATTACCTTTTTGAGATCATAGAGTACGTGAGCTTCTTCTTTATATCTCAAACACCTCATTCACTCTCCGTGGCTTTGGGAACAGTGTGCTATCTCATGGGACGGAGTTGTGCAACTAGGCAGTGGTACGTCACCAAGTTTGAAGATTTTCCTCCACGTGTCAAGGCTCTAATCCCCTATGTTCTTTAGATTGATATGTTTCCAAGGAATAAGATTATTGATTATAATATATGTTTCTTTAGAATAATATTGTAAGAAATCACTACTAGAAAAATGGGATACGACTACGCCGAAAAAACATAATTATTTTGTTTATTCACTTTGCCTTTTACTACAGTTTTTGCGTGTGCTCTTATCTGCAATAAAAACTGTAGTTAAAAGTTACAACTACAAATATAAACTGTAGTATTTTCATATACACTACAAAATGGAATTTTTATAGTCCTAATATATTTGTTTACGTATATACTACAGTTTTGTGCTGTAGTATTTGACTGAAAAACTACATATTCTAAATGTAGTATTTTGATATACACTAATTTTTATATTCTTGATATATTTATATACATATACACTACAATTTTACAATGTAGTTTTTTATTCACAATATTAAACACTACAGTTTTATGATATAGTGTTTTATTTACAATAATAAACACTACAGTTTTATGATGTAATTTTTTCAAATATATTTCCTTAGACTACATTTCGAAATTGTAGTCTTAACGTCGATGCAACATTTTGTATAAAAAAATACCAAATTTTAAAAATATTCTGTACCTAATTATTAACCAAATCATTATATAAAAACATCCATAATTTAACCATAAAAGTCATAATTTAACCAAAATTTAACCAAATCATAATATCATACATCAAAATATCCATAAAACAAATACCTGGTTACCTAGCATCCAAAATATGCATATATATATATATATATCCTGATATGCAAATCCAAACAGCCATAATATCACAAGTTTTTCTACCAAAATGAAACAAGTAACATACAAGTTTCTACCAATCAACTACCAACCATATCAGAAGTTTATATTCCTACCACAGGTACATCTTATACGATGCAAATCCAAAATATCACTACCAAGTGTACACAAGTTAACTTCTCAATCCAAAACATATGCACTACCTAATACAACGGTTGAAGGTACCCTGCCAACTGTTGACGCATCACATCAAGCTCGTCTTGAGTGTATGTTTTTTTCCCATCGAACTTCATTAGATTACAATGAAAACAATTAAAAAAATTAATTAATTAAACCTCATCAAGTATGGAAAGAGTCATGTAAGAAATTACAAAACAAATTAAGGCTAATTACTTACTTTAGTATAAGTCGAGATTATGTGATTGTCATTGATATCTTCCATGTACTTAATCACGTAATAACCACACTCAGACGGTTGACGCGGACACTACAATATAGCAGAAAATAGAGAATTAATTACCATTGAAACTGAAAAAGACTCTACTATAAAATCTAAGCTATATACCTTACCAATTTTCCAAATATGTTGTTTCTTCGTAACTCTTTTTATTTGGAGTTGAATAACTTCATAGCACTATATACAAAAATATACGTCAGAATATATATACATATATGTAACCTATAACTATTCATAATAGAACCATCAATATAAAGAAATCAATGTTATCAATAACAACTTTGATATCATTTTTGGGACGACGAGCAAGAGAATCAAAGTAATAAACTCTGTCATTATGAGGGTCGATTGCAAACAATGTCCAATGATTTCTGAGCCATGTAAACAATGTATTAATCGTCTATGCAATGACCAATGACAAATGCAATATTAAATTTAACAGTATACTCATATAAATATACTAACCCGGGATTATAAGGAGCTAAGAATAGTTGTCCAACATCACATTTGTCCATTCCGTTGGCAATTAACTCAGATTTTTTCCCAGGATTCCCCGCATAATTTAATGACACTGGATCAATGAATTTATACATAGATTCGATTCCCAAACTTTCGATACTTTGATATAAGTAACTACAAAATAGCAAAGACTAATTATGAAATAGCTAAAATACACATATCTTCTGGAAATAGAAAAATGAGTAAGTTTACAAGTTTACCTGATGTAGAGAACAATGCAGTTTGATGTAATACATTCCATGTCAGAAAAGTGATTAATATCCTAAGGAAGAATATAGCATTTCCGGTCCTTTGCCAAAATGTATTCACATCCATGGAAAAATTAAATGTGTCAGTTCTCCCCAAGGTGGGAGCATGTGCTTCTTAACATATTCCAGAGTCCACAATTTTCCTTTGTTTTTCCTGGGTGACCACGAATCTGAGTAATTGGAAACCTGAAAAGCGAAATTTATTCAATATTCAGCGAGGATAAAATTAAAAAAATGACAATAGGATAGAATAAGTTAATTAATTACCTGAGGTTGCTCGATTATAACCATATGGGCAGGCCATGGAACATCACTACCAACTACATCTGAGACCAACAATCTTCTTTCATTCGATATGAAACCTTTGCCTTCAGATCAAGGCAAACATTTACGTAGACACATAAAACCTCTTCCCCCAGTTTGATTCCCCATACGTTATTGGTCGCAATTTCGGGACTAATCGTACTAAGAGCAACGACATTATAAATGTCATGCACATCCAATTTACATGGCTTTCCCTTCAAAATTAATGCATTAGTTTAGTGAACGGTAACAATGAATTAATTGAAGAATAAAAACAAGGGTAATTTTTACCTTTCCGAGTTCTCTACGCATGATCATCTCAATATCCTCGAGTTCAGCCGCATAGAGTTTTGAAGAATCAGACTTTTCTTTGCTCTCACATATCTTGACCTCATCGCTTTGCACTGCGTCATGATCGTCTTCTTCGACATCATCTAGTCTTGGTTTTCTGCATGAGCAACTAGTCTTATCTGATTGAAATGTTGTGCTTTTCAAGTCGGTAGTAGAAGCCTTTAACTTCGCGTTTTCATCTTGAAGTTCCTTGATATGTGATACTAACAACTTCCTCTCATCGGCGTCTCGTTGATGTGCCTCAAAAAGTTTTTGTTGCTCCTCTAAGACTTGTTGCAGAACCATGTTTGTTTTTACTGCCTTGGAGTGTTGAAGTACTGGTGAAGGAGTAAGGCCCATACCCATACACATGACTATGCCACCACGATCTTTCTTTCCCAATGCTAATGTGAGAGCATTTTCCTTCAGTTTTAAAGTAACAGTCCCATCTCGAAGCTTCTGGGAACACGCGTCCTAAAAGTATACAAACAAACTCATCAGTGCGACATACAAATATATATATATATATACTCAGTTCTAGCCAGAGGTAAGTTATAAAAACTCTCCAGATTTTGTATAAATGATTTAATCTCATCATCCTCTTCAGCAGCACCGCCTTTACCATAAGCGATCTTCCACAACACAGTTCGAGATGGTTTAGAAGTACTGTCACCCGACTCCTTAGCCTGTAATAGTGCAAGAAATCAAACAACCCATTGAATAAACCAACTTCAATGGATAAAATAGACTGATATCAACTTAAATACTCACCAAGTCAGCCGACAAGTTTGCAAATCCACGCCTAGAAATACAGTGCCGGTATTTGATATGCTTTGACTTCTTCGATTGTTCTTTGCTCATACTTCTAAACTCCTCTGAGAGCCGTTTCGCAACAAAAATCTTCCATGATTTTAAGGTGATAAACGGATAAATTCATTTGAACCGAGAGATTCTCAGTGTCAACTTTTTAGTGGAGTCAGTTGATATTAAACTAATACTCGGAAAAGGTTTGTGAACTTGTGAGACCGAGTATAGTAGCTCAAGCTTTGTTCATTGGGATCCATAAAGTCATTATTACAGGTCATTAGAGTAGGATTGTTAAATAGAAGTTAAGTCAAAATAAGTTCAAGTGTTGAACTAGACATTTTCTCGAAAAATGTCTAAAGGGTATTTTTGTCAAAATAAGATTTTAAATATTTTCATATGATGGAAATATAAATTAGTTTATAAGCGAGAAGTCGTTTGAGGCATTTTGAAATTAATTTCATTATTGTGTAATATTAATTATACAATGGGTATTTTAAAAATTGTCTTAAAAGAAATAAGGAGACATCTAGAAACTTCTTCCTTAGGTGTAGAGTTCAGTCAAAACACATCCAATAATGAGAGAATTTTTTGCCTTTAATTATAAAGATAATTACCCAAAAGAAAAAGAGGAAATGAATATTTTTGAGAAGGAAATAAATTTTTTAAGTGAGGAAATAAATTTCTCTCACTAATGCTCAAGGATGGCCGGCCATGTACAAGGGAAAAGAGAGAGAAAATCATATATTGTGTCATGAATACACAATATGAAAGAGTAATTACCATTTCTTGTATTTCTTTCTCTTATAAATAGAGCATCATATAAAGATGTAAAAATTAAGTTTTTTTCTTGTTCTCTCTTCATTTTGGCCGACCATCTCTCTATCTCTCTAAAATATCTCTTTTATTTTGGCACCTAAGTCCTCATTAGATTTAGGCTTGAATTAGCTCTTTAACTCATAGACTTGTTCTTGAGTTACTGCATTTAATTATGCCCACACACAAATTCTTCAAACACTCTATAGACTCTTATAATAGAAACCTTAGGTTTCTCGAGTTCAAGACTAGACGTGAAGGTAACGAGAAAGACGAAAAGATCTACCATTTCCAAGTCTCATCCAAGATCAAGCTACAATGGAAAGGTTAGTATTCAAGTAATTAAATAATATTTTTTTAAATAACAACATGTTCATGTACTTTGCCTAGGTTATTAAAAAAAATTACTTGTAATTTTTTTTATATTCCGCCATTATTGTGTTAATGATAATTTTTTCTTAACCCTAGACCTATTCCAACATGGGCACCATTATCAAAGAAATCAAGGATGTTTGCTCGAGGTTCTCCTTTGTTAGCTTTGATTTTCTTCCTCACTTATGGTTCATAACCTTGCGAGCTATGCCCTGGGTTCGGATGTTAAGTGGCTAAGTTTAGTTCCTTTTTGTGTCTTATCGGAGTTTTTTAGAGATCGAAACTCTTTTACGTAACCACGATATTCCTCCGCCATTTGTGGGAGGGTTTTAATGCATTTCTCGTGGTACCGCACACGTTTTAAAAAAAAATCATGGTTTAAAATATCGACGGAATTCGTGAAAACGCTGGAGAAATTTTGGTGATCCTGGTTGCTGGAAAACAATTAATAATATTTTGTGCCGCAAAATAGAATTTTCGAGAAAATGTCAATTTCCATGGAATTTTCGATTAGTCTTTTCATAATTTCAACAATATATTGGTCATATTTTAGAATTTTCACTTGTATCATGTTGAGTTGTCATAAAAAAACAGTTTTCATAGAACATTCGATTTATGGTAAACTAATTCTAAATGAAACTTATTTATTTAGATTGCAAGATTGACATGCGTTTTTCTAAAAATAGATTTCAAAAGTTATTGTTATGAAAAATCAATTGTGGTTAGATTAATAGATTAAAAAAATGAAGTTGATAAATTGAAATGTTTAGTAAAATTAAAAAAAAAAATGAAATTACATTTATAAAGTATAATGTGAGGTGGTAAACAACATGGAGATGAAGACACGTGTGATGTAAGTCGTCACGAAATACATACCGGTAAAAAGTTAGTATAAAAGTGATGAGAAAATTTAATTTATATTAGAGATCATATAGTACCTATTAAACTGATTTGATGTTCTTGTATAATTGAAAATGAAATTTATTAAGTTTAGGTTTTATATTTAAAATTACTTAACATTATTGGTATTGGCATTTTCGTGTTTTATTGACATTTTCGTCGACAATCGATATTTTTGTAACAATTTCTTTTAAAATTTCACATTATTTTCGTCTGCATTTCATTTCGGTCTGTCATCAGCACATTTTTGGCACTTTAAACCTTGTTTAAAATAGTTTTAAATTTAAAATAAATACATTATAAATAAAGTTAGCTTGATATCCCCATTAGAGGGGTGTACATGTAATATTTCCCCAAATTAAACCTAAAACATTACTCTGCATTTCGTCACAAGCCCTAGACTCAGAGCGGAGGAGAGACAAGCAACCAGACCGAGCACGTTTATCTCTTTGTCAATGGCGGTTAGTATCTTCCTTCTCCTTCATTTTATTGAGTTTCTTTGGTACTGCGATTTTGACACGCTCTTGGATATTCGCAGACCATACCAGTGAACCCGAAGCCTTTCTTGAACAATTTGACTGGGAAGACCGTCATTGTGAAACTCAAGTGGGGAATGGAATACAAAGGTGTAGTTGCGTTCTTTTATTTATTTTTTTGCCATTTTTGTATCTTTAATTTCTTTTTGGATGTTCAGGTTTCCTCGTCTCAGTGGATTCATACATGAACCTTCAGGTACTCTCTCTAGATATCTTAATTTTTTTCTGACATTTTCTTATTGGTTTAATGTTATTGTTGATTCTAATATACTTGAAGTTTCTCGTGTTTTCATGGTTATGATGCTAGATTTCAAGCTATTTTGATATACATTTTTATAACGCAATAAATGTTTTTCGATAAAAGATAAAAAACTAGGTTTATAAATATTGCTCCATGGGTAAAATCTGTGTACAGTTGGCCAATACCGAGGAGTTTATCGATGGGCAATTCACTGGAAACCTCGGCGAAATTTTGATCAGGTAACTTTCTCTTGTAACACTTTAAGATATCAATCTTTCTTCTGTTTCAAAAAGAAAGCCTTATGCTATCTTATTGAATGTGACTCTTATGGTGTGTTTAAGTGAGTTATGGTTTTGGGATAATACTGTTCTTGTTTGAACCCTTGGTTAATCGTTGTGAAGGTGTAAGAAATGGGTGATTTATGAATTAGATATGATTTCATGTTTTGATGTTCTATATCCTTGGTAGAAAGAATTTTACCTGTTCATAATCTGTATAAAAAAAAATTAGAAATTTAAGATGACTATTGCGCCACTGGAATTGAAAGAATCCCCTCTCCCATCGGTGATCTCAGATACATAGACTCTTCTTCTAACCTTAACCTGACTGATTTTATTGTTGTAGATTATTCTTTTAAATTTATTTATCATTGGCTTGAATGGGTATAGCTTTGTTTGCATGTTCAAATTGTTACTTTTTTCTTCTTCGCTGCAGATGCAACAACGTTCTTTATCTTCGAGGAGTTCCGGAAGATGAAGAAATTGAAGATGCAGAACGCGACTGAGTAGAATTCCCAGCACCGATGTTATTGCAAAGATTCTGTTTTATCGTTTGCGACATCTACTCTTTATGAATGTAGAGGTTACACTGAAATGTATTGTATCGATATCGTATCACTGTCGAAAGTTGCGATGCGAATTGAGTTAATACTCATGGTGTTGGGGTGAAAGGGTAATCAGATTTCAAAACTTCCATTTCTTGGCATAAAAACAAGTATGAGTTGGAGAGTGGAGTTTGACGACTTGTTCCCTTTTGATCTATTTAAGTTCGAATATAATGAGAAGCTTATGTTTATTCATCAGCCATACATGTACGCAGGTATAGAATGATAAAATAACTACTCACTATCACTATATAGTACAGGGGATAAACTAGGAAATTACCACTAATTCCTAAGATGTGGTATGTTATATCAATTACATTGATTTTCTTGATGATCACATTCAACTTACTTGGTCTTATCCACTGAAAATCAAAGAGGAAGCAAGTTTTTATAGTTTTTCAAGTCTAGAGTTGTATGACTATTTGAGAGAAAAATTAAGTGTTTGCAAATGGACTTGGGATTTTGAGTTTAGACACCCCTTCCCACACACTCTCAAAATGGGACTCAATCGATTACATTCATATGTGCTGAGTTTTAAATCTCCATATTTTCTTTCAGACAAACTTTGCCTCAAAGTTTCTCAAGGTCTCGGTTGTGCATGCTATCCACACTTGCGCTCTTATAATACTCACAAGTTTGATCACTTATCAGCTATGCGCACATTCTAAAGCTGCAGTGAGCACCACAAGGGTTACAAGTGCTTGCATCCATATAGGATATTGTATATTGCCAAGAGTATCACCTTTGACAAAAATATTTTTCCCTACAACCCCACCAAAACCCACCAATCAGTTCCAGTCTCAAACTCAGTCACACCAACCAATACTTACCACTACTCTAATCACATATGCTGCTCACCCAATTCTTTTACCCTCTGATTCAAGTCTGTCCATCTCCTCATATGCACGCGTCACAAAGCTCATATGAACCACAAAGTCCCACTAAGCCTCTAAGTTGATCAAATCCCTGACACACATGATGTCTCTCACTCTTGTGATTCTTTTCAAGTGATCCCAATACGTCTATCTTACCAGTCCTCTTTAGACCAGCATCACACTCTCTTCATGAGATGGTCACACGTGCAATAATGTCAACGTTCGAGCCAAAGGCCCTAAGTGCTGAACTTCAGCTAGAAACTCATGTCCATAGTTTTGAACTAGTTGATGCAAGTTTTGGCTGCATGATCCATACTGGATATCTGCAATGAACGAGGAGATTTTTGCTATTCGCAACAAAAATACGTGGTAGTTAGTCCCCCCTCCTCTTGATTCTCCTATTGTTGATTAACGTTGGGAGTTTCGCGTCAAGTACAAGCCATATGGCTCTGCCAACCCGTTTAAGACACGCCTGGTTGCTAAAGGGTTTCAACAAACACAAGGCCTGAACTATTTTGTGACATTTAGTCCAGTGATCAAACAAGACTCAGTCCACATTATTATTACTTTGGCTGTGACAAACAAGTGGGATGTTCAACAAATTGATGTGAACATCGCCTTTTAAATGGCGATTTGCAAGAAACTGTGTATATGTACTAACCATCAGGCTTTGTAGACCAAGTCAAACCAAGTCATGTTTGCATATTGATCAAGGCATTATATGGCATAATTATTTGGCCTGAAGCAAGCACTCGGAGCGTTTTGAAAAACTTTATGATTATCTTCTACTTTGAGGTTTCAAGAACAATGGAAGTGACACCTCACTGTTTTATTACAACTCATGTGATTTTAAGCTTTTTTTGCTTGTTTATTTTGATGATATTTTAGTTATCGAAACTCTTGCTTTTGAAATTCACCGTGTGGTTGATCTGAACTCAGTGTTTGCATTGAAATATATTGGCTCACTTAGCTCATCAAATCATATTTTAGTTTTGAGTGTCACCGAGAGGCTTCAGGCTCACCCAAACCAAATATTCCTATGATCTTCTTGCAAAAGCCAATCTGATTGATGCCAAACCATATGCAGGTCCCATGATCTCTTCTACAGCTTTAATTGTTGATTATGGCTCTGAATTAATGTCTTCTCCAACAATTTACATATCTCTCGTTGATGGTCTACAATATTTGACCTTTACTAGACAAGACTGTCTTTTATTGTGAACACGTTGAGTCAATATCTTCAGAGTCCACGTGAGTCTTAAGTGTGTCATTTGCTATGTCAAAGACACAATGCATGATGGCTTACCTTCAAACATCCACCTAAACTCACAATTGTTGCCTTCTCAGATGCTGACTATGCTAGCTGCCACGATAATCGGCAATCCACAACTGGTTATGTCATCGTATTTGGTGACAATCTAGTTATTTGATCTACTCGAAAATAGAAGGTCGTCTCAGGCTCAAGCACCAAGTCAGAGTACAGGGCTCTTACTCAAACTTCCACTGAGTTGGTGTGGCTCAAATCATTACTTGGATGAACGGGGCGTGTCTCTTGCCTCGCCTACTGCAGTTGTTTGGTGTGACAAATCTAAGGCCGATTCATTAGCCTCTAATCTTGTCTTTCACACTCGTACTAAATAAATCGAGGTGTATGTGCACTCTATCCGTGATCTTGTGGCTAACAAAGTCTTGGAAATCAAATACATTGCCAAAGCACTCCTTGGGGTCAAGCTTCCACTATTTCTGCGTCGTCTCACTATTAATCAGGTCGAGGCAAACCCAAGTCCAGTTCATGGTGGCGTGTGAAGATAGCTCAGCTCATGTCCTACTCAACTGTGCAATAGCGGTTTTGCACGTGTATGCCACGTCGGTCAAAATCCTTTGTTGTTATATCCAATTGTTGCTATGTTATGATTACAATATGAGTAAAGCAATAACGGTGTGCGAGTTCTCCTCAGAAATGGAGCGTCTAAATGGATCAGCAGCTCTAATGCTCGTCACAGACCTCGATTCCACTCTCGTACATTACTACTCTCTCTCTCTCTCTCTCTCTCTCTCTCTCTATACCTTTTGTGTACAGAAACAATGCCGATTTTCTCTTCCCCTCCAGGTGGACCACGACGACCCAGAAGACAAGTCTCTGCTATCCCTCAACGCGCTCTGGGAATCTCGCTACCGTCCCTCTTCTCTCCTCGTCTTCTCCACCGGGAGGTCGCCGGAGTCTTACGCTCTCCTGAGGGAAAGCAAGCCGCTTCTGACTCCGGACATCCTCATCACCTCCGTCGGCACCGAGATCTTCCACGGCCGTTCCATGATCTCCGACTCGGGCTGGGACGAGCTTCTCAGTCGAGGCTGGGACAGAAACGTCGTCGTTCAAGAGACCTCTCGCTTCCCTGAGCTCGTTCCTCAGGTCCTTTGAAACAAAAATCTGTTTGACTCGACGCAGACGTTTTCTTATTGATGGTCTTATATCTGGTTCATTTTTCAGCCCGAAATGGATCAACGTCCTTACAAGGTTAGCTTTTTCGTAGACAAGGCCAGTGCTTCGAAGATAATCGATGCCCTGTCGAAACTTCTGAGACTTCGAGGGGTAAGATTCGTGTTCTTCGCGACAAAGTTTAGACCTTTTCTTTTCTTTTGTTGCTGATACGAGGCCAGCGTTGAGCAGCTGGATGTGAAGATAGTCTATAGCAGCGGCGCTGCGTTGGACGTGTTGCCAGGTGGCGCCGGAAAAGGAAAAGCCCTCGAGTATCTTCTCGAAAAACTTGAATCCGACGGAAAAAGACCCGTCGAGACTCTAGTTTGCGGCGACTCAGGCAACGACGCCGAGCTCTTCGCAGTTACCGGGGTCTACGGCGTGATGGTTTCTTCCCTGCGCTCTCTCGCGCTTCCGTGTTCTTGAAAACTGAAATGTGGGGTGTATGGATTTGTGCACAGGTCAGCAACGCGCAGGAAGAGCTGCTGCAATGGCGGTCAGAGAACGCGGGGGATAATCGAAACATCATTCTCGCGGAGGAGAGATGTGCAGCGGGGATCATAGAAGCGGTTGGTGCGTTTGGGCTCGGCCCAAATGTATCTCCGAGAGATAGCAAAGTGGAGATTGTCGATCCCAGTTATGAAGTGGTGAAGTTTTATGCTTTCTACGAGCAATGGCGTCGCGGTGAAGTTGTCAAGTCCGTGAGTCATCTGCAGGACATAAAATCGTCTTTGGTAAAGTTTGAATGACTTGTTCGGTTTTCACCATGCCTGAAATCTCCTGATTTGGTGTATTTATATTTCCAGTGCTCCCTCGGGTCTTTTGTCCATCCATCGGGGACAGAGTGGTGTGTTAACCGGTGCCTAGATGCAATGGAAACGTGTCACGGGGATATGAAGGGAAAGCGATATAAGGTATGGCTGGACAGATTATCCACGACACAGATAGGCAAACACACATGGCTCGTGAAATGCGATAAGTGGGACTCTTTTGGTAAGCCTACGTTTTCCTGGTTGTCCTTGCTTATGTCTTAATATGACTAGGGCAGTGTTTAGTTTCTTCATTCATACTCTTCTTCATATTGCAGGGGATGAGCGCCAATGCTGTTTGACAACCATACTAATGAGTTCAGAGGTTTGACTAAAACTCGATTTTTTTTTTAATTTTAGTATCTTCCAAGTGCAATAGTAAATCATTGAGATTACACTTTTGTTCGACGGAGCACAGGCGGAGGAATTAAATGAGTACGTGTGGTCGCACATACAACAAACATGGTCAGCGAGCTCTTCGGTTAAAGACCCGGATGCCTGGTTGTTATAGGTTTGCTATCAAGGTCAATGTCCTTTCAGGCTTTTTATCTTTTTCGTAACCATCGAGTATTTGGAATTTACACTGAGTTTGTACAGCAATGTATATTTTATTTTATTTTATTTTTTCTCTAGGTGAGTTCTTTCGTGACATCGGAGATTGTAAGTACCAACGTTGCATCCAATGTTTGATATCTGTTCAATAAAAGCACAAATTATACAAACATGGGTTGATTGATTTAAGTTGATCAATGAAACACTATTTTTTTTTTGTACCCATTCGTAATATAAATCATATATACTAACTAGTTCTAAAGCACTTTCAATCAAGATACAATTTAAAACGCAAACAAATCAAAACCTTCCTTCAATCTTCCGCAATGAGCTACTGAAATTAGCATGAATGAGTGATCATGTGGTATTTCGGCTAAGAACTAAGAGACAGCTGTCAGTCCTGAGGAGTGAGTAAAAAGAAAATTTAACGCAGCAACATTTCTGATGTTGTTGCCATTTCATTATCTGTTTTGCCGCAGAGGCTATTGGTGACCACATCCAGGACAAGTGAAACAGAGCATTTAATGTTCTACTTGTTTTTCTTTCCACCGGCAAGAATACGTTGAATCTGGAGGCCTCGGCTAAAAGCTTGATTGAAGAGTAAGCGGGTCTGGAACTCTGAGACAAACGGAAACCAAGCCAGAATAGCCACCGGGCCGAAGATCACTAACCCCATCACGTATTCGTATCCTCTTCCAAGAGCCTTCACTGATGCCCAGAAGCCAAGCCCTTTCATTAACGGCTTGCACGACTGCGATATCTGTGATCACAAACATGGGTAGAAGAACGTGATTTAGTCGAAGAAAGGGCCTAACCAAAAAACTAGCTAGACATAGTTACAATCTTTTGAGACATCGGAATTATTTTGTATGTACCTGAAGTAGCGCCCATCCTGTTGGCATGAAAGCTAACAGGCTAGCAAATATGTCCCCGACGGTGAGGTTAAGAACCGTGAAGAGGATACCAAGAGTGACTACGGACCCAATGAAGAGAAACAGTTTTAGAAGTCTGAACATCAGCTGGAAATCTGCACTGAACTTTTTCCTTCCCATGGATACTATCTGCATTCGGAGAAACTCATTTCAGTTTATTTTAACAAATTGGACAAAATTCCATATGGATAAAACTTTAGGTATTTTGTTCAAACCTTCAATATGATCATCACAGCCACTATGACAAGCCAGGAGAGACCATAAACCTGGATGCAGGAAAATCAATTGAGCTTTCTCGAGCTCATGTTGAATGTGTACTCAAACTTTTAAGAGAGAGAAATATAAGGTCACGACAGACTTACCATGATACTCTTCTCATTTCTGGCCACGTTCAGATGGTACACAATTCCATATTGATAAACAAAGAAGCGCGCCGAAAGAAAAATCTCCCAAAACCGCCCTAAAAATCCGGTGTGCTGGAGGTGCTCTTGTTCCTCGTCCCACCAGGACTCCCAGCTCTTGTTTGCCGGCACTCCTATACCACCTCGGCTGTTAATCCACTTGGTCCAGTCATCCCAATCTTCCACTATCTTTTGCCACTCAAATCCCATGGGGTTGAAAAGGAAAGGCGCGAAGAGAAAAGAGATGACTAAGAACCACATCGAAAAGGTCAGGAACACGTAGCTTGTCGAATCAGGTGCTGCGGAACCATAAATCTGATAAGCTATCAGCAATATCATGAGCTCCAATCCTTTCGTAAAGTGGCTTCTCGAGTACATCCTATAGTTCTCGGCAAACTTCTCGTGCTTGACCACAAAACCACGGCCAGTTGCTCTGTATTTTGCACCTCCGTGGAGGATGGTTCGGCCAAAGTAATGGACCTTTGTCCCCAGTGAGAAAGTGAAGAAAACAGCTGCGAGCTGGAGCTGCATTATCACCATGTCCCCTAGAGCAGTCCGAAACCCTCTCTCGAGTCCAATTTCCATAATCATAGGCAAGGCCATCAAAAGGCCTAGCTGAACAACAGATTGAGAAGCCATGGCTGCCTTTAGTGCATTGTCGCCTTTGGACCTGGCAAATTTCACTATCGCCTTCTCGAGCCCACTTAATGACAGGTAGAGCTTCCCATACAGGTATACATACACAGTTAAGACAACCAACTGCGAAAAATACAGGGGAAAATGTCAGCAAGAAAGAAGAAATTGGAACTTGAATAAAAATGGAGTAAACATGCATTTACAACAGAAACAAGTTCACAGTTCTCTGATTTATCATATATTATCACCAGAAACCAACAGGTTTGGGTTGGTCTCATTTAACTTGCAATGTTCATATATTTGTTCGTATTACTAATTCACAGTAAGTAAACATTACCACAGAGCTGATGTAAAATCCAACTGTAGTAAAATAACATGATAGCATGCGGAAGAAGTCGAAACGGTGGCCTAATCGATATATATCCCTGCTGAGGATCTGCTCTCCATTACCACAAGCCACTTTCGCTTCGAAAAGAGATATTTGGTTGAGTCCAACATCTCTACCCTTTCCGACCTGAATATACTCATGGTGCGTGATATTCCCTCGTCTCAATGTTGAGTTGAAACCTGAAGGCAACAGTTTTCTCCATAATTAAATAAATATCATAGCATCATCCGATATTGAAAATGGAGCTTTGTGGTTATTTATTTAACAAGATTGGTACCTGCAAATATATCCTCGCTTAAATTGATGCCACGAGAAGCCTTGCTGATCCCGCCACGGGTAATGTGAAAAATCCTGTCAAAGACATCTGGATGACCATAGTGGAAACGAACCCTGAGCAACCAAAGAAACAAGTCAGATATAGAAAATGGATACTAAGGTACAGAAATAAACTTACTACTTCCAGTTCGAGTTTGATATCTACATTGATTTCACTATTAGATATCCAATTTTATAATATGTAAAGTAAAAAGAAAAATGAGCCAAGTATATTGTTGAAGGACAGAAGTTTAAAAAAAAGTTTAAGTTTTTTTTTTTAAGAAACAAATGACTTTTAAGGCAACGCCAAAAATAGGCCAGAAAACAAAACATAAAACTCAAAACAGGACCACAACAGACAGGCCATACCAAAAAAACCCACAGAAATTAAAGAGTACTAGACCAGGCCCCAACCAAATCGGCTATAGAATACACCTTAAAATCTTTACAACAAGAAAACAACCAGAGAGCAATACAATGATTTAAATACTACACAGGAAGCTATTAACTAATGTGATTCATATTCAATTCAAAAGTGACTCGTACCGAAGAATGAAATTCATGTAATAATAACAATTTAAACTTAAAAGCAATGAACAAACTTACTTCAAAGGTCTTGCAAGGACTCTTTGGCCAATGGTGACGAAACTTGTTTCTTGGTTTGACATGAACCAAGCCAGAGAAGAAACACTGGTGCAGATACCGTTCATGTTAGCTAAATCAATATTCTCAAAAATTTAGCTCTATAACTGTAAACGGAAGAGTTGCGTCACTCTACCTTCCCGTAAATATGTGTTCACGAACTCCTAAAATCGTAGGTGGACGAACCCCATGATCTTCGTTGAATTCTTCCAAAAGATTACGCATTTTGAAAGCTTCTTCCAAGTAATTGTCCTTCATGAAATCAGAGAGGTTCAAGGGACCTTGAATGTAAAAGATAAATTTCAACTCATTTCAATTTCAATTTCAGATAGTAACCTGGTTCATGTCAATTGTCTGAAGAGCTTCTCCCCGAGTGAAAATAATGGCATGGTTCTGATTTTCAGGCTTTCCTTCTCCAACCTTGGCTGCACCGGGCAATTTTATGCGGTATATTTCCTTCAGGATGGTAACCAAATATCGGTTAGTTCCGAAATTATACCTTGTCGAACCATAAATAAATCTTCTCCATAAATTACCTGATCGAGGTTGTCAACAGCCTTGACCAATACCGAGTAATAAACCTTTTGTACTTTTCCATTCTCCCTCTCTTCAACTTCATCAATATAAGCCACTCGAAGAGAAGGATGGCTGTATAACAAGAACAGTGTTTTCAACGTAAGATGTCAAATTGCAGAAAAACCATTAGTGTCATAAGATGAGAACATACTTCACCATCAGATTCAGTATGTCAGTTGCGCGACGATCTCCACTTCGCTTTTGATTTCCGTAGTTTTGACAGGTGGCAACATATGTAAATTTCATGTCAGCGACTGCTTCAAGTTGGGCATAAAGCGATCTCTGGATTTTCTTGTCCTCTTCTGATTGAACTGTTATGGCCTTATATCCAGCAAGTATCTCTGTTCAAAATAAAAAGAGTTCCTAATCAACGACTTATCACAATTATGGGAAGGTAGAGAGACACAATTCCCATAAAAAGAGTTCCTGATTGAACTGAAGATCTTATCTTGCCTTCATAAACAAGTACAGAGTTAATAGTTTAGAGAGCACGTTAATACCTTTTTCATCAGCCATGTCAAGGAAAGCCTGAAGCTTCAGAGCTCTTCGATAATACATCATTCCCCTGACTGGAAAGCAATAATTCTTGGGTAAATAATATTGAAACCAAAGATGACTTCATAGAAAATGATGCATTTAAGTACTTGTTCTGCATAGAGTTTGCCCTCTAAGGGAGACCCAGTGACGAAGCTGTAAAATATGCTCTTCATTCTCCCATATTTCACTATCTTTCTTGCATTCAATACGCTCCATGAAGTTATTCCACTCATCTGCAAGTTATTTCTTTACTGGTTCATCAAGTGAAATATACAACACATTTAATCAGCCAGAAGATACAAAATCACACACCTGGAAAAATCTTCTGCAAATAATATAAGATAGATACACCATCTTCATTTTCAACGTCAAGGTCAGTTTTTGAATAGAGAGTCTCTTCACTGTAGTATGGAGTCATGACACTGCAAATTATCACTTGTTAGTGCTCATCAATAAGACACATGTGCAAATCAAAGCTATTATCCTGCTATAGATTATTGTAAAAACGATGTGTTTGGTAAGTATGCTATGTGAAAGTGATAAATATGCATCGGATAAAAAAAATCAAATTATCAAACCTGAAGGACAACATTTTCCTAACTTTTGGGGCACGAGGCATATCCATGAAAAGTGAATTCGTAAAGAACGATATTCTTCTACGTGCCTCAAGGTTGGTTGGTACATCAATGGCAGATTCTTTCACTGTAAACAGGAGGTATAGGCGTCTTATCTAAAATAAATACATAAACACACCAAACACACACACACATACATATCATTTAGCAGCTTCCTTTAACAGTAAAACAGATGGTAACAGATTTTCTCTATGGTACTTTATATAATTCTAAATGTATGAACCTGTTCTTCCCACTGAGCTGTAACTGGAGGGGGATATGCTATGGCAGGTCGTGTATCTGTACCAGCAAAAAGTTGTCTTCCGCCATCCTTGCTACTATGACCAAGTTCAACCAGTTCCCTGAAATAGTAGTACATAAAACATGAGACTACTTTGTATATGTGTCCATGAACTATCATATTTTCCAGATTAACTTCAATCAGATCTAATAAAAAAGCAGAATTGTATGTACCTGAGTTCATTGACCATCATATCACGAGTGACAACTTCCAGCATATCTTGCAGAAGCAATACCACTGTGTCCTTTTTAGATGGTTCACTCTCTTTCTGCAACCAAAACGAAATTGTTATACTTTCTTACAGACACAAACTGCAGAGTTATTTATGTGTCATCTATCTTGCATTTCTTACCAGGATCTCCACCAGCTGAACAAATTTGTTGCAAAGAGTGAGTAAGGGACTCATTCTGAAATTTGCAAGGAACACGTTCTTTGATATGTTGCTTTCAACTTCTTTGATAATGATTCCAATAATCCTGTTAGAATAATCAGTCATGATTTGTTGCGAGATCAAGTAGTTTGTTACTTATCCTCACATAATAAATATTGGAGATGAATTCTTATATACTGCAGAAGCTGTGCTTATATTATATATGTATGCACACACACACATATATATATTTACATGTATATATGGTTTGACACAAGAAAATTTGGGAAATCAGGGGAGGTTTGTCCTAAATTTGTGACTACTGACATATGACTCAGACCTGAAATTTGGAACACTAACTGAAGTATATGCGAATTTTCTTTATAGAAAATAAGAATGCTAGTCAAGATCGTAGAATATATAACCTTTTCTCATTTTCTCCAACTACAAGAGTATTCAAGACATGCTTAAAGGATTCATAGCACTCAATTACAGCGCATTTCATGTATTCGTCAGCACATATGCGCTTCCAGAGATCAGAGTCCCTGTTTTTGAATTGTGCAGCCATGTCCAACGCTATTGGGATCTGCAGAAGCAGGAAAAAGTCAAAATAGGACCAAAGAAACAAGTGCACCTTCGACGATGAATTCCATGAAAGTTGGGTATTTAGAGAGGAAAAGAGACATAAAAAGGTAAAGAGTTTGAGGGGAAAAAAATCCTATTATTTAATATAAGCAATTTCATTCAAAAAATAAAGATAATGAAAAAGAACTTGATGATTGCGGTGTTTAGGATTATGTTAACCTTGCTGGCAAGTAAAAATGGTGGCCACTGAATTATCTTCAATCCAGGATCTGATGAATAAGGAACCAACAACATGTCCATCTCCCTGAAATAACATACACCAAGATTTTTTTTCAATAAATTACAGAACAAAACCTGACCAAGAAGAAATATAGCTTCAAAACTATTTGTCTTTCCTGTCACTTATAAGATCCTCCTCACGGAAGCTACAAATAACTTCATTCCACAATTGAGCAAATTTCGCAGCTTCAGTTCTCCTACTTGCCGTTATCTGCAAGTTTGGACAAGAAAAAAACAGTTATGCTGACAGAATCACAAACCTGTTACTGATTGGCATTAAAGTTCCAGAAATCCACCTCAGCAAAATGCGTAGAGAAAGAGAATCCTCTTTTTTGTGATTTATCTGAAGGCACCAGATGCGTGTTAAATGCACCTGGTAAGGACTGGAACCTTGATCTTAGCATTCCCAAAGTTCTTATCTGTATGAAGAAAAGTTTTTAGTTAAGGACATGATCATTTATATGCTATTAATGTTATTAACTTGTTTGCGATCTTATTTTCTCTCCTGATTTATTAATGTTCACTTCAAACACTCATTGACTTGTAAGACTACAATAAAGTCATCAATTAAACGGAGATGCTATAATAAAATGACGAAAAGTTTTAGCAAGGTCGTATTGTTTTGAAAATCTCAAATTTCTTATATGATTGCACGTGCCAGCATCATTGATCAGTGATGGTGTATTTAAACAATATAATAAGCGGCAAGAATGATGCATCTTCTAATACAAAGGTATACGAATGGTACGTGGAACAATTCTAACGGTATAAACATTAAAAAGATCAATGCTAAGCCACCCATACACAATGATGGTCCAGAAGATTACCTCTCCAAGACGATCAAAAGCACCAATAATACCTCCACATAAAGTTGAATAGATTGAGTACCATATTTGTGTGTCCATAAAATAAACCTGCATGAAAAGTATCTCAGGAAGGACTAGAAGAAACAAACAAACACATTGACCAGCTAAAACATGAAAAAGCATATCGAAACAAACCAAGATAACTGGTGCCCAGAGAGACAAGACTGCTGCATAGTTGTTTTCAGCTGTATCCACAAGAGAATATTGAGAATAAAGCAAGTAGTAAAAAATGATCAAATTAAAAAAATAGATGTAAAACGCAGTAATTAGTACCATTGGGGAAAAACTCGTGCCATTCGTAATTGATTCTGCGAATGGTCATTATGTCTTTAGTTGGTTTCACCAGTGGTTTTATCTAGTAAAAAATAAATGGAACATTTAATAAGCACAAACTAAATATGTCATCCAACAACAAGAGTTTTAGAAAAGGAGGTAAGCAGGATCAAGACCTGGATGAAATAACTGAATGCAAACTTGGAGCTCAAAAGCACCACCCAGAAAAGTGTATACCTGAAATTTAATTATGAGTAAAAACAAATTGAACCAAAAACTATAAGATCATAGAGAAACTTTGTTTCTGTGGCTCACTTTATAAGTGAAAATTGACTTTCGTGCATTCCTCTCCCAATGTATATTCTTGGCTGCAAATGATAGAATACAGTTATGAATCGATTTATATGTTCACATAGATCAAAGAATAGTGTTATATTCGTCTTGTAAGAAGTAGTCTCTGTCTATCTTCCTAAATAGAATTTAAGATGGAACACACAAAAAAAATATTTATAATCCGCAACTAATAACCTAGTACTAGATCCTTCGCTATAACAGGTATAGGAGAGACTCTATAGAGTACATACATACAAAAAGACGCAAAAGCACTAGTAGAGAACGACAAAACTACCTGTGACCACCACAAAAGGAACCGGATAATATGCCAGTCTGAATTTTCAATCCAACGCCGGAGCATGGGAAAAATGAACAAAGCTGCTACTAGTAGATTTGGAAGCAAATATACAGAAACCGCCAAGATGTACAAAGGTGGGACACCATTTATTTGCTTGAGAAACGAAAGAATGTCCCTGATTTGGTTTGGGGTCCCCTTAAAAGAATGCACGTAGAACATCGGAAGAATTGTAGCCCATGCAACACTTACGAATATCTTGAGTAAATTTCTCAATACATCAGTAAATTTCCACCTATGATACCCAGGGAAATTTAGAAACAGGTCCAAAGTACCTGAAGGGAAACAAGGTAAAATAAATTAATAAAATTTTCAGACATAATAAGAATTCCACATGCAATTATCTATTTGTAATTTGTAGAACATAAACAAATGCCTTCACATGTTCAGATTAGGTATATCCCTCTTTTAGTGGAGAGTTACTTTAACAATTTCACGTCAAAAATTCCGTATGCATGAAAAAAAAAATACTGTCTTATTGTTAGTGAAGCTAGATATAAAATTAACCGAGAATTATACAAATAGCGGACAGTCAAATGTAACTGTACATTTATAAAATTTACCAATTAACATTGTTCACTATAAGACGCTCTCAGTTTAATTTGTGTGAACAATCCAAACATGGTTCATCACAGTTCACGATTGAACTTCAAAAATTAGAACCATCGGGACATCCACAACAAAGCTCACAGTATAATGATTGAGAATTAAATAATGAAAGACAACTGATAATTCAGCTTCCAGGTAAGAACATCATACTTTGAACTACGCGAAGAAATGCTGCAGTGATGAAAACACTTGACAGGTGATACAACACATCCTTTTGGAAAATGTCCAACGGTGAAATTCCTTTCCATGAAATTATGATCATTGCCTGTTAAATAAACAAAATATATGTCGGACTGCAATGTGAGAGGTCATAAAAACCATCTAAACTTGTCGATTTGCAATTTAATACCTGTAGCACAAGGATATAAAATGTCCATAGCCGGTCAAAACTTCTAAATATATGCCAGAATGTTCTCGTTTCAACAAAATATGACTTTCCTGTACTTCCAGATTTTCCTCGAGTGCCTTTTCTCTGATAAGCACAGGGTACGAAGCTAATAAGAACAAAAATAGAATTTTGACACATATAAAGGATAAATGAAACTCGAGATTTACAAAACTACCAGTGTCAGATCACGAGTTGATTTGAAAAAATCACCGTCGTCGCGCATCGGCCAGCCAAGAGAAAAGCAATCAGATGACCTAAAGATTTATAATAACCATCAAATTAAATAACTGATCAAGATAGTTCATGAGAAGGGAGGTTTTTCAGAATTAGATGTAACCAGACCAGAAATACTCATTGAGATCGTCATAGTTGCACCACGCCGAGTGCGGAGCTTTTCCATTCCTGCTCTTTTTTGCCTCCTGTATACATTTTGTATATTCATTTTTAAGATATAGAATCGAAAAAAAAGAAAACATAATACTCAAAAAACATATTAAAAAATGGAACTTTGAGAATCCTAAGACATGTACGGGCAGATATATAACCTTATCAATCACACGGTAGAGGGGTGTTATAACCTTCCGCAAGAAGGCTTCATCATCTCCACCATATGAAGGCTTTATATTTTCCCCAGTAACAATGCTGACATTTCCAGCCAAAAGGCCATGGAGTTCATACGCCATCTAAACATACACACTGGAAACTGTTACCACGTTCACAAATAAAATACGTAGTTCGAATTAAATTCAGTGAAACACCCAAAAAAAATATGCAATTATGTTTTTTTCTACCAATGCTACTCACATTATGAAAAATATAGCAAAGACATTCTGGCATGAAGCGGACATTTGCTGCTTCACCCCAGATGAGAAGATAGAGTCCCATGTACAATATTTTTCTCTGCTGTATCTCTTGATTGCCTTGAGGTAGCCTGCACAAATTTGCAAAAAGCCAATAAAGCTTTTGATCCAAAAGTACAAGCAAAAATTCAATATATATATTCCTCACCGTAAACTATGTTTTCGTCCCAAAAATTTACACCAAGTTTTGTAGTTCTTGAAAAGCTTGGACATAACTATATCAACAGCTCGATCATCCAGCTTCAGTAAAACAGAAATGAGTTCCAAAGTTAGTCATAACCTATACAGTTGGCTCAAAAAGAATTAAAAGCTCGCTCTTATTATCTTAAAATTACCAACACTGCTATAAAAAATAAAAATAAAAAACAGAAATGGAAAAATCAAATTTACCTTATTTAGTGGCTCAGCCTTAGGATGGAGTCTGATATGGTTGTTGGCTAGCAACAAAATCAGATGTTCCCTCTGGTTCCTGACATTGTCTCGCTAGATCAATCGAAAAAGGAAAAAAAAAAAAGAAGAATAAGCCCCTTTTATGATATAAGATCTCATCTACCAGCCTATCATCTTCTATATATCATAAACACATGCCTGGAATCCGAACATGGCTCTTAACCAATCAAGGAGGTCCAGATCTCCAGCCTTTTGCCTATGTTGTTCGAATGCATTAGGCCAATTCAAACCTCGGGTGTTCCGCAAGGCTGCCAAGGAGGCCTTAACCTGGTAGAACAAGGATGGATGTACATAAACAATTAAAGTGACAAGAAACAGAAATTTAGGTTTGTCAAGAATAGACGATGCATACCTCTTCAAGCTGCATAACAGACTGCGATGCCCCAGCCGAATCAAGAGGAAGAATGTTATATGGAATGTAAATTTCCGTCTTTTCTTGAACATCTCTTGCAGCCTCAATAATCTGTTAATCAACAGTTTTGTATTTTATCGGATCCAATTTGTACTTCTATGAAAATTCTAATCGAGGACTTTGAGCCGGATAAGTCAGACTAACCTCAGGAGCAACTTCTTCAACTTTTTCGCTCTTGTTAACAGCGCAAAGCACTTCAAAAAGAACCCCGGCTGTCTGGTAAGCTTTTGCGAGTTGAGCTCTGATCAAGAATACAAGTTAAAGCTTACAAGTATGCACACAGGCATCATAGACTAGCAGATACAGAACTGAAATAGAGAACTAAAGTAAGAATATAACATAATAGCAGAGGGAATTAACCTGTCTGCTTGTTCACCCTGGTCAAGAGCTCTGACGTAGTGCTCATAGTATTGCTGATAGAAGCTCTCAATTTCCCTGGCATCCGTATTTTTAACCCGGGATGCAAGACTAGATGCATTTTCCTGAATTCCGTACTTGTCAGTTCTTAAACAATTTGCAGATGAAAAATCGGAATTTACCATTTATACAAATGTTCTTATAGGGATTTGGTCATCATTTTGCAAAAATGACGAATAAAGCAAGTTGGTAGCCCAAGTGCTTTTCATGTCACTTTGTCCCTATGTATGTTATCAGTTCAGACAAATTTATACTGATATCATGAAACTCGTTTTGGTTTCCTGAAGTACTTCATCAGATGAAAAAAGACATGTCACTGCAATCCTAGTTAACAGAACAACGGGTATCGAACTGAATCATACCCATCATGGAACATCGTTCTGTAAATTAGTTACGATGAATGTGATCAAATCAAGTGAGATAACAATGAACTGGGGATTCGCAACCACCCGAATTCGCTCTCGTGATGCTTTGAGAAGGGGGCGACAATACGACTCGTAAATGTTACAAGAAGGGGACATTTCTGTTGCTTGGGTCAACGAGAGGACACATGAGATTTCTGATTTAATGATCCTCAGTCGAATGAATTAATGGAAAAAAGTATGTGGGTCCCCAGCTACGTCTCATAAAATGTTGAAGTACTCGCAGGAAAGGGTCGAAACTATGGATCATGGTAACATCACATGTGGATAAGCATTTATATCCTTTCTAAACATATAAAATTAATTGCTAATCCTAATTCCTTTTGGCTAATCTAATGACAATCCCATTTTTTCGCTTTTCTGTCGTTTCCTTATACAAGGACGACAAATAAAAAATAATTTTTACTCTTTATTGTATTGAGACAATTAAAATATAGCAATAAAAATAATTTTAAGTTTTGATTTTATTGAGAATTAAAATAGAGATAGCTAAATAAATAGACACGAGTCTCAAGCTTTATCATTATCAAGTAAATGTAATCCGTAGGTTTTTATCTCAATTGCCTACGTGGAATTCCTGCGTAACATCTAATAAATATATTAACGATAAATCCTCGGCCAGGCAGGGCCTAATGTCACGCTTGACCACCTGAAGATTATGTCGGTCCCACTACCTAACGTCTAATGTTCTAATTTCCAACGTGATTCTATCATTTAATATTCAAATTCTCGTGTTCTTTTCTAATTATTATTTCCCTAGTGTATGCTTCGCATCCAACTATCACACAACGATATGATCACCAAGAATCAGCTCTTCCTTAAGCCATGCTCAACTAATCTCTAACTCGATTAAAAAAAATTATGAAGCTTAAATTATGTCACATAACCTCGAGTTGCTATACAGTCCTCACACTATCTTTTGAGATATTCGCACAAAATAATTGTAGGGCATCCAAAATCTAAAAACACAACAAATATATATATATATATATATATATATATATATATATATATATTCTGAAAAAAAAATACAAAAAATAAACAATGACATTTGAGTTACCCGTTCCAATCGTTGAAGGAGTGAGGTCTTGAACTGCCTCACACCACGCCCACTAGAGCTGGGATCCAACCTGTGCGCTTTCTCGAACGCATAGAATCGACCTTTTTATTTTCAAACACATACACAAAAGAAAAGAAAAATCAGCCAAAAACATTTATATTTGTATCTATTACTCTCTGTTCAACTCTTTATTCCCATATGATATTCTATATATTTATTCCAACTTCGTTAAAAACACAGATCTCCTTTTTGATTAATAGTTAGAGAAAACGTTTTACTTGACGCAAATCTTTCTTTCCTATATTAGTCCATTTTGAAAATAACAATAATAAAAACGTTTACTTAAATATCATAATGATAAGACAAAAATTAGAGATACAATAAATGTTTTTGCGATTATCACTGACAAGAGCAAAAAAAAGACAAGTAATAAAATTAAAAGAAATAAGAGCAAGATTTTTACAGTGATATGCAACACGAGGTCTCTCGTGCTCGATCTCTTTGGCGACTCGGAGGATCGGACCGATGGAGGCGAGCGAGGCCGGAACGACGTCGTTATCGAACACCTCCGTCGAAAACGTGGTCATCGCCGCGCTCCGTGACGGCCTCCGAGTCAGTCCCTGTGGGCCCGACGACTCCAAGTTCGACATTTCGTTTTATCTGTTGATTTGGACCAGAAATAATGAATCAAACTATTTTCCGTGAAACTAGTTTCTTGCTCAATCCAAACAAGACGGTTAAGCGCAATGTGACTATTTCTCGATATTCATCTCTGTAATCGGTCTCTCTCTCTTCCGGAGTTTTGATTTCGAAACTGAAGGAAATCCTTAAAATAATGAATACAGCTATTTTTCTAGCTGAAAAAATCGTAACAAGAAAATCGTAGAGAGAGAGTGTGTGTGTGTGTATGTTTCTGAATTTTCCCACGGTTTTTTCGGACAACCAATAAGCGATCGATTTCAAATTAAGATTCGTCTGCCAAACCACAAGAACGAAACAAAACTTGAAACGAGACCGATCGCAGCTATAGATCAATTAATAACGCAAATACATACAAACACAATGTCGGTTTTATATGGAAAGAAGAATGAAATGAGATTCCGAGAAAGAAAGAGAGCGAGAAAATAAGAACAGAGATCAAAAGTTATTGAAGCTTACGTATTGTATCTTAGAAATAGCGGTGAATTCGGAAACGTATATATGTGTATCTCAATACGTACGTGTTTGAACACACTAAGCTATTTTCCTCCCTGGAAGATCATATCTCGTCGTATGATCGGAAGAGAGGGAGCCAGATTGAAATGAGAAAGAAAGTAAGAGAGGGAGGGGAATAAGAAAGCAGACCGTACGAATGGGTGACACGTGGAGGGGTAATTCTGAGGGAAGAGAGAGAGAGAGAGAGAGTTGGAGGGAAAAGGAAAATGGAAGGAGGGACGTGGTTTTCGGAGGAGAAGGAAAACAAAAAGAAAATATATTCGGGTGAAGAAGAGAGTCAATTCTCTCTTTCTTGTAAAATAAATTTTTTAAATAGACCTGTAACTTTTATGATTGCGATATCCTAGTACGTATTTATTATTTTAATCACTTAAGTCCTTAATTATTTGAAGCACGTTTATCTGTTTATTGATTTTGTCGATTTAAATTAACTTTCGTTAAAGAATTTGATATATTACTAATAAAGAATATAATTATACCTTGTTTTTCTTTTTAAAATATTATTTTATAAAAAATAAAAAAAAAAATTTGACTGTTTGCCACTAAATTATATAGTGATTTCAAAATACTCAATGTTTCGTAAACTTTATATAAATATTCAGCCAGAATTATTTACACGATTTTATGATCCATAATATCGCATAAATAATTCGTAAATTAATTTTTCGGTTTTAAATTTTTTGTGTTTGAATTTTAAATTAATTCAGCGAAGATTTATTCTTTAATTCGCTGAAATTTTTGTTAATTTCATTTCAGCGGGAAAAGTAAGCGAGAAATATTGTTTAAGTTAAAACGGTCCAAAAATTCGTTAATAATTTTGATTGAATATTTACACAAATTTTATAAAACATTGGTTATATTAAAATTTTTAAATGTTCATACAGGTATTTAACATAATTATTTTATTTTATATTTAAAAAGACCAAGATGTGATCAATTTTAATTGGTTAATGACCAAAGTATATAAATAAATGAGGGACCAAACATAAAAGTTCACAAGCTATCTGCGCGAACTAAAAGAATAATTAAGAAATATACATTTTTAGTTAGCACTGTACATTATGCGTGTGCGTCAAATACGGTAACGAATACAACTACCATATACGTGTATAATTTACAATTAATGTAGTGGTAATTAATCCTAGTTACTCCAATCTAGTGAGAAACTTTATATCAGGATAAATCCAGAATGTGGTAAGAAATTTGACATTTACTGAATCCACGTATAATTGAATTTATTTGTATGCAGTATAAATATGAATACAACGTTATCTTGGGATATGGAGACAATAATAGTTTAACTTAATTTGTAACCTTGAAAAATAAATGCAATATCTGCTTTAATGTAAATTTATTCACGATATCTAATTTTTCTGTAAGAGTAGTCTTGATTAGATATCGATGTTATCTTACTTAGGTTATTAGATATCGCGAGTTATAGAAGATATATCACTAAATTAATTGTTGATATATCTGTATAAACCCCAAGAGGAAAAAAATAATGAAACTTGGAATAAAGTACCGCATTTCAAGCAAGGAAAAGTATTCAATCAAAACCTAGCGAGAAACCAAGGATACTTCCACCTTGAAATCGAGCAAATTTATACAAAATGACTACTTGTATTTAATTTTGCCTTGTAACGGTGGAAAAATGTGGGATGTGATTGTAAGTTGTATTGTGGTTGTGATGCTGTGTTGTGACTTAAAAAGCATTTGGGGATTATAAATTACATAGATCTATGTAAGTATGACCCATCTTGTAGTTTATTTGTTCCTTTCAAAAATGTATAATAATCATATGAAATTTTATAGTTCTTAAATAGTCAAATTTATACAAAATTTGTTCATGGGAATTAACAAAAATAAAACAAAAGTCGGAAAATAAAATACTGTTTTTAAACAAACTGGAATTATTTATTACAACTGTAAATATCTAAATAAATAATACGAAATTATGAAGAAAAAAAAAGATAGTCAAATCTCAAAAATGACAAACGGAAGAACAACATTCAAGACTAGAGAAGAAAACTCTATTGTCAGAAAGAAATGTAATCGCAATCACATAAACGTGGAAAAATACCTTAAAATATAAATAATTAATAACAAAAAATGCATGATAGAATCAAAATGTTGAGATGTGAATTGGGAAATTATGAAACACAATATGAAAACTGTGAAAAAAAATCATACATGTGAATTAACGACAAAAAATATAAGGGACTTAGACAATTCTTGTAGTCACTAGTAGCTGTATTCTGGAAATAGTTTTTGTGGTCACTGTATTTTTTACGTCAATATGAATAAATAGCTCTTATGTCGTCATCCGACTCGCTACGAGGCTTGGCTCATTCTAGGTTTCCCGAACGTACCTCGGGCCCCCTCGGGTGAGCGTCGGGTGCGTCCCGGACGTCATTCCCGGTTGGGGACGTGTTGCTCGGCTAGTGAGACCTCTCGGACGTCCGGGGCCCCCAGTCGATCGGAAGACGCCTTCGAGTGTCTAGGTCATGCTACCAGAGGCTAGCCGGCCGGGGGGGCTCCTGGACTTCCACTAGGGCCCCTGGCCGGTCGATAGGCGCCTCCTTGTGCCTAGGTCACACTTCCAGATGGTCGGCCAGCCGGGGAGGCCCCTGATCGTCCACAAGGGCCCCTGGCCGGCCGGCAGGCGCTTCCATGCGCGTAGGCCAACTCCCAGATGGCCGGCCGGTTGGGGGGGCTTCCTAGACGTCCACCTAGGCCCTTGGCCGGCCGACAGGCGCCTCCACGTGCCTAGGCCATACTCCTCGAAGGGCGGTTGGAGAGGCCTCCAGGACATCCACCAAGGCCCCTGGCATGCCTGCAGGTGCCTCCAAAGGGCTTAGACGCCCTTCTCCACTTGGGAAGCTCCTGGAGGTATTTTGTCCAGTCTCATGCCTCCCTTAATGCTATAAATAGCTCGACAACCCCCACAACAAAGGTACATCTAATTTTTCCTAAGAAAAACATACTCTCTCTCTCTCTGTACAAGAGACGTAAATAGTATATTAATTTCGACTGAAATAATTCTCTAAAGATCCGAGACTCGAGCCTCAAGACATCATTGATCCAAGTATCATTGTTTCCCTCGGTCTCATAATCCCCCCTCGTCATCCTATAACTCCACCCACATTTTACTAATGTTGAGCGTCAGAGAGGTAAATAGAGGACCCCCCCCCCCCCCCCCCCCCCCCCCCCTCTTTTTCCCTTCATAGTTCATGCATGTTCACTTATTTCAGGTAGTAGAAGAACTCGAAGATCCCACGACGGCTAAGAGACAATCCAAGACACCGAGATTTAACATGCTAAGGCCGAAGCGAGGGTCACTCGCCCTGAGCGATGATCTAACCACTGAGGTCTCTTAACATCGTCCGAATTTCAGCGGCAGCAGTTTTATATTTCCAAAAAGGCAAAACTAGTAGTAGTTCAAGGAGAGAGGTTTTTTGGTCAAAGGAGAGAGACAAGAGAAAATTCATTTATACTCTTTTGTAGGTAAACAAAAATATAATAACGGTCATAAATAGAGTTTAGATTTGAGGTACCAAAATATTACGAGGACATCGGCGTAGCAACTGGGCCCGAAAATTGACGAAGGTAACGTCGGAGTTCGGGATATTGACCGGAGTCCTGATCTTTACAAAGGTCTTCGTGTTATGGAGGTCGGAGGTCTGGATTCTCATGTAGTCGGAGATCAGCGGCATGTTTTAGATGATTGTCCTACAGATGTACCTTCGCAGATTTGGGTTTGGCGTACTCGTTTTTTTATTTTTTCGGCGAGAGCTTCAACAAGGATCTGTTCTCTCTTGCGATTTTTCTGGGCCTTCATCATAACTCGGAATTTAATAAATATATTGTGCTTTTTATAGGTGAAGTTTTCCCAACGGCTCTCCCATGTTTCATAGCGACGTCTAAAGTTTCCGGCCATCACCATTAATATTTGCATGTGCGTCATATCTGGGTTTGAATTTTCTCAAACGAATCCATTGAAGTGACCGTAAAATTATCAATTGGTTTGCATAGAAATATCAGAACGAGCGCATGTTTAAGATACGTTGAAAAGGTACGAATATTTTTTAAGTTTTCATATCTAGTTGGTGAATATAACTAAACAAAATTAGTTACATAAGTTAAGTAACTAAGATGTGAGTTTTGAACTTGGTATATGAAATGAGTGTAGTTATGAAAGACGATGTTTTCACGTACATCAAGCCAACGGCGAATGGCTGATAGCTGATTATTACGAGGCCGGTGGTTTGTTCGCAACCCTCATACCCCCGACCACCACATTTGAGGATTTAACAAACTGTTGTTTACGTGCTCTGGTGCGAGATTACATGAGAATATCCACAAGGTATTGAGTGTGAAGTACGAGACAACGGGGTTGGTAAAACTTGTCACCATTGACTCGGACATTAGTTTGGCTTCTTATTTACATATTCGGGAAGAGAAAACCAACATATCTAAAATGTATTTGGTGTTGGAATTGAGTCGTATATGCATGTTGGATCCAATCCAAACACAATAGAAATTAAGCATGAACCGAGCACTCCTCCAGCACACGGCGAACAAAGCGCTACTCATGATTCCGGAGAACATAGCGCCCCCCTGACGGCAAAGAAATAGCACCCTGCCTGGATCCGGAGAACCGGCGGCGTCTCCAGCTTCCAACACAGACGCAGGTGCCAAGCAGTGTTCCATCCTAACAGTCGGGGACACCTGATCAATCAGCTAATTCTATGGTGGCCCACGTCGTTCTGAAGCTAATCTCTGATAGCTGGATTCTCTTCGTCAATTATAACAATAAATCTTTCAAACTCTTCAGACTCATATGCTTTTGTCGTTGCGTAGAATACTCAATTCATTTCCTTCGAGAAACTTTTGAAATTAGTCTTCACGTTTTTCAGAAGATGAAATGCACAAAAGCTATGCACTGGGCGAGTGAATACTTTTTTGACACTACTAAGAATTATTGGGTTTCTATGGGAGACAGTGACTTGATGTCTCCTCTTACCAATTTCTTCCTTAAAATGGATCAAGAAGTAGAGTCATGCTTCATTTGGTTCCGAATTACCCACGTCAAAGGCAAGTGGATAAATTTGTTCATTCGAGTCCATACCACATGCTAAAAACAATGTGCTTTTGTAATAGTTCTTTAAAAACATTCCATCAATAATAGTTACGCGTCGACGATAATTCCATCCTCTTTTCGAAGCACTAAGAGACATAGAGAGGTGTTTAAAACTATAAGAACGAGGAGTTGTGACAAGGTCAAATGACAAATTTAGATTCGCAGCTGAAACCATGTGTATATATTTTGGCAAAAACGCGTATGATTGATCATCGGTACCAAAGTGTCACTTTTTATTTATTGTTAATTCTCTCAATATTTACAAAAACATGTTTTTTTTTTCTGAAGGATACAAGTAAATTAAATGTGAAAATATGAAATATCATTTAAAAATAAAAGTAACACAAATGATCATTACCGGCCAAAAAAATTAAAACGGCTGGAGCAGTTTTTAAGTTTTTCCATTTAATGTAAAAAGAAAAATAGATAGTAGCCGATTAATATGAATATGGAATAAAATGTAAAAAATTATTTTAGGAGCATTTTTGTATTGATATTTTGAAAAACCCATGTACAAATATTGGTACTTTGGACAATTCCTAAAAAACGGAAAATAAAGAGAAAATAATGGCCAAACGAAACTATAGGTTAGGTAATATATGAATATTTGATATTGGTCCGGTAATACTTTTAGTCCGATTATAATTAACTTGCACTTCTATTAAATTTTTATTTTGAACTATAAATTATATCACCTTTAATTCATGTCGTATATGCTTTTTTCAAATTTAACCTACCTGCAAATATTGGTTTCGGTATTTGCATTTACTGATTCTGCCACGAGACCGACTTACAATATTACAAATATATTACAATAAAATCCTCTTTCTAAGCGTTTAGAATATTGCTTGACCATTTATTTGTGCAAATAACTTCTTAATTTTTTCGTCAACTCTGCAGAGCAGTGCCATACTTAATCGAGATTTCATAAAAGCCTCTTCTCATACGCATGAAAACCTCAGCTGCAAGTACGATAAAACTATTTCGTTGGCCGATTACCATTGAAGCTGCATATAAAAGTTGATTTATATTGCCAAAATATCTTCAGAAAGCTCTTACAAGGGAAAGGAAAGCACCGATAAGCTCAGATACACCCAATATACAGAGTCACTCATCACCTAAAATGCTTTCTTCCAGAAACGACATGGTGGACGGTAGAACCAGTAGAAAGAAAGAAAAAAAAAACCAAAACCAAAACAAACAAAATACCACCTATACCTCTATACATTCGCTAATCCAAAATCTTATGTACTAGAATTACAAACGAGTTGAAGATGCAGACCTATCTCACCTTAAGCCCACTAATACATTTTTCCACACTAAAAATTGGAGCTCACTCAGCGGAGCAGGATTTTTTTTATATAACTAAAGTGTGAAAATCTTCCTTTGTCTCTCTTCAATTCTCTATGCAAAACCGCACATGTACTAGACATTAACTTAGTGAAATGAGCTTGAGTACTTGATTCTTTCTTTTCCTCTTGCCACCTTTACTAGTTGTAGATCTTCACTGGCTTTTCATACGTGTGGCGGTTCTGCGTACACAGTAAAAAACACGGTAATATATATCAAAAAGCACATTTCAGGGGTTCGTGTACAGATTCATCTTCCATCTTTTAATCTGATCTGTCATTAAATGGAGAAACCTAATAAAGCAGTGTATATGATGATGTTGAGAGTCGACTTTATACCTGATTGGCTGTGTATGACCTTTTAGGAGCATTATCAGTGTGTTCTAATCCAAGATACTGTTCCCATGCGCCATAAACATCCCTCCTCTGAAATCATAAGAACAAATCAGCGCAATGCCCATACTAGTTACTTTTTGGTATATAATATATATGTATGAATATATATACATATAGAGAGAGAGAGAGAGAGACAATACCTGAAACCGGTTAGCCACAATGTCACCATCCTCGAGGTATTCAGGACGACCAAGTGACAAAAATGCAAACTTCCACTGAAAAACAAAACAGCAGAAGAGATGACTGAGTTCGTAAACTCTCTCAATCACGTCAAGGAAATAATGATCAGATCAAACAGTGTCACGATACCTTTGCATACTCTTCATCGGGAATCTGTAGTTTTTTCTGTATTCTCGTTTTAACTTCAGCTAAAGTCTCATCCTCACGAATTAACAAGAAAAATGGCTCCCCAAAATTTTGAATTTGCTGCACAGTTAAATAGGTATAATCATATAAATGACATGCATCTCAGATACCCATTGTGAAAGAAAATACTATAGATAATAAATTACCTGATTCTGAGCTGCGTCTTTCAAAAAATGATAAACATGAATCAAACGATCTTGAGGACCAACATTCTTCTCCTCTTCAGGGATCTGTCGAGCCAAGGAAAATGATTCAAACTTAAGTTTAAAAGTGAACTGGTAAATAAATCATCTAAATTGATTATCAAGCAAATCAGAAATGAGTATCTGGATCTCAAAAATATTTTTTTTAGAAGAAACCAAAAGATTTATAAAAAAGAGAAAGAAAAAAATCAAAAATATTTTCATATCAAAGAAGAAATTCAATAACAAAAGCTGAAAAGAAAAATAAAATCATGATATATATATACTACAGAGGGAAGAAAAGTTACCTCTTCCGCTCGCAATGTCCAATACTGGTCATTAATATTCTCAATCTTTTCATTCAGCGGAAAAATCTGCAGCAGAACAACAGGACATAATCAACCAAATCTTTTCTTTACAAAAAAGAATATATATACATGGAGGGCTAAAAGCAACCAACTATAAGAAGGCCGAGATCACAAGCATATCTTAACTGTTATTTATCTTAGTTGAATCTCTCTAAAAAAATAAATAATTTTGTTGAATAAAATAGCCTACTTTAGTTCAAAGATTTAAGAAACAAAGATAAATTCATCAGTAAAACATAAAAGGGATAACTAGCAATATAGCACTTTGAAACGTATTAATTGGTATATAGCCAAAGTTTGAAAAAAATTGATTAATAGCCATTAATCAAAATAAATCTGTATATAATAACTAAAATTGTAATTCACTAACACTATTATTAGCAGCCACGTCATAATAAATGGTTATTTACTAAGCAAACAAAAAAGAATGGCCAAATAACAATATCAATGTTTCATTTGGTTATTTAGAGCAATTTTTTAATATAAAATTAAAAAGTAAATGAATTTTCCAACATAAAGGGCCAGTGCTCCTGAATTAGTTTTACACCGAACATTATTATTACCTTATAGATCTTGTGGTAGAAAACTTCGAGCAATCTAATTTCTGCATCAGGGTGAGACAGCTCCACCTGTTTCAAAATAATAGAATTCTCTTATTCCGCAGGCCAGAAAAATTCCAGTACATCAGTAGAAATACAACAGCAAAAAGAAAGAGGATGTAAAACTGTGTAATCAAGTTTTGAATATTTTTAACCTATCATATAAAACTATTTTACAAACAAAATTTTAAAGACATGGAAACCTATTTTCCTGTTGAAGTACCACTCTTCATTTTAGTGAAATGAGATAAGATTACACAGCACTTGCTAGGTTGCATGATAAACTTACCTTAGTTTTAAGTTCATTAATCACATCCCCGACAGTACTCTGCTTTGCCAATCTTACAGTGTGGATCACAACCTGAGAATGCAAGAGAGAAATAAAAGATGACCTAAAAAAATATAAATAAATAAAAAACTGTAACATGCGAAAGTAACATATCAGGACTCACTTCATCCTTGGTAGAATGATGGAAAGCAACTTTCAGCGTCTTTAATCCTTGCAGCTCCGGAAGAGGGATATCCAGTATTTCGTAATAGAGGATATCAGAAGTCTAAAAGACATAATTTTGGAACGGTATTAGACATGAAACAGTGACATCAATCATAGAAGAAGCACGGTATTAGATATGAAACGGTGAAGCAAATTGTGTTTCATATGTTATATGAGGATAAAACGACCTGGTTGTAGTGCACGAGCATGTCAGACAAATGATCTACTCCCCGGTATTTGATAGGTTGGGGTTTAGGTTGCTGCGAGTAACAGTTATGAGAAGTGAGCCTGATTTTTGAAGCATCATCCAACCCAAGATGCTGAGCTACTTTCTCGACAACATCATCATAGGTATGAAGCTTCGACCTGACACAAGAAAACACACATGTCAAGTGAATGCTAAGGTGATAAAATCAAATTTACACACCTACTAAAACTGTGAAACAATTATGTTTATGAGAAACTCACAGCTCAAGAAGGAACTCGTCCTCCTTCGGTTTCTCCAAAGATCGAAAGCGGACAACCTAAGGAATACACGAAGTTGGTTAATAACAAATAGTAAAACCACTACTGACAAAATAAAAATTTTCCAGTATATAATAGTGTTTACATCAAATGAAATAGACAAAGTTAATAGCTGACGAGTCCCTTTCTCAAAAGAGCTTATCTTCTAGTTATAATGTTATATGCATGAAACTAACAAAATAAATATAACCAAATACCAGTGACTGATTTCAGACTGATAAAGGAAACGCACAACATCGATAAAGAATCAACTGATGCTAAGAATGAGAGGCATGTCATATACCTGGCGATTACGAACATACTCCAAGAATGAAGGAACGTCTGGATAGCGACACTGCTCACTTCCCACATTGGACTTCTGGAAGCAGATGATGTCCCCGTCTTCAAGCTAGAGAATTAAATGCATTACTTATGCAATAAATAAAATAAATTATATGATATATATCAAACCGTCTTCCTCTCCAACTAAACTCAATTGAAAAGTTAATAAGCAAAAGGGTAAGAATAACCACTAGCTGTCCCCGCAAAGAAATATGGAAATAATTACTGCAAGTACCCTACCTGACTAGCACGAAATGTTGTCTTCTTATCTATGTGCTCACACATCACATTTGGCTCAAACTTTATTTCCTGTTCAGCCAAATGATAAATAATTATTGGAACACGCAGAAAACTAGATAGATTGATACTCAAGATTACAGTAAGGAAAAACTAATGAGGCTCATAATTACCTCATAAAGATCAATTTCTTCATCACCACTAAAGCCAGCCATTTCATTTAACTTTGTCAATATCTCAGAAGGCTTTCCAGATCCCTTCACAAATAGCTTTCCAATGTATCTGATACGTCGAAAAAGTCAGTATATACATATATATATAGAGAGAGAGAGAGGGGGATCACCTCATTTCCTCTTTTGTAGGATCGTAAAGTTTGAAAAATAGAAGAATCTCCTCTTTTGTCTTTTCTGGAGGAGCGATTGGCTTCATATCCTGAAGAAAAGACAAACCGGTAAACTCACATCTATCAAATAACTTATCATAATAAGTCTCTCCAACTCAAAGAATCAGCTGATCAACTGAAAGAATCAACGAGAAAACATTACCGGACCAAGTTCTGCTTCCAAAAACAGCTTAAGCTCCGCATTGTTTGCCTTATTGGAAACTTCTCTTAATTGCCCAACCTAACAATAATTAGATCCTCGTCACAAATACGAGTAGAAAGCATAGAACTTATTAGGGCAAGAATGAGAAGAAAAGTAGACATCAAAACAGAAAAACTAGTCGAACTCCTATGTTTTCCAGGTTTTTCTGGAAAACCCATATAACTATTCGTAATTATTATTCCGACCAAAGCAGGCATCTTACAGTGGACAGTTCAATTTAGGAATCAATTGATCCCACCTGGAGAATGAAAAACATTTTTTCCTGGATATTAAAATAAAACTGCAGCAGGATCCAAATCCTTAAAAGTATGTGGCGATTGGAATCACTTACAGATTGTGCTTCCTCCAGAACTGTTAGCGGTCTATTTGGCCTATATGTGTGATTTTGGCGCTTTGCCCATAACCAGAACCGTTGAAATTGCACTGGAACGCCAAATTCTTTAGCAACCTCCTCCTGCAGAAAAAATCAATTACAATATTAACATCAAGTATAAGATTAAAAAATATATTCTTAAAGCTACACATAAAGTGAAAAAATGTTTAGGAAATGGTTATAAATGATGAAAAATGTTTCGGAAATGGTTATGAATGATGACAAAAATATCAAAAACAGAAAGAAAGCTCCACTTTTTGTAAGTGCAATCCTCAGATTTTTAAACAAAACAACAAAGATATAAATTTGAGATTATAAACCCTGCGCCAAAAGAATTGGGTCGAAACTTCTATTGCTTTTAAGTATATTTGCACAAGCCTTCAAAAAAAAGTATATTTGCACACAAAAAAAAAATATCTTTGGGAAAGAGAACAAGATTTTTTCAAGAAAGAAAATACACATGACAAATCCAACTCGCAGAGCCTTCAATAACTGAGCACCATATAAATCTACACTTCTCCATTAAACTGCATAGTGAAGTGACAAACAAAGTACCTTAAAAACGTTGAAAGGCATCTGTTTCTGAATTCGGAAACTACGAACTTTGTCATGATCAACAAGGTCAAAGTATATATCCTTCCCTATCTGTTCAACTAGGTCTTCATTACGTGAAACCTGCATATTTCAACAACCACAAAATTGAGATAAATGTTGCCATGATTGCTTTCAAGTGAATAGGACAGCATTTTCAAGTTATGACCTTTATGATTGTATACAAATGCGCTTCAGCCTTTTCCTTTCTCTTTAGCTCCTTTTCTTCCTGTTCTTTTTTCAACCTTATCTGAAACATAGGGTGAATGAATACCGCATTGCATCGTAACGAAGTAAAAGTAACATTCGATTCGAGTGCATACTCTATAATCATCTTACCCTGAGATGCTCAGCAATATCTTTCTCATCAACATTGCAAATTATTTTATCCTTGTCACTTTCACGTATATAAACGAGCATGTACGCATTTGAATATTTTGTAAATTTAAAAGGAGCATTGTTGAATCCAGGATTTGTTTGTGGTAACTGTTGTCACAAGAAAACAAACAAAATATTAGAAATAAAAAAGTCAAAAACCTAAAACTGAATAAGAAAAAATGTCTACGCATTTATACCTCTTCCTCACCACCGTACTGCTCCTCTAAAGCCCTTTTAATATCTTCTTTTGTCACCCGTTCATCGTCAAATTTTAACCTTCCAAGAACAAATAGCAATGCAAAAGCTGACTTTAGAGACAAAAAAACAGTTTAAAAAACCGATAAATCTACCATGCTCACTGTTGAGCTAAGAAAAATCTAAGTTTGCAATATATAGACAATCTCGTCTAAGAATAATAAAATACATTAGGCATACCACTGATCTGATAAGGTCGGCCTGATATATGCATAGTAGTGTCCGCCATGCACACCTCCACTGTGCACTAAGACACTGCAAACAGTGAAGTAGCATTAATTAAAATCTGAGTACTTTTAACAAAGAAAGAAACAGTTACAAATATTTATTATTTTAGTAGATATGAGAACAAAAGCAAGAAAACAAAAACAGAGGAACTGTGCACTAAGACACTGCAAGTAGTGAAGTAGCATTAACTGAAAATGTAATTACTTAAAAAGTAAGGAACAGTTACAAATATTCATTGTTTTTGCAGATATGAGAATCAAAACAAGAAAACAAATATGGAGGAACCATCTGATAGGTTAAATAGTTGTAAACACTAACAGAGAGATAGATAGGTCTTAAACTTAAACCCATTACTTGCGTATCTTCTTATCCTAATCTGTAAAAACCAAAAATATTTATAATAAAATAGAAGAATTTGAAGTTAAAATAGTTTTTCTCATTATTTTTGGTATACAAGAAAAAACTTTACAAACAATTTGCATATTCACTAAATTAGATAGAGTTGAAGGAAATAAACTACCAAGAGAACTAATGGAAAAGAGCAGTTGAAGGAGTTTAAAGCTGATTACATTTACTCTGCTGTTGCACTTCCCTTATTATGCAAGACAACCATCGAATATTTTTTAAGGTATACACACATGTTAGTGAAGTGATGTGATGTAAAATGATAATTACAATGATCGAACACAGAATTTGCTAGTAAAATAATCAGCAGTACCTATGGAGAGTGTATAGGTTGCGGATGCTCCTATCAGCATCAGGTGAAAGATATTTACCATCCTCCCTATCAAGATCAAGTTGCAAAGGGAACTCATAGCGGTCATTTATCTGTTGGAAATAAGTGTGCACATGTGATTTGAGGCATAGATGTTACACATATTATTTCGATTTGCATAGTAAAGCTACCCAATCTCATTGAAGTACAAATTCAATAAGGAAATCAATTCGAAAGTAATTACAGGTACTAATTCATCAACAAAAATTATACTTTTACAAAAAGGATGTACTTGCCTGTAGGCAAGCTACTAAGAACACGGTTTGAAAGTAATCACAGGTTCTAATTCATCAACGAAAATTATACTTGAACAAGAAGGATGTACTTGCCTCTAGGAAAGCTACGAAGAATACGATCTATTCTATATCTAAAAATTAAAAGCAGAAAACTGGAGTCCGTAAATTTGAAATAACAAAAAACAGAGAAAAGTATATCCGGCAAGCTTTGAGAGAAATGAATGCGGGTTGTGCTTGACGATAGTCACGCACATCAAATTACTACTTACTTAAGCATTTTATGCACCGAAAGTTTCATTATTTGAATACATAAAGCATAAAGATGCACGATTATAAAACCATTGTCCAGAACCATATCTTTGTATGTGAACAACTCTTTAATTGAACTTTTCTAGAGACAAAAGTAATCAAATAACACGTGCATGCACTTTTTAATCATGCAATGCATGCATTTCAAATTCTAGTGTACAAAACTCTTGATTGAGGTATTCTAGAGACGAACGCATCAAACAACACTTGCATGAACGCATTTCATAAGCTTACAACATATAAAACTGATATTTATATCATACATATCTAAATCAACAAAGCCAAAAAGTGTTCCTTCAAAAACAAAAACAAAAACAAAAACAAAAAGCCAAAAAGTGCAAGGAATTTTTATGTGCTGGTTCCTTACCTTTACCATTGTATCCCTTACAAAATCATACTCGAACCGCTTCAGCTGAAGTTGGAGTACCGGTGGAAAATCTATAAAGAGAACGCCTTTCTTAGCATCCTGATCAGGCAAATGGGGAAATCAGGTTTAAAAATCTAAAAAATTATCCACGTCATTATTTTTACGTAAGGAAAAGCAATAAGATAAATCTACTACAAGTTGAATCAAGTATGCTTAACAAAAATTGAGATCTCCAAATTGATCTATTCCTACTACAGAAGAATATATACCTGTAAACCATGATGTTCAGCATGATACTTATTGTCACCTTCAAGACGCTCAACTTCCACATATTTGTCAAAAGAAGCGTACACATCCTTACATCCTTTAACATCAAGTTGAAGATCTACATTTTCAAGATTAAAGGACAATCAGCATCTGCAAATGCAGTCAAATTAAGACATTCAAAGCAACCTCAATAATTACCATAAAACGATTCTTTTCTAGTCGATTTGTAGTCAACGTTGATGCATTCTATATAGTTCATGTGGTGACCTTCAAACAACTGTTGTATAGTACCTTCCACAACAGTTCCCTGCCCCAGTCAAACAATCCAAAACCCCACATTAAGCGAGATAACAAAAAAGTGCCAACTTTAATGCATTATGCATTGAACTCTTTTTACCTTCATCTTATCTTCAAGTTTTTCACAAAGAACTCTATTGAGCTCTTGGACATCATGCTGCATGAATGAATCATAGGTATCCCATCCAAAAGACTTGGTCAACTCTTTTGTAGCAACACTAGTATCACTGTATTGAAGCTTGTAAAATAAACTCTGCAATGCTAGAGGTATGCTCCCAGATGGATTATCGTTCTCAGTTGTCGGCATATGATACACAGCCTGAAAATTAACTTCAGGTCTTAAATTTCCCCAAGGCAGAACATCAATGTAAAAAATTTAAAAAAACCTGAATACACTTAACCTTTCTGAAGTACGGGATGTGGTACAAAGTCTGGAGGAGAGAGTTCATATAACATGTAGCTCCCTGGTTTTTAAGTCCAACAAAACCAGTCTCCTTCTTTGAGTCGTGTGACCAGTAATCAACAACTCTGCGTACAGCAACATCAGCTTCAATTATGCAAGTATCGCTCACAAGAAACCCTCTGGCAGGGTCATAAAGTTCACCCAAAGGCATAAACGAAGTAAATCCCCAATCACTTTCACGTGCATTGAATTGGTGTTGTGTTTCTGCAACGACAAATATAGAAGAGCTGTAAGACACATGAATACGATATTAAAACAATCTTAGTTGACAAAATACAGCTAATTTGTTTTCTACTCACTAAAATCTGGCATTTTTTAAAGAATTATGAAAGGAAGGATCTTCAAAGACCCGGAATACCAAATCAAAATTTGTAATCGAAAAGAAGGGGTTGAAAATCTGTTATACAGCAATGTAAAAAATGCTGCATTGATATTCAATATTCATGCCGCCTATTATTTCTTGTTCATGGAAATGATAATATATAACTGTACTTCGCTAACAAAGTAATGAAAATTCTATTTAAAATACACACTGGAAGTCTTAAAAAGTAATATTTAGAGAAATTGGTACCACCATTTGTAATTGGTTTTCCCAAAATACACTAAAATTAATTTTTTCCTAAAATACTAGTACAAAAGTCTAAATACCCCTAAACAATTTCTTTACATTTTATTCCATATCCATATTAACCGGTTATTGTTTATTATTTTTAAAAAAAATTAAACTTTAAAAGGTAAAAACTGCTCCAACCTAAAAAATTTAATTTTTTTAATTTTTTTTCTTAATTATTTTGGCCGTTAGTATAATGTAGGGCATTTGTGTTAGTTTTATTTTTTTAAAGGGTGTTTTGTCTTTTCACATGAAATTTACTTGTATTTTGGGAAAAAACTTTTTTGAGTGAATTTTGGAAAATAAAATATAAAATGTGGTACTTTGGGCAATTCCTCATATATTTACGGAGTAAGTGTATAACTATACTATATCTCCATAAATCATATGTAAGTCAGAATCTATATAAAAAAAATTACACGATTTTGGTACCCTAGTAAGGATAATATCATTTGATTGGCATAAAATCATTCTTCTTAATAAGTTAAATTTGTTAAAAATTAAATATTTATTACTAAGCAAGAAAAGAGAACCATGAGTACTCAAAACGGAACATTTTTTCAGCTATACCCACCATCCCCTAAGACATTGACGGCTTGACAAGCTCAGACGGTAGAGATATTTTTTATAAAAAAACATTGGTAATATGTTATTAAAATCAGCCACGCCAAAAAGAGAGTACAAAACAGTACGAATGAGTAAAGCTAAGAGACGGAGCGAGCGCTAATCAAACATGCCACCCCAAAACCGAAAGCCATGACTCAAAAGAAAAACCAAAAAACAATAGCAATAAAATTTTAAGCATATAATTTCGATATAGCAAACTTTGCGAAAGCCCAGAAGCATACTTATCCAAGATCATCTATAATCAGAATACAAACTATAAACATGACATATTCTACATGAATACACAAAGCGGCTAAGATAAGCCAACTACTACCAGGTACATATAGAAAGACGTCAACTGAGGAGATATACCTTTTCTAACAGAATATTTGCTATGAAGTTGATTAACTATGCTCAAGCTGAACTGTGCATATCTACTCCACCCATATGGCAAAGATCCTGAATCAGCAACATCCAAATACATTGACAAATGATCCACATTGTTTCCTTTGGGGAATATTAGTATCCTCCTGCACATTTGATTACCGCACATTTGCATGATTACCCAAAGATATAACCCGGTATTGCACTTAAACAACGATAATAGAAAAAAAAATCTATTCAAATACCATTTGTAGCCTCCAACATAAAATAAATCAGAATATAGCTTCTTCGTATTAAGCCTTGAAAAGTTGTCAATTGTCCATGTGAACCGGGCTGAAGGTGGATCCTCCACTGGCTGAGCATCAACTGTGCTTGCAGGTTCAGCTTGAGCAACTACGAACAGTAATTGAAAATAAAACCGACTCTCAGGGACTCTTTCTTCCAACTTCGTCAGACTTTGGTACATTATACTGATTCAAAATCTAAGGTTCTCAATTCTCCTTTTTTCTCAATAAAATAAAAAATAGCCCTTTCAAATGCTCTAGTTTCAGAAGATCAGTTCTAGGCACATGCTAAAAACGAGACAACAATTTTTTACATGTGGAGGAAGATTCTGAGGAATTGTGGAAAAGGATACAAAAAATCAGCTTTCCTACTCGTGCTCCCATATTTTTTAGAATCTTTATATTTCTATGACAGTGCCTTTCATTATCACATATAGATTTCGATATTTTGCACTGGAAAGTTAATCCCATACCTAATTAATGTTCATTATAGATATCTAATTCTAGAATTGAAAAGAAGAAAAAACACCAATCCCTATGGTTCAAAATAGCATTGCCTATACAAAGGCCAACACATCAAAGTATGCTCTTTTTCTTTCAACATTTTTCCAACAACCAAGTGATATCCAATTCAGACGGCAACGAACGAACATAAAAAACAGCGCCCAAATGCTAAACCTAATTTCAACAATCAGATACCCACAGTCCGGTATTTTTTTGTCACAAAATTGCAAGTCCAAATAAAATAAAACAAACAAGAATCGAGAAGTCGAGAAAAGCAAGAAGTGAAATCAAAATTCAATTTCTTGATTAGGTTATAAATAACTCAACAAGATCAACACATAGTGCAAGTGAAAAACCGAAGCGAAAAGGAAATGAATTCCAACAAAAGAAAATCTGACCTTCCATTGGTTGAGGGCCGTGAGGAGGGAAATCAGTGTGTGGAACCAACATCTCTTCGTCCTCTTGTTGTTGCTGTTGCTGCAAAACAAAATAGAAAAGTTCAGAACAAAACTCGGATCTGCGAAAGACACCATGGAAGAACAGAGATTCAGTCGAAACGATGCGCTTTCGCGGATCGCAAAATTAAATTGAGATAAGTGATGAAATTGAAATTGAATGGAATTGAGAAACAAGAGGAAGACGAAAAGGTTGGAAGTTCACATCCAGCGGCGGAGGAGTCATCAACGTCATGGATGACGGAGATTCGGAGCCGTGCGATTGGCAAATCTATAGAGAGAAAAAGTGGTGAGACACAAGGAGAAATAGAGAAAAAAAAACGTTCGATGCTTGAGCAGTGCTCGATGGTTGCTGGGTTTAGTTCGAAAGAGAAGAAATAAAAGAGTATTGAGAGAAGAAGGAAAGTCAGTCAGGTCATTTTGCGGGGATAGATTTGGGATTTTACGAAAAGTTGGAACCCGAGACGAGAATTTACTCTATGTGGCGACTGGAATTTTTACAAGGCTACAAACGTATCTGTGTTTTGGGACATCATGGTTTAATGGGCTTTAGGCCCAGAGATTCTCAGATTATTCAATAGCAATTGTCACTTATAGGACTAAATTGAGGTTATATTACATCTGTTGGTTTTTTCAAGCAAATGACTGAAATAAGAATGGAAAAAGAGAAACAAAAAATTTCTAATATGCCACTAAAAAATAATTCTCTTTTTTTTCTCGCTTAAATTTTTAGTCTTATCTCATCAAGTTTCTCATTTATGTATGTGCTCACACTATTAGTCACTTTCGTCATCTTCACTGGTTCAAGTCATTCTTCCACTTACGAAAAACACACGACAACCATCTCTGACGACCAAAAAAAGAAATCATAAGTTTTAAATATTAAACTCGAATATTATCTCTCACCTCTTCATCTATATCTATGCTCATACCATTAATCATCTTCGTCGTCTCCAATGGCTCTGGTCATCCTTCCAAGCTCCGGAAAAAACACGACAACCATCTCTGTCGGCCGGAGAAAATCGAATATATAAATTTTTAAATGTTAAACTCGAATATTATCTCATATATCTTCCTCATTTTCACCAACTTTTTTTATTTTTCGACCATCTCAGTACTTTGCATCTTATGTTCTTCATTTTTTGCATTTTTTCCGCTTTCCGGAAAAACACATATTGTCACGGAAAAAAAATTTGTAACAACCTTATCACGAAAGTTATCAACGTTTATGTGATAGCGTTGTCACGAAATTCATGATTTCGTGACAATATTCATTGTCACAAAATTCATGATTTCGTGACCATATTAATTGTCACAAAATTCTTGATTTCGTGACAATTTAGTCGCAAAAATTTGGGTTTCGTGACCAAAAGGTTGTCATGAAATTAAGAATTTTGCGACAATTTTGTCACGGAACTCGTATTTTTTATTCACAAAAAATAATAAATTTCTTGAAAACTTTATCACGAATTTTTTTTGCTTTCATCATTGTCATAAGATCGACTTATTAGGAGTTTATGGACGTGGTCCAGCCTCGTACACGACGTTTTGTTGGATTTAATATTTTTGTTTAAATAATCATATACTTAAATGTGTCATCTACTAACCATGTAGACCAACAATAAAAGAGATCTAGACATAAAATATTAGTATACTATTATGCACACGAACCTGCTTCTAACTTACAATTTTTAATTAGCATTATACTCAATTCGGTGTATTAATATACTCACGTGTATATAACTAACTAATAATCATAATATGTCATATTAGAATGTCAAATTATAGGTATACTACTTGAAACTATAACTCACGAACCCATGAGCTTATTGAACATATAAGTTTGACCAACCACTTAAGATTCCTAATTGATTGTGGTAGATTAAAAAAGTAGGTTATTTTTAGTAACAACATTTAGTCAATTTTGGGACAACGTCTTCACGAAATCATAACTTCGTGACTGCATCGTCACGTGTCAGACCTTTCGTGACCACTTCGTCACGAAACTATGTGCATGTGACAACGTAATCATGAAATTCGTCACAGATTCATAAATTCGTGACAACGTCGTCACGAAATCGTAATTTTGTGACAACATTATCACAGATACATATGCGAACTCAACGTGTGGCATACACTCTTCCCAAGACTTAATGTGTTTTCTAATCAGTGCCCTTAATAAGGTTGATAGAGTTCGATTGACTACCTCAGTTTGGCCATCAGCTTGAGAGTGACGAGTTGTAGAAAATAAAAGTTTGGTTCCTAACTTTCCCCACAAATTCTTCCAAAAGTAACTCAAGAACTTTGCATCCTTATCATAAACTATTGTTCTAGGTATCCCAATGTAGGCGGACTATTTCTCTAAAGAACAACTTAACAACATTAGAGGCATCATCAATTTTGTGACAAGTAATAAAGTGAGCCATCTTATAGAATCGATCCACAACAACAAAAAATGACTCCTTCCCTCTCATGCTTTTAGGTAACCCTAACACAAAATCCATTGAAATATTCATCCAAGGAGAACTAGAAATGGGCAGGGGTGTATAAAGATCGTTTGGTTGCACTCTAGATTTGGCTTCCCTACACGTAATCCACCAAATAACAATTCTCTTAATGTCTCTTTTCATGTGGGGCCAGGATAATTTTTCATGCAAGATTCCTAAAGTCTTAGCTACTCCAAAATGCCTCATTAGCCCTCCACCATGAGATTCCCTAATTAGTAAATATCGCAAAGAACAATTGGGAACACACAACCTATTTTCCTTGAAAAGATAATCATCATGCCTAAAGAACTTTCCAATTCCAGATTTTTCACACAAAATCGATAATTTTCACCAAAATCAATATCATTAGTATAAAGTTGTTTGATATGTACACAAGCAAGCAGTTTGGCGTCGAGGGTTGAGATGAGAACATATCTGCGAGAAAGGGCATCAACAACCACATTCTCCTTACCTTTTTTGTACTGAATGACATACACGGCTCTAAGAATTTAGACCAGCGGGCATACCGTTTGTTCAATTTGTGTTGGCTTTCATAGTGCTTCAAGGATCCACGATCAGTGGGAATCACACTCTTTTGGCATCAAGATGTGTTGGCAAGTTTCAAGTGTCTGAATTAGTGCGTACAACTCCTTGTCATGTATGGATAGTTGAGTGTCGCTCCATTCAGTTTCTCACTGGAGACGCAATTGGACATCTTTCCTGCATGAGTACGGCTCCAATCCCTACACCCAAAACATCACATTCAATTTCAAATGTCTTCTCAAAGTCAAGTAATGCAAGCAAAGGATAATTTTTTTTTTTTAATAATAAAAGTTGGTTCAACAAACAATTAATATCTCATTCTCGAATTTCATTTCATTATAATAAAATATAAATTGAGATGCTCAATTTTCGTCATAAGCTATTCATTATTGTGACTACGAGACCTATAGTCGTATTCTTTTTGAACGATATTCATAATGGAGAAAGTTAATTAGAGTTTTTTTTTAAATTTAAAATATGCAATTCATATGTAATTTTTATATTTTGGATTTTTAGTGTTTTAGATAAATAAATTTGTTATTAAATCGTAACAATTTATATTTTAGTCAATAAAATTCTGGTTTGAAGTTATTTTCCAGCAAACGTATTTAAATTTGGGTAACTTATTTTTATTTTTCATCGGAAATTGTCGAAGCTAATGAGCAAAAACTGTCATTTATTATTCTAAATAAAAAAGCGCACAGAGTACAGTAGCTTACTCGAAAGCAAATAGCGACGTCGTTTCAGTTTCGATCCCGAACGTTGCTTCTTTGTCGACCACAGAACTCTCCAATGGCTTCCCTAACCTCCCTTCCCCGTTCCGCGTCTCTTCTCTTCAGTTCCACCTCGCAGCCGCCGCAATGGCAATCTTCTCTTTCCTTCGTCGGTCGTCCCAGTTTCGTTACCCTCACGCGCCGTCTCTCGCCTGTACGCGCCGCCGCCGCGGAGTCCACCGGCGAGAAGAAGCTCCTCCTCGAAGTAAAGGACTTGAGGGCGGTGATTTCAGAATCCGGACAGGAAATTCTCAAGGGCGTTAATCTCACCGTCTATGAAGGAGAGGTGTTAAAATTGCTCTCTCTCTCTCACTCTGTACAATATCTCTTTCAATGTCTCGTGGCGTTTAACCAGTTTTCCGACTGTAATATGTATGTGTGTGGGTTTAGATTCACGCTGTGATGGGAAAGAATGGTTCGGGGAAGAGCACTTTCTCTAAGGTAAAGAGTCAATGCGTCATTGTTCTTCTTTTTTCCGGCTTCATGAAGAATCTAGTTCCATAACTTCTTTAACCGCTTGCTAAAGGTTCTTGAGAAGAGCTGATGCAATTTAGTTTAGAGTGGTTCAGACTTGAGAGTCTCTTTCGAAATTAATGGTGTTGACGATTCATAGGTTCTTGTTGGGCACCCGGACTATGAAGTAACCGGAGGCAGCGTAGTGTTTAAAGGAGAGAACTTGCTTGAAATGGAGCCGGAAGAACGAGCCGTTGCCGGGCTTTTCATGAGCTTTCAGTCCCCGGTAGCCATTCCCGGTGTCAGCAATATCGACTTTCTCAACATGGCTTACAATGCTCGCCGACGCAACCTCGGTCTGCCTGAGCTTGGACCGATCGAGGTCATTCCTATGAGCTTTGAACACCTAAAAGAGTTTTGTTTTTGTTTCTGAAAAAGACTCGAGCTTGAATGACGATGTTCCGTGCTTTTTTTTTTGTTGACCCGTGTTCCTTTCCCGTGCAGTTCTATGCTTACGTATTCCCTAAACTCGAGATTGTGAACATGAAGACGGACTTCCTTAATAGAAATGTCAATGAAGGGTTCAGCGGTGGTGAAAGGAAACGGAATGAGATTTTACAACTTGCGGTATGTTCTTATTGCTGTTCTAGCTTTCTTTACATTAATACAATCGCAAGGCTATATGCTTGTGGGCTCTTAGCTATCCTAGATGTTTAAAGATTACAATCATGTATTCTTACTCTTGAGAGTTGTGTTGAATGTAGAGGAGTATAGAAACTTAGTGTAAGGATAGAAAAGGAAATCTGAGTTGATCGTGCTGGATAAAAGAAAACTAAAGGAAAATGGCCTATAAACTTAGCTTGGTGAAACCAAAGTTCAGAAGGCTTTGTACCGGACTTTTATGAAGTCTCTCGCTTGGACCAAGAGAAGGTTCGTAGGAAGCTTTTGGTTTTCATGGCTTTTAGAAGAGTTTCCTTCTTTTTCCCTTCGGAGCAGAGGGCGGGTTTGTGGTTTCTACGAGGTTTTTGTCTTAATTGTTTCAGTATAATGTTTTTATCTTAAAAAAGGTGTAAGAAAATAAGATATTTATATTCTTCTCCAACTTCATAATATCAGCTGTGAAACTATAGACATAGACGAGCTGTTTCCTCTCAAGTTTTCCAGATTCATATTTTTTTTCCTTTTCTTTCATGTGATTGTTATGCCCTTGATAGCTGAACTTAGACATTTATTCTGCCCTGATCGATTCAGGTTTTGGGGGCAGAATTATGTATATTAGATGAAATTGATTCCGGATTGGATGTTGATGCACTTCGCGACGTGGCTAAGGCAGTGAATGGATTGCTGACACCCAATAACTCTGTCTTGATGATTACTCATTATCTACGGCTTTTGGAGTTCATCAAGCCTTCATGTATCCATGTTATGGTAAGTCACTATCGAGATTAGTGCTTTTTTCTATGCCATGGAAACGTAAGTATAAAAAATCATGCATTTTGGTTTGGAATACAGGGTAATGCTTCTTTAAAAGCAAAATGTGTCAATTCTACAGACATACTGCAATAACTTACTTTTATGGTTTAATTTTGGGCTTACAATTAAAGAAATACGGTTTCTTTAGCGGAATAGTTTGTCTCTCCTTTGATTTCCTACGATTCTGCATTCCCTGTCTTCAAAAATTAAGATCTAAGTGGTCATTAGACCCCAGATGCCAGTTTTGATAAGAGAAAAAGTAAAAAAGAAATGAAAATGAAATTGAATAGGGTTTGCTCTGCAACCTCGGAAACTAGGATTTTTCGTATACAAATTCTGTGGCATCCAAGTTTTAACCTTTTGAACATGGTCAAAGTGGACATGAAATTGCAATTGGAGTTGTTATGTAACTAAGTTAGTTTTACATGGCAGTTGTTGATGGTGGAACTAATCATTGCTGTTTTTGGGTTATGTAGGAGGATGGGAAAATTGTGAAGACCGGAGACATCTCCATTGCTAAACTTCTTGAGAAAGAAGGGTACAAAGCTATTTCTGCTGCATAAATGCCCGGAATTAGGTACAAAGCTATTCTTATTACCTTAATTTACTTTTACCTTTGAGAAAATAATACATTAAAATCATTTTGTAATCAGGCTCATGCCTTTCTCATATTTTAGAGCATTACCATGCTTTGTACGAGACTTCTGAATCTAATTGTTCTCTTGATTCACGACTAATCCTGTTAAATCTGTTTTCCTTTATGAATAGAGCTCGTTGCAAGTAGTCTTCACCGGCATCACATTTTTTCCCCTCGAGAGTTGTTATTTTCTCTCTAGTCTGCAAGTACTCTTCACAAGGGCACCGCAAACTGAGTTTCGATGACATACATTTCTCAGGTCGATAGATCCGAGATCCGATTTTAAAAGATTCCCGCGTTTCCTTACTTGGCGTACATTACTTGTGCTTGTAACAATAAACAAGTTTGTAACAGTAAACGAGTTTACATGAGAAATTGAAAGGTTTAGGACCCTTTGATTGTATGTATATTCGAGTTTCAAATAAAGGTTCTTTGTAATGTTATTCGAGTTTCAAATAAAGGTTTTTTGTAATGTTCTGCTTCTGATGAGAGCTATTAAAGGTATCAAATTTTCTTTTTGAGAAACAGGCCTCGTTAAAACCTCTCCACCCCGAACCGGTGCGAAGAGAAGAAAGAGTGCCCCTATCCATTTGATAACAAATCACGAGCTAAACTATCCCGGATAGAAAGCGAGATTTCTCCTTCAAATTTATTGATCATTAGTACGAGGAATCAATGGAAGATGGTTTTATATTATCACGAGTTTTCTACCTGCACACTCCGAATTTAGATCTTGATTATGACTCGAGATGGAACAATACCGAGGTCTACATCTATATCTTCTTGTTGTCTAGATTCACGCAACATGTATAGAGTCCTATAATAGATTATTTTGCATATGATGTATTGACCGTCAAAATAGCATTATTGGCATGAAGTTCTATAGAAATAACCCGGTTCACATATCAAAGTTTTATGAGACTATAAAGCCATACATGCCCTATACTGCGTCATTAGAATAGAATTATTTCACGCTTTGTTATAATAGATATGTAAGAACTAGAGTTTATTCCTCATATGATGCATTGACCGTATAACTGAGAGCATTATTAAAAGAATTGTATACATTATAATGGACAACATGAATTCATGATTTATAAAACTCTAATCGTAGTCATACCAGAAACATGGCTAATTCATGAGCCACATCATTAACACACCTCTTGACCCACACAAAATTACACATAAAAAACACGAGATTAAATCAACAAACATATAGAAAACAACCTCCAATGCATTAAGCTCTCTTCTGCTTATTTTGCACAACTACTTAGATTATAGCCTTCAATGAGAATTTTCTTATACCCGTAGACAATGATCAGTCTCAATGCTGCCTCCACTCAGTTCCAAAGCACTTTCTGCCGCTACTTTGCTCTGCCACATCCATTTGGGCTCTCCTTGATCAGACCTATCGTTGCCCTTCCTGCCTTAAAAGCCACTTCAAGATGGTTCCATTATCCCCAGTTAAATTTTGCTCTACCATCTTTGAACTCATGCCTTGGCTTCTAAATGTGATTGCCTTCCTGAGATACCAAATGGATTCTATGATAGTAATTGCTCTTTTTATGAACTCGTTACCGTTTTTTAGAAGAAACTAAAAAATATATAAAAAGAGAAACGAAAGCTTCTTCGAATAAGAAGCAAAATACAAATTAAAAGGCACTCGGCCAATCTCTCGAAGGAAAAATGCGAAGGAAAAACTGCCGATAGAGGGTTGCGCCGCTGAATAACGTCTTCCGTACTGAGTTTATTGGAGAAGAGGAGCCAACCAAAAAATTGGACATTCGACGGAACTTTAGCTTTCCAAATCAGATCGGCGAAGGGCCAATCGGGCTGATCCGAGAAGTGAGAATAGCACATGGACTTGATGGAGAAATCTTCGGACCCATCAAGCCAAACTCGACGGTCTTTCATACCATTCCAAATCTTGACGTTCTCCAGCTTGCAAAGGAGAACTGATGCTTCTTCAATCTCTCTCGCCGTGAGGTTCCTCGACAACTTAAGATCCCAAGAAACTTTACCAATTTCAGATGGGTCCGGAATGGTAAAATACCCCACTTTTTCAGAAATAGCGGGGCAAATTCTAGCCAAGCCGGGGAATTCAACATCGAAGGAAGAATCGGAGATCCAAGGGTCTCTCCAAAACCGAACGAGGGATCCGTCGTGAACCTTCCAACTAACCCGAGAATAAAAACCGTCAGAGGCCGAAGTGACCGATTTCCACGGGCTGCCATAAGTACAAGAAATGGCCATTCCGGGATCGATCCGATTTCTTGAAGACCATGGATAGTCTTGATTGTGCAATGCCAAAGGGATTCGGGCTCCTTCGGAAAGCGCCACAACCACTTGACGAGGAAGCTAGCGTTCTTGACGTCGAGGCTGCCGATACCAAGACCACCTTTGTTCTTCGGAAGACAGCAACTATTCCATGACATAGAGTGCACACCTTTCGTGTCGGCGAAACCATCCCAAAGAAAATCTCGCATCAACTTCTCGATGGTCTCGCAAACACCTTTCGGCATTCGGAAGAAGTGGTGAAAGAACCGCTTTGATGAGGCCAACTTTCCTCCTTTCGAAAGAAAACCTCTTTGCCAACCCGAAAGGCGCTTAGCCACTCTTGTGATAACCGGCTCCCAAAAGTCTTTAGCTCTAGAATTACCCTCGAGCGGGACGCCAAGGTATGTGATCGACCACCTCTCCAAAACACACTCGAACCTAGCTGCCAAAGACGCCACAGTGGAACTTGGGACGTTAATACCAACAAAAGCACTTTTCGGGAGATTTACCTTCAAACCTGAAACATCTCAGAATTTTTTCACTGTAGTATGAAGAATGGACCGATTCTCTTGAGAAGGATGGCCGAAGGTCAAAGTGTCATCCGCGAATTGAAGGTTGGGAAAAAGGAAATCTTTCCGGCCCGACATATAAAGGGGTGAAAGAACCTACATTGTGAACTCTAGATATCATTCTAGAGAGAACATCGGCAACCAAGGTGAATAGAAACGGAAAAAGCGGGTCGCCTTGTCTCAGCCCTCTAGAGCAAAAAATTTTATTTCGGGGCTTCCCATTTACAAGAACTGAGGTAGAAGACGAGGAGAGACATCCGGAGATCCATCTTCTCCATCGAAGGTCGAAACCTTTCTTCTCAAGAACCACATCAAGGAACTTCCAGGTAACTCTATCATACCCCTTCTCTAGATCGAGTTTGAGGACCGCACCTTCGTTTCCGTTTGTGATCATGTTCGCCTCCTCATTAAATTCAAAAAGAGAACTAAAAATATCTTCCATCGACCTCCACTCATCGGTGTTCCATCGAATGCCTAGCCCTGTAACAGACCAGATTCTAGCCGCAAGATCACAGTAAAAAAACAAATTCTTAATTGATTCCTTTGCATTGTGACAAAATTTGCACCCAACATCATCTCCCGGAAAATAGAATTCCAGACACGCCTCGCTCGGAAAATTCATATGGCTCGTCATCTTGAATCTATCCTTGAAGCTAGATCTCAATATTCATCTCCATATCAAGTCACTTGGATCGAGTGAAGTTCTTTTAAAGCCAAACAAGCGTACTTACAACGATGTAGGAGTCCAAATTCTTCTGTCTGGATTGCTACCAGGAGAGGTTTAATCTTGAGAATTTCTCTCCCTTTCTCTTCGCCTCAGGCATCAGAGACTCTGCTTGGATCCCACTGCCTTGTCTTGGGTACAAATATTTGGCTAGCTTTTGCATCATCATTTCACTGAGAATTTGGCGGGATCTGAATTAAACCTCCATTTATCCACTCTTTTTTGAAATTAGCACCTCTTCACCTTCGCCGATTATTACTCTTGAGTTCTCTAAGATCAGTTTTTTACTCGATATATCCCTCCACCCACTTGTTGGCTCTTGTTCTCACTTGTGTGCTGAAAACTATCCGAAGAACAATACTATTATATACGCTGCGAATTACTTAATCAGCCTTAATGTATCTTATTTAAAATTGTTATAATTGAAAATATTTTTTAATGAAAAATATAATGCAATAAAAAAAATTACACAAAGTTTTTTTTTATAATATTAATTAATAATATAAGTTATGTTTTGTTGAATTACATCACCGACGTATCGTGTAAATAAACACAAATATCAAAATTAAAGGTAGTGAAATAAGAAATATTATTAAATACTTTTAAATTTTTTCTTTGAGTTGATTTCTTTACAGCAGAAGTTGGAATATATAGAAAGCGTGAAAATGAAATTTTTTAATACATCTAATGAGTTCAAGATGCGTCAAGAAAATTCTAGAAAGTACATAACTAATAATGCAATTTTATTAATGTTTAAGATAATTTTGTAATTTTATTATGTAAATGGTGGAAATCATTTAAATTTGAGAGAATTCCACTGTGGTATTTTATTTTCAATGGTATAGTTTATAATTTTAAGTAATTATTTGATTAAATAATTAACTTTATAATCAATAGTATTTTTTAGGTTATATACATATAATAACAAACAAAAATACTCGCGCGTTGCTGCAAATAACTTAATGTATCTTATTTGAAATTGTTAAAATAATTGATAATACTTTTTAATGAAAAACATGATAATTAAAAATCACACAAATTTTTGTCATAATTTTTAATATATAATATAAGTTATATTTTTGTTGAATTACATCGTTTCATATAAATAAACCCAAAAATCAAAATTAAAGCTGCTGAAATAATAAATAATATTTTTAATTTTTTTTTAAAGTATAGAGTAGAAATTGTGGTAGATTTATTTGCTTCATTTGATTTTTCTTTGTGTTGATTTTCTTGCGGCGGAAGTTGGAATATATAGATAACGTAAAAATAATTTTTTTTTATATATCTGATGAGTGAATTACTAATAATGCAATTTTATTAATGTATAGAATACTTCTGTAATTTTATTAAGTATATGTTGTTAATCTTGTAAGTTCTAGAGAATTTCATATGATAATTTCGGATGTTGTTGTGGCATTTTATTTTCAGTAATATAATTTGTAATTTTAAGTTATTATATGATAAATATTTTTACAATTAATAATAAAATGTATCTAGATAAATGGTGTTTTTTAGGTTTCCTTTATATATATATATATATATATATATATAATATGTATATGCTATAGTGTAACATTTAATGTACGTAGACTTTATTTTGTGTGAACATATGGGGAGGTCTACTATCTTGAATTAAGCGCTAGCAGGTGAAAACAAGATTTCGTGAAGATCTTGCTACGTAAGTGGTCAGTCGGTCATATTAATCAAAATTAACTTTGGTCTAGAGTTTGCAGAATTATAAGATTTTATTGTTCTCTGGCGTAAAATGTGCCACAGTAAAATAAAATAAGATAAGATACGAAACTCGCTTACCAAACGTGTAACAAAATAAAATACATATAAAACAAAATCTTTCCACATCTTAACCGATTTAAATTTTAATTTTAAAAGCATCATAAAAAAATAAATAGAACGAGGACTTAGTTTGACTAAACCATGTGAGCCCATAAAAGGCCGAAGAATATGCGTTGACCTCTATTTTTTTTAGGGCGTTGACATCTATTAAGTGATATAAAGGGCAAGTCGTAACACTAAAAAAGCAATACTCAATCTTTTTTTATGCTCTGAAGCAAAACGTGGCATAATATATAATAAAATAAAAATAAGATACGATCAGATGCCCACCAAACTTTTCTCGAAATAATATAAAATAAAATCTTTCGAAACCGACTTCTAAAGTGATTTCACAAGTAAATGTATAAATAAAAGGAAACTTATAACCCTCGTAGAAACCCTAGCCGTAAGACGTAGAAACAAAAGTATGGAGTTCGACAGGAAGAAAGAAGAGGGAGAGGAAGAAGAAGAGATGATGTTGGAGGATCACCCATTTTTGAGCGACTGCGACTTGAAGCCGATATCGTCCGAGGAAGACGATGAATATGACATGTATAAGTCCCTCGCGATGCCAGCTGGCAACACTGCTTTCCTCGTCCTCTTTGTTCTAGTTTTTGTGGTTGCTTTCTATGTCATGTCCATCCTCGCTTCTTGGTAGTACGTATTAACTCTTCATGATGATAAATTTATTATTAAATCCTTCTTTTTCTTCTCTTTTATTATGTGCTTTGACATTGTTGTTTCTGTGAACAGAAATTCTGTCACGTTTGAAACAAATAGAAAACCAAAGCTTTTTAATACTTCTTTATACGGTCAGGAGTTGAGATAAACAATTGATCTGTTCTTCGATTTATATATTATGAATAGAGTATATTTTACGAGATTCGGCTCGTTTCGATCTAGATGGACGATGTTAGGAATTTAGATTGAGAGGTTAATATTAAAAAAAAAAAATTGAAGCGTTTAATTTATTTTTAGAGTAAAAACATGTAATTTTTTTTTATAAATAATTGGCTAAATGGTCCTTACGTAATATAATTATTAACAGCCTAAGTTTATAAATTTTAATTTATTATTTCGATTGTAAATGATCTTCATAATCTGGTAAAACATATAAGAATTTATTTTTAGAGTAAAAAAATATAAGAATTTATGAAGATAGGCAAAATGTAAAAAAAAATTAATGAGCTAAAGCCCTTCCTAAACTGGCCGTAGCTTCTTCATTGAGCGTCAACAACTGGGCGTGGCAGGTCAAACTCATCCTCAAGGAAAATGAGCAAATTAGCCACTTTAAAACGTAGTTTATAATTTTTGGGTTTTATCCATTAACCGAACTTAACTAACTCAAAAGATAAAAAATGCTATTTTTCATATAAAATAAGAAAAATCGAATTTAAATATAAAAAGAAAACAAAACAGTTGACCAAATCAGTTGGTATAAATGTGGAAGACTTCAATTCAAAACCGATATAATCTAAATCAAATTCTATCAAAGAGAATAACCGGAAATTATTTACAATTATCAGGATTACAATGAAGTTGTGGATTCAATTATTTTTTGAATGAAGACGACTAATAAAATAGTCTCGCATATAATTTTAGATTTAAAATGTTCACATGCAGATCGGCAACTCATATTCTATCAAAAAATATTCCAGAATTTTGCAATGTATACATTAGTATTTTATTCCATAATTTTTTAGAAAATTTTCCAAAATAAGAATAAATTCGGGTATTGTTTCATTTTATCTATTTTTTTTTCAAAAAACGGACTTAGGCTGTTAAAAATTTAGAATGAAAACTCGGGTATCATAAATTTTAGAATTATGGGTGGTTTAATTGACCAATTATTTTCAGATTAATTAATAAAAATTCTTCATTAATGACCGGATTATCTTATTCAATTATTTTTGGGAATTTTTATACTTTTATCTTATTATCTTATTATCTTATTTGTTATTATCTCTTTGTCGTTGATATTCAATTTACACTGAAATGATTTTGTTTTCAACGTAAATTGATATTTACACTGATAATGTTCGCTAATTGATATCCAATTTGCATTGAAATGAATATGTATTAACATAAATTGAGTTACGTTTTACAACGTAAATTGATTTTTGTAATGTAAATTGAAATTTTCGTTAATTGCATACTAATTAACAAAACACGTTTATTTTACTAAATGAAAGAAAATCAAAATTTCATACATGAATTTGAAATAAAAATCTAAACACAAAGAAGAAAGAACGATGAAAATTTTAATTGCCACTGGAGCCAAACCGGGATCCACCACCGGAGATCGTCTTTGCTTCGCCAACGCCTCCATCATTGGCGTCGCAGCCATCGTATTAATCTACAACCATCTACGCTGTAAAATAAAACTCAATTTACGTGTGAATAAAACTATTTCAGTGTAAAATGAATATCAATTTACCATGATACACAAAATAGTTACAGATGGTAAATGGAAGAAATAATTAATTTTTAATAAATAACAATGACAAAGAGATAATATCAAGAATTAAATCGGTTAGAAATATCAAAATTCCCAAAAATAAGTGTATAAGATAACTCGGCCCTTAATAAATGATTTTTATTAATTAATATGTAAATAATTGTTTAATTAAACCGCCCCAAATTATAGGATCTAAAAGGAAATATTCAACTTCCAAAAACCGTTTAAATAAAAAAGGAAATTAATTCAAAAAAATTAAACGAAATTTATAAAAAAATTAACGAATAAATTAAAAATAGACGAAGAAACATAAAGGATAAAAAGATAAGTTAATAATGCTATTGAAATGCCACATCAAAATTTTGGACATTTACAAAAATTTTACTAAACGTTTGACATATCAAAAAAACTTTTGTAAGGTAGTACCAATTCGCCAAATTTTTGAATAAAAATCGTGTCTTCATTTAGTCCACCACAAACGCTCCAATAACTTGTATGAAATAAATATAAACATTCATTAATTTTCATTACTTTATAACTTTTCATTCTTTTATGTTTACTAATTTTGTCTCTTACCTCAGTTCTTTTTTTTCGTTTTGCTGCCACTTTTTGCACATTTGGTTATTGTTATCGTTGTTTTCACATGACCAATTTCAACAAACAATTACAACATATTAATTTTCAACAAATGCATAACCTACTTAAATGTTGCATGCATCATTTTATACTGAATATACATAACTAACGACGGGTATCATTATCAAATATTCCTTTGATTTAGCCCAAATACCATACGACCGATCCTCCCAAACTCTAAAATGAAAGTATATCATTTACTTTAAAAATTGTTAACCAAACTCATTGGTTCAAAATAAAATTATAGAATCCAAAAAAAAAATGTTAAAAAAAACTCCACAACTATAAATATCATCCAAACACTTTATAAAAATGGTTTTGCATGTTAATAGAAATCAAAACATCAAATAAAACAAAATTATACCTTCAACACGGTCGAAATCTGCCACGCAGTTTATTTTCCTGTCGTCTATTGTTTGCAAATCATTCTGCAAATGTTGTTATCGGCGTCGTCGAGGGCTTTGTGATTTTTCGGAGAGAAATTTTTGAGACGAGGGAGAATCGGAAGAAAGTGAGAGGAGAAGGAGAGAGATTGTTTCGAGTGAAAGAGTGTGAGGGGAGAGAATGTGAACAAATGACTCCTGCCCAAATTAATGTTTTTTACTCAAAATATTACTTAATTATTGCTTATTTTCCTTAAATCTCTCCTGATTTTAATAACTGCTTCTTTTATAATTCGAAATTTCTTAAAGTTAATTAGGTTCTCATATAATTTCGGTTAATTTTATTAAACTAGCTATTAACTAATTTGTCAAATAATTGGATATTTCGTAGAACAATAAATTTTAGTCGGCAATATAACTCAATTTTAATAATCTAGGCATTATTTTATTTTCATTTTCTTTAGAAGCTCTACAACGCGAGCCAAACCGAGAAGCCTAAACCATAGCGATGCAAGAGTACTAGAAGGATTGCCTCCCTTCTGTAGTCAGATACGATAAATGAGAAATATCATTAAATGAGTTTAATAAGCACTAAAATATTAAAGTTAGACCTCCTATGTATACCTCTATCTAAAATTAGACTTTTGACCAATTTTCGGACAAAAATACTCTTCGAATCTCATTAAACTTATTTTTTTTATTGATGAAATTCGATAGAATACGATAAATTATTTTTGTAAATGAAATCAGATAAAATCCGATAGAAATTAATGATTTTTTTTGTTTATTTACGCGATAAAATTCGATGAATTTTTTTTGTTAACGAAATCAGATAAAATACGATGAAATAAGATGAAATCCGATAGAAATTGATGATTTTTTTGTTTATTTACGCGATAAAATCCGATGATTTTTTTTTTTTGTGATAAAATTTGATGAAATCCGATGAAGGAAAGAAATGAGAATTTTTTTAAAAAGCATTTGAAGGGACAAAAAAATATACATAAGGTCTAATTTTAATATTTTACTGATTATTTAGTCCAATTAAAGAAATTTCTCATAACAATAGCCCAAGTCATGGACGAAGCCACCAAATTTATTGTTGAGCTAAATATAAATTTGTAACATCGTAGGTTGTAATCATCCAACAAAATAGTTCTACTAAATAATATTTATAGATATATTTCTACTGTTTTATCTTTACATCTATGAATATTGGCGATGCAAATTACATCTCATTATTCCTTCCGTATACATATATGTTACTTTTGGGTCCTTCAAATAGTTGATATACACAAACTGATGTGAAGAATCAAAAAGTAAACTCAGTTAATCCTATTACAACTATCCTTTCATTTATTCTAACAACGTTATCGATTCTAATAAACATGAGATCAAGTTCGAACTTACGTACACATTCATAAATTACATGGTAGTATACAAATGATAAATATACTACAAATCTAAACACCTAATGTGAAGAAATGCCAGGGTAACGGATTAAGCCGTGAAACACACAACCTATACGAATGGTTCACGACTATTTGAGTCCAATTATATTCAGATGGAATTGAATTTCCATGATATTCATAGTGATAGAACCCTCAAAAGGTTGTCACGTTCGTTAATGATCTACTACAACGTGATTAGTTATGTTGAATTGCTTATGCTTGCACAACGTATCTTCTTTGGAGCTCAATATAACGTCCGGACTGCATCCTCGCAAGATAACAAAGATAAACAAAATGAGTAAGAGATTTCCTAACGTGCACCGACCAAAAACCTCGAGGAGTCTCACTTTCTCAGGCTCAGACACAGAAGCGGCTCAATCAAATCGGAGATTTTTGGCGAAAAAATAAATAAAGGTCTTTTATATAGTTTAAAAGAAATTGAAGGCCTTGAGCATGATAAAATATAAAGATTTATGGGTTATTGTATATAGTAGCCCTATATACGTTTGCTATTTTGGATATGTCTAACGTTTCGTAAAACTTGTGTAAATAGCTCTAGTGTTCTAGTGCTTACGTGTCATATCAATTACCGTTGTTATTTTCCAACGTAAATTGACATGACACGTAAGCTCTAGGGCCATTTACACGAGTTTTACGAAACGTTGGACATATCCAAAATGAGTTAGTTAAGTAGGGTTATTTCGCCGAAAATTTGAAGATTTGTTGTATAATTTAAATAGAAGTTGTAGGTATGATAGTTTAGTGTAATACCACATAAATTTTAAGTAAGAGCTCACTTGTTCAAATCTCACCAAAAACAATTTTTTTCACACATCATGCAACATTTACTGATCAATCTTCAACGAAAACCAGCTCTATATGATATGAGTTCATGGGGTTGGTTTGAATGGCAATGCGCGAGAAACGGAACGTGTTTACTTGGAAGAGTTTGAATCATAACTAAGTAATGGCAGCGATATTGCGTAAAAGATTGAAGAATTTGACCCCAAAAACATGACTTATATAAAGGCAATGTATCCTAAAAAAATGATGTCTCCTCAATGGAAGAACTAACCACAATGAACATCATAAAAGCCTTTTATATCTGTGAGAAGTGTGTTGAATTAATCCGCAGATTTCAATGGAGCGTGTGGTGTCCCTGAGAAAATGTGTCCTCGCTGGATGAAAGGTTCAGAAGCCCGACTCACATGAGGAATAACTCCGAGAGCTGCTTGTTTCTCTCTGAACGATGCCCATGTGACTATATAAAGACCCGCTATGATCAGAATGCCTCCTATAACACTGTTTTCAAATGTCAAAAATGAGTGATTAGGCCACTAGAGCAAAACGTTACAACGAGATGAGTAGAGAAAGACTTAGAATGAGAACCTTCCTAGGTAGATGGGGCTTCCGAGGAAGATAGTTGACAATATTGTAGAGAACGCAGGTTGAAGCGGGTTGTACATGGCTACCAAAGCCGGCCCCAATATTTTATTACACCACGTAATCAGTCCGTAGTTTAGAGCTGAAGCAACCATTCCCTAGAAATATACACATGCATAAGCAATTATCTAACTACAGAGAATTCCACTTTTACAGATTATATCATTTTTTCATGCCATCTTTCAAAACATTCAATGACAGCAACAATGCAGCTCCTTTTAGAAAGATCTCATATTAGCATCTTTTTGTGATGGGAAACATTACGAAAGAGTACATTGTTGTGACACAACCGGACATCTGTGTTATAGGAATTTTAACGATGTAGTCTTTAGCAATCAATAGAACAACGAGTTGAGTTCAAATGAATTAGAATAAATAGCATGAGATTTTTAGGTTGGCGAAACAAAGCATTACCATAGTAACAACAAAGTGAAGAAAGAAAGAACGAGAGAACTTACACCATATACGACAGCAAGAATCTCAGACTGTGTCAAAGACCAATCTGTTGATTCGTTGGTCATTAACAAGGATGTGGCGACCATCAACACAGCACCAAATGCGTAAGACAGTGCAGTCACTGATATGTTTGCTGGGTATTTCTTTAAAACTGGAGCCTGCAAATTTTGTAAATTAAATGCATAAATCAAAGCATAAAATTGTAAGGTTCTTCAAGAGATTAAAAGGGTGTACCTGAATGGCCAAATAAGCAGCCATGCAAATACAGTTTCCAATTAAGCAGAGAACTCCGATGTGGAAATTGTCGAGGCCGATCTCGAGAAAGCTAGTGAGCAACCACCCAGCGGGTTCTGGTTGGCCTCTGGCAATTATTTCGATCGCTGCAGAGTCTTGCTCCATATTTCCGTACAATACTTTGCCCCGATAGAACACCATGAATATTGCCCCAGAAACACAGATGATCGTCCCTCCAATCTTTGACTGACCTTCAGTCGTCAGCAAGTTCACTCGTTCTGTGCTGCATAAACGTTGGATATTGCTGACTTCATTAATACTCGCATATTAAGTACAAGATGTGAGAGAACGCCATTCATTTTCAACACCAACCCCATAAGAACTGCCAGGATAAACGTAAACACCGGAATTGTGGGTTGTATGGCTGATGCGTAAGTTGGATTGGTGTAGCCGAGGCCGATAAGAAACAAAAGCTGGTTTCCAAATATTCTGACAGATCGATACAGAAGTCGGAAAACAAATCGTAAGATGGCTAGTTTATAGATGTAACATGATGAAGGGTAATCGATATAAAAACTTACCCTGTTAGACCGAGTAAAAAGAAAGAAAAGAGAAGACGTTTGTTCATTGGAGGTCGAATCCGCCTACAAAAAAAAGAATAAAATAAAATTATTAGCTTTTTTAGACACTTCAATCTGGAAAATAAAATGTGAAGCATAAATGTAAAGGAACTCTAATCTGCACTGCTAGAGACATGCTTCAATCATATCAGCGTTATCGATACATTCTGAAACGAATTATCTGGATAAGCAACTTTAAATGTTGAATTTTAAACTCCGGACAAAAATTTCAAGCTGTCACTGATTGAAATGGCCGTTTATTTCACTTATCTATTACTACAATCATTCCAAATGAAAGACGACATGCATTGTTGCAGTCTATACGAACTTAATTATTGATGCTATTTCACTTAGACAGACAAATTCCATAAGGCTAAATATTTATACACCAATAGCTATAATTCAGGAAATTCCCATCTACGGTCTTATGAGAGTGTAAGGAACATGGCTTATGACTCAAAAAACTATATGGTGCTAGAATCGGAAATGAAACAAATTTTCATGAATAGAAACAGAGAAGAGGAAATTACTTTTCTCTGAAGTATGCGAGTGGGGCGAGAATGGAGAGAGCGAGAAGGTCGCGAAATACACAGAAAACGAGCTGGTTGACTCCGACGTTCAGGGCTACTTTGGTAATTACATGATACCCGCCATTGAAGAGCTGAACCAGCGCCATGGCCGAGTGAGCCTTCCACGCGTCTCCACCGCCCACCGCCAAAGCCGCCGCCATATTTCTCTACCTCGATCTCTCAAACTCCGACCTTGACCAGAGAAATCGAAGAAGAGTTGATGAAGTGTTAGGGATTTCGATTTGGGATTTATTATTTTTAAGACGTTTAGTTTGGTGAAATGAGCGGTTGACTGGTCGAGATTTATTTATTAAATTGGAGATTATCACAACTTGATTGATCTTCAAGGCAACAAAAACGACATCTGCATTAATTCTTGCAGAACCCCTTGTAAATATTTAATTAATCGCATCCGAATTCCATCAATCACTGATTAATATCCACGAAAGGGGTCCCACCTGAATTCTCCAATACAAACAGCGAATATGTGTAGCTAATACAAAAATAATTACGTAGATCTCAAGGAATGAGAAATATTTAAAATAAATTTATTATTTTAATAATGATTTAGATTTTTCACTCAAATTCTAATAAAAATGTATTTTAGTTCTTCAAATAATTCATTTTTTATTTCAATTTTTTTAGATTGGATATAATGTACGACGACCTACAACGGGTAATTTACTACCATCCAATCATATTGATAAATTTGACTTGGAATTATAAACGAAGTTGAATATTGTCATTAAAAGATGTTAATTTCATCAAAATTTAATGAAATTAATGCAAATTAAAATAAATAGAACAAACAAAAAATTACTATGCACAAAAAATATTACTAAAAAGCGTCAATGTCATTTTTTATTCAAATAAATTCATATAAAATATATAAATTTTGATGAATTAAGAGCTTATAATTATCATTATAATTCATCATAATTTATCTTAGTTTACCATTATTTATCGACATTTATTTAAATAATAAAGCAACACCAACTCATTGTGTATTAGCTGGTGTTACAAAGACTATATAATTACTACTTTATTTTAGTTTTTATTAGTTCCAATAAATTTTGATGAACTTTAACATTCTATCACTAATAAAGTAAAATAATTTGATTTTTTATTTAAATTTCAAGTTAAGTTCGTCAACATCACCGACCGAGTAATAGTAACTCACGCGTTGTAGGCAACATGTCATCGAAAACACTAGTACTTTGTCGTACTTTGTCAGATTTTATCAATCGTCGAGGAGTGAATTCCGTTGTACAAAAAGAAAGAGAGTTGAAAGATATAAAATATGAGTTTATTTGAATAGTTGATCGATATTTTTGTTTGAATTTGCGTTAGAAGTTCAATGTTATATCACTAGGAAAAAAAGGTTTTTAGAAGTCAAAAAGTCGTTTTTAATGTTTCGCTTATAAATATAAGTCGCTTCTAATGTTTTGAAGCGACGAAATTAGAAGCGACTTGTCGCTTTCAATATCTCTTATAAAATTCTCTAAAATCGTTAAGAAAAAAGCGTGGGAAAATATGACGGGTAACAATTACAAGCGACTTTAGAAGCGAAAGTCGCTTCTAAATATTATCTGCCATATATTTAGAAGCGACTAATCGCATATATATTATGCAACAAATGTGTCAGGTCTTTATATTCCTACATGAGGCCTACGAAATAAAGTTTCTTTTTAATAAATGAAGAGAATTTAGAAGAGTATAGTCGGGCGCACATGCGACGATCTATAACCGACCAGAGGCATAATGGTGAGATGCGTTGAATAAAGAAGGGTGGCCGAAAGAGGACTCTTTAACAATATAAAATTGGGCTAGCGTGTACATGTGTTCTTTCCACATATCAACTTCGATCGATGAGTTGGCTCAATCGCAAGGGTTCACTCGAAAAAAGCGATTTAATAAGGGTTAATTATTAGTATAACTCTATAAACATGTTGAAATTTTGAAATGTTTAACGTTTGACGAAAGTTAATTAAATGACGTAGTAAATGTTTTACTAGATTATAAAGACCATTTACAATTGAAATAAGAAAGATAAAATTGTAAAGTTAGGCTGTTAATAATTGTGTCACGTAAACAATAGGGACATTTACCACAATTTTACCAAACGTTGAATATTTCAAAATTCATATGTCAAACGTTGGCCATTTGGCCAATTATTTGATTGAATAACAATGTCAAGGTCTCACCCTGATTCCTGCATATCTATGTTTTCTTTTTATTTTAAGAAATACTTATGGCACCTAACCAATTCTCAAGTTTGTTTTTAAGTAGTCAAATTTCCATTTTGTTAAAGAAAATACAAGAGTTATTTAACTAAATTAATTGTTTTCCAATTGTTTGTAAAATTTGTGATAAATGAAATATGAGTTTTGAAAATTGATACAAAATTTGGTGTATGTGCAGTGAAAACTTTGAATAGGATCGAATATTTAAAATAAATGTTAAAGATATTCAACGGTTGATCATCAAACAATATTAAAATTGACGAACAAGATTAAAACAAAAAATTGAAACATGAATAATTACCATTTTCACTATTCACGAAAATATATTTTTTTTATTTTGGGCTCACGAAATTTGAATTTTGTCAAGCACAAAAATCTACCAAAAAATAATTTTTTCCGTATTTACCATTTTCACTGTCAGGTTTAAGTTTGATTGTTTCCTCTATCAAATCTACAAATATTCTTACACGAAATTCTTGAGCACTTCTCTTAAACACGAAAAAAGAAAAATCAATCTTAGTCATACCAATTAGTGTCTTTAAGGACTCCGTTTGGAACATCTTTAATTTTAAAAAGAAAATATTAAACGTAGTGATCGAAAAACTTATTTGAAAAAACATAAGTGTGAGGTAAACTTTGGTGAAATAGATATAACTGTTAAAAAACAAAACTTGATTTGGCATATGGTAAAATAAATATTTATATTTGTAAATATTAATTATTTATAAAAAAAATTGTAACTAATAATAATAGTATATATTGAACTGGGTGTTTATAAATTGTTAAAAGTATATTATGTCAACAAAATTTGATAAAAGTGTTAGAAGATAATTAAAATTAAAAATTAATGAAAGGAAAAAATAAAATACGAGAGAGAAATGAAAATTAAAAATAAAAGTTATTATTTTAAAAACTCTTTAATATTTAACAAAAAATAGTTTCATCAAACTCTGAAATAATAACAATACTAGCGGTAAGTGGTAACTAGGCTACCGCATGTATTTTTAACAATACTAAAAACGTTTTAATACGATCTTTTTATTTATTTATATTTATCAGAGATTAACAAATATAATAAATTAAAAAACTGGTCATAAGAAACGACAAACCGTCGTGCATTTATTTGCGTGATTGCATGTCATAGGTAGATATATTGACGCCACTAAATTGCACGTCCTCCGCCAAACGATGACTTGTATATTCCTAAATATACTATAGGAACTTTCATATGCCCAGATCAGTAAGATATATAATATATTCCTAAATCTTTACGAAGCTTCAATGAAATTAATTTGGCTTAGTGAAACTTGGATCGGATTCCTTAGTTTACAGATCTGGATTGGTCCCTTAATTTATTGTAAACGGATCAGATGGTGTGATCAAAGTCAGAAAATTATAATATTTTCTTTTTAAAATGTGGTTATTGGATTTAAAATCCAACAGCCCAAAAAAAATCGATGGAGCTAAAAGAGTCGTTGCCCAACGATAATAATTTTCTCTCTAAAAGTTTTCTCAATATTTTTCGAACTCTCGTTTTTCTCTATGATTCTTTTAATTCTAAAAGTGAGACCGAAAATGTAGCGGAAGACGTTCTCAAGACCCACCCATTTGAACAAAATTGGTTGAATTTGTCGCAAAATTTTGACCTTAACACTTAATATACTTTCGAATCTTATTATATTACTCACACTTTTGCCCATCCTCCATACACCAAAATTCCAAGCACATAACAACCTGATTATCCCGAAATGAATACCGAGCAAACTTATCAATCTCAAATTCTACAACCCGAGCAAATGATGCCTACCAAACGTTTCAAGAATTCTCTCAACGTATTGACCAAAAAAAAGAAGAAGAAGAACAAGGAGGCGATGAAACCCAAGAACCAAATGAAGAAGAGGAGGAGCTCGTTCGTGTTAACGTTCATCGACCTTGACAACGTAAACAAAGAGAAGTGACACAACAACGACGATAAAATTAAGCCTGACAACAACAAAAACAACCACAACAAGAACACGAACATACCGAACCACATCCACGAGGATCAAAGAGGAAGCTCCGAACGCTGATGTGGAGCTTCTTTATTGAGGTGATTCATAATGGCGAAAGAGATGGACAATGCAACGCTTGTGGTAAAATTGTGAGCGCTCACAACCAGAGGCGCAAAAGACTTGTCAAGGCAGTCAACCTGGAGCATCATCAAACGTTGTAAGTCAAGTCAACCATCTACTACTTAGACAAAATTTAGTTGAATACGTTGTTTAGTCAATCTGGGGGCCAGTGGCTGGGCCGGAGGGGCGGAGAGGAGTGGAGAGAGAGATTTTCGAAGGGGAAAAGGGAAACGGGGAAGGGGAGGGTCGAATGTTTTAATGACCCAGGGACAGTCGTTTCTAATGTTTTTCACAACCAAACGACGACGTTTTGGTAAGTGGGGGCATTAGAAGTGACAATGTTTCTTCTAATGTCCCCAAAGTGAAATTTTGGCGGTAGACTTTTGGAGCCCAAAATTTTGGGTATTATATGTGACATTTAGATGCGGCTAGTCACTTCTAATGCCTCAATTTCTATATTTAGTGAAATTTTGACAGAGAAAAGTTCGACCCAATAATTTGGGCATTAGAAGCGATTTTAGAAACGACTAGTCGCTTCTAATGCCTCAATATACTGAAAAATTTGCGAAAAAAATCGAGCTAAAGATTTTGACCTTTAGAAGTGAGCCAAAGATTTTGGCTTTTAGAAGCGACTAATCACTTCTAATCTCATGAAACACATTTAGTCCGTTATTTGTGGAATTAAAACCTTTATGAAGTGAGATTTGAAATAATGGATAATGATGTTACCTTATACTAATCCATTATTACTAATTCATCACCTTAGACTAATGATGTCACCGTTATCCGTTAGGACTAATCCACCCACACTCTGCTCTCTTAGACTTAGATGTCACCTTACGAAGGAGAATCTTTTATAAACATCACACTAACACACATTCCCAACCAAAGTGGGACTCTTTTATTCACATGAATACTTCCATGACAACATTGATACACATATCAATGTGATTTTAGCCATATTCTGAACATCAATTTTTCATTCATTATAAAAATGTTTTTGGCAAACAAATACTCAATCTTATACCAGTCGTAACGAGAAATAATAATATAAAAAATTATTCAATTCCGTTAATTATACCTCACTCAAATATTAAGCCAAAAATTACTCTTACACTAAATATCAAATATTCTTTTATATCTTTATTCCAATATCAATTTTGTGGAAAGATGAAATTGAAGCGTGATTTGTCACTCACTGAAATCTAGACTTCACTAGAGATTCATGTAGTTTCTCCTTTAAAATATAATGTCCATATTAGTAAAAGTCAGAACAGCTTAAATCTAATAAATACTAGAAAAGAAAACTTAAAACTCATTTAAAAACCAAATAATAAATTGATTACAGACACGATTATAATTACAATTTGAGATTCACATAAATAATGGAACTAGAATCACAGTTATCTTAAATCTAAAATGTAGCATTGAGAAACAGAATGATGAGAAAATAAGAGAAAACGTATATAAAAGCCGTCTAGCAAAACGTGCATGATGGTGATGGTTCCAAGCGCCACAAAAGAATCAAGAATCTAATCTTGACAAATGAATAATGTAAAAAAAAATACTGATGAAACTAGGGATGAAAAAACTTTCCATAATTTTTTTTATTGTTTAGACCAAAAAAATCATATTTCAATCGTTTTTTTTTTTAATGCAAGCTTTTATTTGCTCCGTTGGGTAGAGATTGAACCCACTACCTCCAATTTCGAAAGATCTTAGTTACCACACCATATTTCAGTGACTAGAAATAGGTGTTTGTAATTCGGAACCTTAAATTTATCATTTGATTTCTAACCTGAGCAATTCAACTACCCATAATGAGTATCTGTACCTAGCTTATGACACTTGATCAAATAATTTTCTGTATATTGCAAGTGAGAACCAAAGTACTATTTTGAATCATGTATAAATTAGGAAATTAGAGTTAGAGGGGACTCAATGAAAGATCACTAAAGATAAAATTAAAAATTCTGATGGTATTTGACTCAGCTATATAAGCTCCAAAAATGTGATATGATATATTTTCTTGTCTATTGAAATCAATATGCAAACGCCTTTAATCAAGCAGATGATTAGTCAAAGAAACAATTACTTAACATAAAATGCTAAAGAAAAAAAGTTATAGACTATCCATTGAAATGCTTGTATATGGACCAAATCAATATTGAAAATGACCATCGATAACGTAGTACGTACTGTACTACTAATGGAAAGAGGGAATATTTTTGCTTTTATATTGTAGAGATAATATCGACAACAACATTATCATCTAATCTATTACTTACCAAAAAATAATTCAAAAACAAAACATTGATATATATAATGCAAGATAACTATGATAATGAAATCTATCATGTAAATGAAAAATTAACATGGTATAAAGCTTCAAAGTCGAGTTAGTGTGTAATTGCATTTTGTTAAAATCATTAAACCTCAAAATTAGATATTTTACTTTGAAAATGTTTAAAGTTTTTTATTTTATATAAGATAAAAATGTCCTTCCAACCATATGATATAATATACTATCATCGCATCGTACTCGTATCGTATGTATTCTATAATAATTTTTGTCCGAAATAAAAACATAAGCAAGAAGTCTGATTTTAATGTTTGATTAACTTTTAGGTGTAAATAATAAAACTTCTTTTTTTGAATATGTGGTTTGAGAAAATAAGTTTTGGAGCAATCTACCCATTGTCACAAAATTGAACAAAATGATTGTAATATGTGGGTATTTTTTTAAACAGATGTGAGTTTGAGTTTTGAAGGTTATGTGGAGTGATTTGATTTGCATAATTGGGATTTGAGAAATTTCATTTTATGAGGTTGATTATGCTTATCAAATATATTTATATCTCAATATGAACTTTTACTCATTTTTTGGACAAACTCTTCTAATCTATTAAATTTCGTTTCTCTTTTATTTTCTCCACACTTTTTCAATTTTTCCCAAAAATGAAAAACAAATATTTCGCTCCATTTTATTTTTATATTGTTTGAATGTTTTGATATTATTTAAACTTATTTTAGAGTTGTTTTCGAAATTATTTGACTAAAATTTCGACTTTCTGATGAGTTATGAAGAAAGTCATGCTTTTCTTGTGACTTCCAATTAAAAAATTATGTCAGATTAAGATGAATTCAAATTAAATTTGATGACCTCCGATAAAAAAAAAAAAATTATTAAAAAAATAAGCCGAACCCTGCCGAATTTTGATGGATTTCGATGAATTTAGATTTTGTTTTCCTTTTAAAAAGATTTTGATCTAAACTTGAATTAAAAGTCTAATTTCGAATAAAATTGTCAAACATAGTCTATCTTGAATATTTTCAACACAATTAAACCAACAAAATAAAATTCTCTTCAATTTTGCAATTTATATAGTTTTTTTTTACTATTTGAAGATTTGATTTAACTATTTAGCAATGGAAATTTAGGGACTTGAATATATATATATATATATATATATATAGATATAGAGATTTATAGAGTTATTTAAGGATTTTTAAATAAGTGGATATGGATTGTTGTAACTGGATATTCTAAATTGTGGTAGAGTGACTATGGTGATATTGTAGAGTTATTTAAGTATTTTTAAAGTGGATATGGATTGTTGTAACTAGTTCTTTATATAAAATTATCGATATTGATCCTGCTATTAAAGTATTAATTGTTTGAGTATATCGCATATCGACAAATATATTAATGCATATTTTATAAAAATAAATTTATTGAATATCGATTATATCGACAAATTATCGAAAATATACTGCATATCATTAAATGTATTGATAAATATCATGTACACATATATTTTTAAAATTCAGTATATATATATAAGTCTAAAATATCAAATTAAGAAATACAATACCAAATAACAAAGTGTTCCACAAAAATAAAAAAACTTAAACACAATTTTGAAATGCAAAAATGAAAAACGCAATACAAATTTCGCAATTCCATATCAACAATTTTATATTTTAAATTCTAATATCATAAATTTACAAGTCTATATCAACAATCATATATCCTCAATTCAAAATCACAAATTCACACATTCACAATTACATATCAATATTCTAAATTTAATACCACAAATTAACAATTTCATATGAACAATCTTAGTTCTAAATTCACAAATTCATATAAACAATCTTATATTGTACATGTAATATCAAAATAAAATTTTCAGCTGTTGGAAAATTCTTCAGCCGGAAAACGTCGGCAACCGGCGTGATATAATTAGGTGTTTGGAAATTGCGAAGTTTCCAAATATAACATATTAAGAATTATATGTTATATTTATATTGGGTTGCATGATATATATAGGTGTTTGGAAATTGGAAAGTGTAATTGCAATGAATTAACTTTTTTGGGTAAAGGGATAAAAGAGAGTCAAAACTGTAAGTAAGTAAGTACAAAGCGGTGTCTGTACAGGGAAGTAACTGGAAATGGGACCCACCAAAAGCAACATAAAAAAGGTCTAAAATGTAACACAAAAATCTTGCCATCCCTGAACTAATCCATCAGGAAGCGTAGAGCCCGGGATTTATGAACCCGACCAAACGCGTTTACTTTGGGGAACTCCTTTACCACTATCCCCCAATATTCATTAAAATATTCAGTAACTAATCCAAGCACTTCTGTTGTGTTTTTCCTGGATTATTACTTCTAATTATTTTTCTTTTGTTTCATACAAGTTCGAACCAACGACGAAAACCCAAAGACAATAGACATCTCTTCTCTTTCCTCATCCTGACTGGGTAAAAAGTTTATATCTTTCTCTGATTACCATGTTTCCCATTTCTGCCAAATTTTCTTTTGTTTCGCTCATTTGGGTTTGTTAAAGTTTGGCGTTGAATTGATCAAGCTCGGCGAGCTCTTTACTGCTGTTATTTCCACATATATTTTCAGCTCCAGTTTGTTGACTTTTTCTTTCGCTCCGTTCTGTTATAAGGAAATCTTCTCATCCATTTTGCGAAACACGAGTTAGTGATTCAGATTCGATCATCACTCCGGGTCCTTTTTCCTCCTCAGGGTTTCTTTATCTGATCCGTTTCTTCACAACACAGTCGTCGAGTTGTCGCAACAAATCTCATCCCATGAGAAAAGGGTTTGACTTGAACGTGGTGAAGAAGACCAGATCTCCGTCTGAACTGCATTAGATCTCAGCCGTCGATTCCGATCACTCAAAGCAATCAGGATGGGAAACACTTGCGTGGGTCCGAGCGTAGGCAAGAACGGGTTCTTCCAATCGGTGTCGGCCGCAATGTGGCGGTCCCGATCCCCGGACGACTCTCTCTCGGAGGCCGCCAGCGAGGCGAAGGACCCCGAGTCCCCGTTGCCGGTCCAAGACAAACCCCCGGAGCAAGTCACCATCCCCGAGCCGGAGCCCAAGCCCAAGCCCAACCCGAGAAGGCCCACCGCGGAGATGAAGCGGGTCCCCAGCGCCGGGCTGAGAGCCGACTCCGTCCTCCAGACCAAGACGGGGAACTTCAAAGACTTCTATACCCTCGGGAGGAAGCTGGGGCAAGGGCAGTTCGGGACCACTTTCCTTTGCGTCGAGAAGGGGTCGGGGAAGGAATTCGCTTGCAAGTCCATAGCGAAGAGGAAGCTGATATCGGAGGAGGACGTGGAGGACGTGCGCAGGGAGGTCCAGATCATGCACCACCTCGCCGGACACGGCCACGTCGTCACCATCAGGTCTGACTCCGACTTGAAAGTAGTGAGTAATTGCCTGTTTGGTTGGGTCAAAGTGTTTGAGTTTGACGAGCAGGGGGTCGTACGAGGACGCGGTGGCGGTGCACGTCGTGATGGAGCTCTGTGCGGGGGGGGAGCTGTTCGACCGCATCGTCCAGAGAGGACACTACACCGAGAGGAAAGCCGCCGAGCTCACCAGGACCATCGTCGGGGTCGTCGAGGCTTGTCACTCCCTCGGTGTTATGCATCGCGACCTCAAGCCCGAGAATTTCCTCTTCGTCAACCAGCAAGAGGATTCCCTCCTCAAGACCATCGACTTTGGCCTCTCCATCTTCTTCAAGCCAGGTACCGGTTCTCTCGCTATCAAAATTAACTCTCTTTCAAAAATGATGATATAGATTCTATGTTTGTTCCTTCGTGCAGGGGAGAAATTTCACGATGTTGTTGGAAGCCCGTATTACGTCGCGCCGGAAGTTTTGAGAAAGCGATACGGCCCCGAAGCGGACGTTTGGAGCGCCGGAGTCATTCTCTACATTCTCCTGAGTGGAGTCCCTCCTTTTTGGGCCGGTCAGTGAACTCCCAATGTATTCTTTTCTTCGTCTTCGTAATTCTTATTTGTGTTTTGACTTCTTTTTTGTTCCGGAAAAAAATAACATCCGACAGAGAACGAGCAAGGGATATTTGAAGAAGTGCTGCAGGGTGAGCTGGACTTTGAATCGGATCCGTGGCCGAGCATCTCCGAAGGTGCCAAAGATTTAGTCAGGAAAATGCTTCTCCGTGACCCTCGCAAGCGAATATCTGCGCATGATGTTTTGTGTCAGTCTCTTCTACTTCATCTTCTAAAAAATAAAAAGCTTATAAGAATATATTGGCATTTTTCGCTCCCAAGTACATCAGATGTAGTTTTATTTTTCTGAACTGTTTCAAAATATGTGAACAGGCCACCCGTGGGTTCAAGTGGATGGTGTGGCTCCGGACAAGCCTCTCGATTCTGCGGTGCTAAGTCGATTGAAGCAATTCTCTGCAATGAACAAGCTCAAGAAAATGGCTATCAGAGTGAGTTACGCCATGTTGATGCATATAATGTAATCGACGAGACAGATTCTTATTTCTTTTTCTTTCTCTTTGGTAGGTCATCGCCGAGAGTTTGTCGGAAGAAGAAATAGCAGGGCTTAAAGAAATGTTCAAGATGATAGACACTGACAACAGCGGCCAAATCACTTTCGAAGAGCTCAAGGCTGGTTTGAAAAGATTCGGAGCTAATCTCAAGGAATCTGAAATTTACGATCTTATGCAAGCGGTATGTCCTTGAGATCACGAGTTTAAGAAAAAAGAAGCTCAAGCGGAAAAAAGGATAGGAATCAAGAACTCATAATTGAAATGGGAATTTGCAGGCCGATGTAGATAACAGCGGAACGATAGATTACGGGGAGTTTGTTGCGGCAACGTTGCATCTGAACAAAGTGGAGAGAGAAGATCATCTATTTGCGGCGTTCTCGTATTTCGATAAAGACGGGAGCGGTTACATCACTCAAGACGAGCTTCAACAAGCTTGCGAAGAGTTCGGCTTGGAGGACGTCCGCCTTGAAGAGACCATGCAAGAAGTCGATCAAGACAATGTGAGCTCATTTTCTTACACTAGTCAAATACACATTCATACGTCGCATCTGATAGCACCATCAGATGTCTGCGTGTGTCAGAGATGCGACTAGTCGCATCTGAAAGTCACATGTGCCCCTTATTTGTATTCGTGTTACTCGGATAACATAAACTTTATTTTATGATATCCTAAAGTTGCGAAGAATAACTTGTGATTTTTGTTATTTGTTTTCAGGATGGTCGAATAGACTACAACGAGTTTGTGGCGATGATGCAGAAAGGGACAATCGGTGGAGGAGGAGGTCATGCGAAGAAGGGTTTGCAAACGAGTTTCAGCGTCCGCTTTAGAGAGGTCCGTAAGGCGGCTTAGTTTCTTTGCAAATCTTCTTCTTTTTTATATAAATTATTTTCCCTTTTCTCTCCATGATTTGTTTTCTATTGTTTTTCGAGAGACAAAGATTGTACAGTGAGAATGAGCTTGAGTGCAAATCTACGATTAGCCAAACCTTAAATTTTACATTTTCTTTTTAAATTCATGGAGATCTGTGTTTGGAAAAAGACTTCCACAGCCCTATAGTTTTATGTTGTACAATTTGAGCACATTCCCTTTTTTTAATTGTAACATATGGAACTCCAAGAAGTAAAAGAAAAGAAAACATGTTCAACATCTGCTCAATATGGTTAAATCTCTTTCACTCGTTTTGGAAGAATGAAAAATGCGTGGATTATAGTTATTGATTGGTATATTAAGAAGAAATATTGGTATTCATATATGTCTGTATGTTTGGTATTAATATAAAAGAATAAAATAAATAAAATTGATATGATAAAATTATTCTTATATTCTTATTTGTTTAAATTTTCATGTATTTATATAAAAGAGACACACATATATATATATATTATATATATATATATATATTTTTAAAAATAAAAATATATAAAGAGTTATGAATTTATGTCAATTGAATAATACATTTTTACTATCAATAGTAAAGTTATTATTGTGAATATTAAAAAAAATTGTTATCTCTTTTCTCAGTTCATCAAATATTAAAATGATTGTTATAGAAGAAATCAATAATTTCTTCTATGAAAAATCATACCCCTCCTAATATTTATCCATCCAAATCCCTTTATGTTATTTCATCCTCCCTAAATCTATCCTACCAAACAAACCCTTAGTATTTATAGAATGATAATCTCGATGTTTAAATGACTTTATATTAAGAAATTATTTTACTTTTAAAAATTAAATGATTTAGTGAAAAGTACGTAAATATATGTTCCATAATAAAGTTTAGTGAAAAAGCTGATGTTCATAATATCTTAGCAAAAAGCTGATGTTCATATATATGCATGAATTAAGTTTGGTTCATATTGCGTGTTGACATAAATACTTTAGTTTTATTTGCGTCCATAGTCTTAATGCATTTTAATAAACACTCGACAATCAACGTAAACTATTTGTGACTAATTCTTTTTAAGCAAGCATGAATGAACCAACAAAAACTGATGTCATAAATTCAGGGTCAATTAAAAATGACGCCGTGGAGAATAAACAAAAAGTGGTCCTCTTTTGCAAGCATGTCCTTTTGATCGTAGTTATATAATTGACAAAGAAGATGCAATACCATCCATTTATATAAATTTCATATGTTATTTTTGTAATAAATTAAATCAACATACCTAATTAATAATCAGTTTGGATTTGATGAATGTTGTATTATTTTTTTAATTACATTTACAAGAGATTACTTGCCTAATTAACCCATATATACACGTATATATCTGCATTGACGTAGCATTTGCATCAAAGTAAACAAATATATTTCCAAAGAGTACACGTTTAGTTTCAGCAAGACATGTTATATTTTATGTTGAAAATCCACAAAATAATTAAAGAAAATCTATAAAAAATAATTATATTTATTTATTTATTCTAGTAACCCCTCCTAAAAAAATTATAATTATTATAGCTCAACTTGGTAAAAAAAACACACATATATATGTATATGTATATGTATATGTGCGCGCCCGTGAAGATTTAGGGATTCGGAGAAGAAGAGAGTGATATAAGATAATGTATAACTAAAATATTTGGGTATATAACTTTAACATAAAAAAATAGTATTTTACATACATAATAGAATATAAAAATAGTATTGTTGGCAGAGATGCCTACAAGAAGATTATTTATTTGCATATCGATGTAATATAAATCTCTTATAAGTCATTATTGTAATTTGCTGATAAAATTAATAAAAGTTGAAATATTCATTTATTCTTTTTTCGTTTGATTGAAAATTTATGATATTCAATAGTTTTATAGTCCTTAATCAAACATAACAACGTATGACGAGAAAAATGTCAATTTGCGTGAACAAACTTTTCATGGTTTGCTTAAAACGAAATATTTACAATCTAAAGATCAACGGACTATTAATCCTAATATGATTGTTGAAAGAATCTATGATGTATGGTTACGAGATATAGAGAGTTAAGAACCCTATAGTTCTTCCAGTGTATCTTCCGAAGATACTGAATTGACCAGTGCACCTTTAGTGTAAGAACAAACCATTTAACCTCTTCTGTCTCAAGGTCACTATGTATGAATTGTATTGTGCTTACCTTAATCCTGAAATGAGACATGTCATTTCATAACTTCAATATTCATTTGAGAAAGTTACACTCTAAATTTAAGTTTGTGAACTAGTTGCACTTTATTAGTAATGTATTGGGTTATGAAGTTGACATTAATATACTTTGTGAAGTTCTCATAGATATGTACATGTACAAGATTGCTTAAATGCAATGTATATCACTTCATATTTTATTACTTGGATTATGAATAAATGTACAGGCTGGTCTCCAAATGGAATACAAGATTCTTTTAGAAGAAACGTTGTGACTTGTTAGCTCCTCGTCAATAAATTGTTTATAACTTATTCACAAGTATTAAAGGAGTTTAGGAAATAACAACTAGAAGGGTAAAATGAGAATTTTGCAAATCTCATCTAGTTGATAATATTCGTGAAGGATAATCATTCGATAATATTCAGTGGATCCACTAACCACAAATAAGTAGATTTTTTAGTAGAAAATATATTTATTTGAACCGAAATATTTTCAGCGTCAACTCTTTAGTGGAGTCAGTTGACATTAAACTATACTTGGAAAAGTTTGTGAACTTTGAGTCCTAGAGTCCTAGTTAAAGTTTTGTTCATTTGGGTCCATGAGGTCACTATGACAAGTTATTAGATAGAGTTTGTTAAATTAGAAGTTAAGAAGTTCAATTGTTGAGCTAGACGTATTTTTTGAAATGGCTAAAGGGTATTTTCGTCCTTAACGATAATCGATGTAAAAATGTTAAAATAAGATTTTGAATTTTTTTCACAAATATCAAGCTTAGTGAATTAAATTTTTGTGACATGTTATTGTATGGGCAATAATGTCATGCTCGAAGTATAGCGCGATACTCGGTTTCAGTGGAAGAGCGAGAAATAACATCCTACCTCTTCCTCTTTTAAGAGATGAGTGAATCTAAAAATAAAAAATAAAATCCAATGGTGGACAAGCGATCCTCAAAACTACCAGCCCAATCAACATCCGAGTAGACGCGCATCTTTGGCGAAGATGATGAAATAAACAGTAAGCTCTGAACATGGAGTACTACGAAAATACCCGAGAATACAAAGAACAACAAGCCAATGATCTGTGGTGGGAACAATGACAATATGAATAGCATGTGCAATATAAGATCGAGTAACCGTGAGATAAACGAAGCTTCCAACTAGGATCTGGCAGAGGAGACCCGTCAAATGGAGAGTAACGAGCATTGGTTTCAAGAGGAGTGTCGACGATCTTGTTCTCAGTGAGACGAGCACAATAAAAAAAGATTAGATATAATTTGACTGGGATAGAAGATAGTCCTTCGAAAAGAAAATCATCTATATACCCATAAAATAATGCAACAGACCAAGATCCTTCATTGTAAAGCACCGAGCCAAGTCAGTTTTCAAAGATTCATTCCCATCATAACCATCACAAGTAGTATAATCACATCCTCAACATACAAGGATAAGATGATACGATATGTACTTGTATGTTTGACAAACAACACGAAATCGTGCCGACTTGGAATGAAGCCAAGAGACGTGATCACATTGTAAAACTTTTCTAACCAAGTCTTGGGAGCTTGTATGAGATCCTAAAGGGTTTTGCGCAGCTTATACATATGGTCTGGCTGATGCGCAACACCAGGAGGAGGTGTCATGTAGACCTCCTCGTGAAGGTCGCCACACAAAAAAACATTCTTCACATACATATGAGATATCTTCCAACGATGGCTAGAAGTCACATCAATCAGAGTGCGGATAGTCATCATCTTAGCAATCGACACAAAGGTCTCACCATAATCCATGCCATACTCTCGAGAGTAGCTTTTAGCACTAAGATGAGTCTTGTACCGCTCCACGAACCCAATTGATTTTGTTTTGATTTTAAGACCCACCGAGAGCCGATAACACTATTTTCCAAAGGCAACGATACGAAGTCCTAAGCGTGAGTATGATGTAGAGCAGTAATTTCTTCAGCATTATGCCAAAGGGGATCAAAGACAACCTCTCTATATGACAAAGGCTAAAAAAAAGAGTGAAGTGACACGAGAAAGGAAATGAAAGTGGCAGACTATGAAGAATAAGAAAAATTTAGAAGTTTTTACGAGGACGACTAGACTGACAGAGAGGTGGAAGATCTGCACTCTTAAGCGGTGGCTGAACATGTGAGGTCGGAGGCGTGTGTGTCGTAGGAACCAAAGTATCTATGGGTACAACCTCATCAATGTCAATATCAAAGGCACCAATATGAATAAGATCATTATGTAGTGAGAACTAACGAGAACAAAGAAGAAAAATATATTCTCTAAGAATGCAACATGACGTGACACATACAATTTATGACTAACTGGATCAAAACAACGATACCTATTTTGACCAAGAACGTAACCCAAAAAGACACACGAATCATACGTAAGAGACATTTATCGCGCTCGATGTGAGGTCGAAGCACAAAGTAATTGGAGCCAAAGAAACGTAAAGAGGCATACTCAGGAAAAATTTCATACGATTCCTCAACAAGAGACAAACCTGAATCGTGAAAGGTTGAGATTCTGTTTATGACATAAGTAGTGGTATGGATAGCCTCCCCCTAAAAAATAGTAAGGATCTCGGACAAGAGGAACTACCAAGCGGTCTCAACAAGATGACCGTGTTTCCTTTCAGTAACACCGTTTGTTGAGACATGCCATTATATGAGGTTTAGTGGACGGTCCCATTAGAAGCAAGTAACTGGAAAAAATTGTTAGAAGTGTATTCAACTCCTAAATCACAACGGAAACATTCCATGACAACATAATGTTGTGTATTATGAGAGCTCGAAGATCACTATAAATGCCTAAAAAAAATCATATCAACATTTTGTTGATGTCGAATTCGGTTCTCGCAATAATCACATTAAATAATTCGTCAAGAATAAAATAAAAAATAAGCTATAAGTAAGAGGTACGCGAAATAATATTAAAGAATCGTATATTATTGATTAGACTGAAAGTACAAGGAATGGATCGAGTTAAGAATAACAATTCTCAATTCGATCATGTATATAAATAAGTGAATGCTGCGAGGCAAGTAACTATTGGAACTGTTCAAACATGTACAAATCCACAAAAGAGCATCAACATCGTAATCATCCCTATGGCCCGTCTTCTCAAAAACACAGAATCAACAAAACATAAATTCTCCAAATTGAAAATCACAAGCGAAGCCGGAAATCCCCAAATCGAAAATCATAAGCGAAATCGAAAAATAACAAGTGAAATCGAAAATTCTCAAATCGAAAAATCAAAGACGAAATAAAAAATCTCCAATCGAAAATTACAATAGCATCAAAGTACACGGAAAACAAACGAATCAACCAAACAAAATTGATATTCACAAATTAAAAAAAAATGGCAAAAATACCGACTATACATGTGTAAACTTTCTTCAATCCATTAGCAATGACATTGAATTGAATGAAGACCTTGCTCTAATACCATAGGAATTTCAGAGTTTGGAGAAAAAAATAGTGTAACATAATAAATACAAAGTCTAGATATATACCCTTTAAACAAATAAAAGGAAAAAAAAAGCTACTGCCTTTACGTAAGTACAGAAATAATAATAATGTATGCGAAAACACGAAGTATAATACTTTAGAGTAACGGATAAGTATCACCGATCAATAAAAACCAATACATAGAGAAATAGCTTGTACTTATTTCAATATCTCTTTTGGTAAATGATCTATTCATACGAAGTGATTTTTTATATACATTCTTACACGGTTAAATAGTTAATTTACATAGAGAGAATGACGACTCATACCATAGTAAATAAAATGTTAACTGGGGATAGCGTCAAGCACTCCATTTTCACAACATTAGTGTTCTTAATTACGTGTTTTTGGTATATATTTCCCTATCCAACCCTCAAGTCTGTCTAATTGATTATCCGGTTCAAATTGATTATATGATCTAAAAATAATTATCTAAGTTCAAAGCTGATTATTCATTTTATATAAATAGCAGTTAAATAATCGATAACTAAATTTTCAGATGTTCACAATCGATAATCGGTCTAATTCTATAAATTAAGTCAATTAACAAAACTGTGTGTTTACGTTCGGTCAAAATTTATGCATCTATAATTTTTGTAATATAATGTCATAAAAGTACTTTGTCTTTTATATTATAATTTTATTATTAATGCTTTATTTACAAAATGAATCGTACCATTAAAGAAAAATCTATTATGAAGTAGTGTTTTTTTTTGTTTTGTTAAGGACGAGTGCAATATCTTTCAGTTTCAACGATCCTCTTAAAAGAAAAAGAAGACCCATAAAAGAACGCTACAAAACCACACATGTTAATGTCTTATATTTTAAAAAATTACTTATTTAAAAAAAAAACATTTCTCTCTCTCTCTCTCTCTCTCTCTCTCTCTGTGTAATTTAAAACCCTAAATTTCATTTCGTAGCGCTCTCTCTCTCTCTCTCTCTCTCCTCCACCGTTGATTCTCCGAGAACCCGCTCAAAACCCTAGGTGGAAGGTAAGCAAAATCTTCTTCTTCTTCTTCTTCTTCTTCTTCTTCTTCCGGTATCGTCTCTCGTCCATGGCGTCGGGGCGTCACGAGGAACAGCCTTACGAAGGCGGAGCTGGAGGCAAGTTCCGGAAAAAGCCGTTCCGGAGGAGCGTCCAATCGACACCTTACGATCGTCCGACGCCAAATCCGGCGAATCTCGCGTTTCGGAACCCCAGTGGAGGCGGTGGTTGGATCTCGAAGCTCGTCGATCCGGCGCAGAGGCTCATCACGTCCGGTGCCCACAAGCTCTTCTCCTCCGTCTTTCGTAAACGCCTCCCTCCCCCGGAGCCGCCATTAGCTACGCCAGGTTTGGCCACTTTTAATTTAATTCAAATTCTTTTGCTTTTGTTTGCGGTTCTCTATGGTTCTCTTCGGCGATTTTGGGGTTTTAGGGTTTCGTTTTGCTGTCCGCTTTCCCACAAGCTTGTGGTGTGGTTTTAGGGTTTTGTTAACGAATTTGGTATTCTTTTTAATTTGTTGGAGCTTATTTAAATGGAAAGCTGCTCTTTTTTCTCTAAAGCTATAAGCAGGATAACGCTCGATTTTTCTTTCATCTCGCTAGTTTTTTTTCCTGTGATGTTTATGTTAATTTGCTTATATAATGTTTCAGTAACCCAGTTAGGCTCATCTAGTGGGGCTAGAGTTTTCTGTGCTAGGTTACTAAATTTCATTACCTTATACTTAGTTGGTGCCCACTGCCCAGTATGACAACATTGTTGAAAATGTAAAAGTTACCAAGTATTCAGTAAGGAGAAATGTCTTGTAGTACTTACTACATATTTTTTTTTGCAAGTTTTTTTTGTTGAGTTAGGTCATCCATTTACTTAAAAAATCGTCTTCTAAATGTTTCTAATTGATACGGCGTGACACACATCAACCAATTATACTATAACTGTCATCAGGGTCGTTCCACTGTCCTGGAATTCCTACATTGCACTTTTTGTCCCTCCTTCATGTTTGAATCTATATATTGTTTAATTTATATTAGTAAATCACTAAATTTTTCTGATGATTTGTACTAGAGGAAACCTCAATCTAACATATAGCAGAGAATGATTAATGTTTCAGACTAGAATAGAGGGAATGGTTAATGATCATTTAGAATAGAGGGAATGGTTAATGATCATTTAGAATAGAGGGAATGGTTAATGATCATTTAGAATAGAGGGAATGGTTAATGATCATTTAGAATAGAGGGAATGGTTAATGATCATTTAGAATAGAGGGAACATCGACTATAATTGTTCACTGGCTATGTCCAGTCTTTATATAGGAGGATTTATTTTCATTAGTATTCTACCTTCCTCTAGCTGCATGTCTTCCAGTGCCAAAGGTGTATCTTACTATATAAGCCAGTTATCTTGTCTCTTTGCTTATTGGTCGATTTTCCTTGATCGAATTTTTGTTGACAGACTTATAATTATAGAAGTTTTTATTTTAAAAGCAACTATTCATGATTGTTTGTATTTTTTGTACTGTAGATCGTGGTAAACTGCCGGAGACAAACTCAGAAGCACAAACTAAGCTACCATCAGCTGCGGCCACTGTAAGTTCAGAGTTCAGATACCTGCTTGTTTAATACCTGCTCAGCCCTTGTCTGTTTCAACTAGGAAGATATTGTTGAAATTCTCAATAGCTTGTTCTCATAGCATATTTGTACATTCGTTTTGTACCAAATTGCAACCGCAGCTTAGACCAGGTTATGAACTTCAGTTGTAATGTGTATTCGATACCTTTGTTTGACCTAAGTAGTTAAGGATTAGTTTAAAAAAAATTTACTTACGGATTTTTTCCCCTGTATAAGTATCTTACTACTATTCAGTAGTGTTATTGTATTATTTTCCCTATATATATTAGTGTATATATATAACTTATCTTCCCTGAACTATTTTAACTGGATTAGGTTTTTCATGGAGTACAAAAGAAATCAATTACTCAAAATGGTGAGCCAAGTCACAGTGCTAGTGGAGGCGAGTTAACTGATCTTGAGCAAGTTCTAAAGGAAAAAACATTTACAAGGCAAGTTTGCTTCCACTTTTTATATCTATATTTTGAATGCAGCTGTATTCAGTAAATTTCTGTTACTTAGATGCATTTGTAGCTAGTGTTGCTTCGGATGTTGGACCAGATCTTAGGTAATTATTTAGTATAGGAAGTTTGCAGGTTAAAATATTATTTCATGGTGAGGCCTATATTTTGGTAGGAAATTGCATGTGTTACAATTAAACTGTACACACTGTTTCTCAAGAGTTTTAGTTGCTATTTATGAAGCCAAACTTTTCCAGACCGATTTTAAATAAACAGAGACATTTTTTTAAAAAGAAACACCAAACTATATTAAAGAAAAGAAAGATTCAGAAAGAACCTAACAACTTACAAACAGCAAAGCAAAAAAACAAGAACAAACAACAGAGGAATAAATACCAGAAAACAACCAAAAGACAACCTCAACCAGAAACAGGAAAAAATTACAAAGAGCTAGCCCAGTCTCGAACGAGATCTGAAAGGGAAAAATCTTTGAAGTCACTACAACGGGAATGTAACAGAGACATTTTTCAAAGGTAGGATTTGTTGTTCTGTTAGCGAAAACATAAGGAAGTTCATTACTGGTTAGATTGTTACATGGTAAGATTTACATGTTCAAATATTCATTGTTGAATCTTTTTGGTCTCCTGGAATCTGGTGTTGGGGAATTTGGGTATTTGCTTATCAGAAGAACACTTCATTAGAGATTTTATTATGGGTATTTTTATTTTTTTAGATTACAAGCGCGTCAAGGCCTTGTTTCATGTCACAATATATCCAATCTGTTTTCCTTTCATCTCACAATATCAATAATTGATACTGGCGATTTACGACTCATGATCGCGTATGGTTCTGATATCAAACCTGCAGATCTGAGATTGATTATTTGACAGCCCTGCTGCATTCAAGAACTGTTGATTTAGGTATTGACGAGAAGGGTAAAAGGCCAGAAGTGGACCCTATAAAACAAGTGATGGCATCTTCAAGTAGAGATGAGGAATTTCCTGGAACTCCAGCTCCAGGAATCAGGATGGAGATTGAGAGATTTCCCAGGACTCCTGCCCCGGAATCTAAAATCGAGAACCGGCTCGCTTTAACTCCTGTTGTCAATTCCACCGTATGAATATACATGCTTTTATCTCCTTCATATATATATATGTATATAGTATAAGCCTTGTGATAAAACTTGGGAAATATATTGCATTAATAATATTGTCCCCAGGCCCGCGAAGGTGGTTTTGGTTCTGCCGCAGAGCTTGCGGAGCGAGCAAAGTCTTACATGCATAAAAATCCCACATCACCGTCGATGCTAGGCTTTCGAAATCAAGCTACAGTGGGAAATTCAACTGCTATGCGCACACGCAATCTTCATTCTCCTTCAAGATTACCATTTACCCCAATAGTGCCAAGGATTACTTCAGGCCGTGCTGATGCTCGAGAGAATGGCTATGTTACACCAAGATCTAGAGGGAGGTCTGCCATATACAGTATGGCTAGAACACCATATTCTCGCATTCATCCAACCAATCCCTCTAAGGTTTGTCTTTGTTCTAGAAAGGCTGTTAGATTTCACTTTGTAGTAGTTATGGTCGTGAAACTGTATGCTCATGATCCAGGGCGAGGTGAATGCAATTGATGTTTATGGTGGAGCAGCATCTTCCCAATATGGATCAGGGGTATACTATACGAACATCCACTTCTCTGCTTGTATGTTGTTTATCCATCAAAGAAAAGCCATTAATTCTTATCAATAATTTCTATATCCAGGGTCAAAAGCGCAGAAATTCTGTTCTGGAGAATGACATTGGCTCAGTCGGTCCTATGCGTAGAATTCGTCAAAAACCTAACCTTCTATCTTCAAGAGGCTTGAGCTTACCTGTATCAGAGGGCTCACTAAATCCGTCATCGTCAAGACTGAAATCTGTGTCATTCGGTGAAGCATTTGACCACACCACTAAGCCATCTGTTGAAGACAGCGGTACTCATCTGCGAAATACAACTGTTCCCTCCAAATCCAGTGAAACAGCTTCAAAAATTCTGCAGCAACTTGATAAATTGGTCTCACCAGCTGACAAACCATCTGGGTCCAATGTACATGCATTGATGGATAGTTCACCTGGTAAACTGTCACCATCTATGCTTCGTGGGCAGGCTTTAAAAAGCCTCGAGCATGTGGATTCATCAAAATTTATGGGGGAAATGCAACATCGTAAATCGACCGATGGTTCACCAAAAATTATAGTAGCTAATGCTAAAGAGTCGAATTCCCTAGAGCAAGCCAAGATGAAAGAAAGCGCTCCATTGGAACTTGGTTCTGCTCATTACAAATTTGCTTCAAAAGTGAATGGCTCCTTATCGCCCAAAGAAAATGGGGATGATTCTACCTTATCAAGAAAAGATAGCGTTCTTGGAACCAAAGTTTCTGCTTCGCTGAACTCTGTTTCCCATCTCCCACAGAAGAAGCGGGCGTTTCAGATGAGCGCACCTGAGGTATAGTCTTGTTTGTATGCTCTTATATTCAATTATTTGTATCTGTGTTATGTCTGTTTGAATTGCTAATATGCTTCTGAAAGAAATACTTATGCGCGCTTAATGATGTCTGCTATAAATATAACCTACGTGGTTAATTGACTTACTGTAGGATTTTGTGGATTTGGATGAAGATAACATTCCTAATGGGACTGCATCTGATTCACTAGAGGGGAGAGAGAAAGCGGTTCTGTCAGCGCCAGAGAGCAAAAATGCTGCTCCTGAATTTGTTAAACTAGAGAAAGCTTCAGGTTCAACAGAAGTTGGGTCCGTTGCAACTGATAAACTCGACAGTAATACAAATCTAGGAATTCCTAGGTCAAGTACTGGTGAAAAGAGCACCAGCCTCCAATCATTCCAGAACACTTTTTCTTCTTGTTCGGAAGTCTTTCCCAGTGCCGTCAATGCGGAGTCTAGTGTTTCTCCACCCACATTTAACTTTGGGGGTAAAATAGTTTCAGCCAAGGATGGTAATGCTCCTCCAACAGTCAACTTTGGTTTCAAAGCTGTTGAGAAAGCTCCAGAGTCACATGTTACAATATCTACCTCAAGCAAGTAAGTCATCGTGTTCTATTACTCAAAGCAGAATCCTTGTGATTTTATCTTTTAAGTGCTATCTTATGTGCTCGTTTCTACTCACCATGATAAATTCGGGAAGGCCCTTTGTTGTTCCTGTTATATGTAGTGTTAGGTAGTTATGAGTTAGGATTTATGTTAGTCTCTTATGGCTTTTCGTTTTATTTCCCATTTCTTCTGCAGTATGCCAAAATTTACAGCGGGAGCAACAGACAGTCTGCCAAAGTTCCCTGAACAAGATAAATCTGCAAACGTAAATTCTGCAGTCTCCTCGAGAATTTTTGAAGCTGCAACTCCAACTGCTGCATCAACATCAAGTTCAAATACGTCCTTTTTCTCTATGCCAGCTTCCAATAGTGCTAGTCTAACAAATGGATCCATGACTTCAACACCATCGACACTGCCAGGTTTCAGTACTTTGACGGGTCAAAGCTCATCTGCTTCTACTAGCTTTACATTTGCCTCTACCAGCAGTGGTCTGGTTTCCTCAAACTCAACACAATCTGTGCCAGCTTCATCTGGGTTCAAATTTGAATCTCCTACGCCTGTGCTCAGAACTTCTCCGGAACCAGTTGCGCCGGGATTTAATTTTAGCGCTTCAGTATCAAATCCCGCTTCTGAAGCTTCTTCAGCCGCTCATGTGGTGAAGTTCGCATCGGCTTCCGAGACCTCTGCGCAACCTGCCCCTTCTTTATTCGCTCCGGTCTCTGAGATCTCTGCACCGCTCAAAACGAAGCGGGATGCGAGCTTTGCTAATCTAAGTGACCAGTCCGCTCCGGCCACCGTAGGTTCTACCTCCCTTTTCAGCTTCACTGCCAATACAGCTTCAACATCTTCCAACCAGACCCCCGGTTCTATCTTCAGCGCTGGAAGTGGGTCCTCAGTCCCTGCCTTTACTCAGAGCACTCCACTCCAGTTCGGCTCGTCGGCTCCATCGTCAACATTCGGACTGACAGGAAGTACTTCTTCAACTCTAGATGCTAAGCCGCTGAGCTCAGGAACCACCACGGTCGCTGGGTCTACTACGTCGTCCAGCACTACTACGGCCAGTGTGTTTGGTACCACATGGCAACAACAGCAGCCAAAACCTCCTGTTTTCAGTTTCTCGACTCCTACACCGGCCACCAACAGCTCGCCTTCCACCACCCTTTCATTTGCAGCTCCTAGCAGTTCTCCATCAACTGGGTTCTCGTTCGCAGCGTCTTCAGCTCCCAGTGCAGCCACCAACAGCACACAGTTGTCCGGGTTTACTTTTACGCAAACCCCTAACAGCTCAGTCGCAGCCAACACTTCTCCGTCGACTGGGTTCTCGTTTGGCGCGTCCGCAGCCTCTGCTTCACCTTCCCCGTTTGGATCTGCCCCGCCGGTGGCATTCACAGCAACGAATGGCGCCACGGCCTCCTCGAGTTCCCCCTTCTCATTCAACTCATCAGCCCCGACTCAGCCCGTGTTTGGGGGTGGATTCGGATTTAATGCTGCTTCTTCGCCAGGTAACAACGATCAGATGAGCATGGAAGACAGCATGGCAGAGGACACCATGCAGGCTCCGGCTCCGGCGGCCTCGATATTTGGGCAGCCGCAGCCGGTTTTGCAGTCCCCGCCGGCGTTTGCGTTTAACTCCACGACGGCTCCGGCGGCCGGGAATCCCTTCCAGTTCGGAGGCCAACCAAATATGGCAAACCCGCAGAACCCCTCTCCGTTTCAGGCGTCGGGCAGTCTGGGAAGCAACTTCTCGATGGGCAGCGGAGGCAGCGGCGTCGACAAGTCCAACAGGAAAATCGTCAAGGTCAAGCATAGGCAACGGAAGAAGTGATGAACTGATTATGTCCCAGATTGTCTTTTCTTTCTTTCTCCGTTTGATTTCTCGGCAAGTCCCCTTTGGCAGACTGAGTACCTGTCACAATTCAAGATCAAGGAGTGAGAAACTGGAAAATTGCATGGTCCGTCCGATGGGAGTTATATAGCCTGCCTTCACAATGGTAAACAGCAGTGGAAAGAATCTATTCAATCAGTTAGCTCTGCCTTAATATTTTTTGTTTTTTTTCTTTTCTTTTCCTTTTGTTGTTTTGTTTTTATATTTGGCCAAGGGAAATTACTATGGTCACAATGAAGGCATAACCTGTCACAATTTTGTAATTTTTTCCCCTGTTTGTAGTGTTGTCTTGAAAACGGTGACGGTTTTTTGGTATGGTTTGCACTGTTAGTATATGTAGTTGTCAGAGGATGATATTTGTTTGGGCATAAAATGATGTATGACGCAGACCAAGAAGTTTTCTGGTGTACTCGTATCTTTGTATTTGTATCATAAAAATGAAGACATGTCAATCAGTGAAAGCGTCTTTGTCTTCCTTCATTTTGTAGTGCCGGGGCTCACTATATGAGTCACTTGTGAATTGCTAATCATTTTTCTCTGCTGCTCTAACTTCTCTACTGCTTTCTCAATCGAATATCATCGGTGTATGTACCGAGCACATTTAACTTGTCAGAACTCAAAATCTTATTATGTAAAAGAGTCAGAACTCAAAATCTTAATATATAAAAGAAAAACACATAACAATTATTTTATACTTTATAAATGGTCTATTGATATAAAAGAAATTGCGCAAAGTACCACAATTTATAATTGGTTTTTTCAAAATTTACTAAAATTAATTTTTTTTCAAAATATTAGTACAAAAGTCTAAAATATATCTAAAACAATTTCTTTGCATTTTATTCCATATCTATATTAACCGATTTTTTTTTTCTTTTTTTAGAAAATTAAAACTATAAAAGGTAAAAAATGCTCCAACCTTAAATATATTAATTTTTTTTTAATTTTTTCTTGATTATTTTGACGGTAATATAATGTAGGGCATTTGTGTTAGTTTTATTTTTTAAAGGGTATTTCGTCTTTTCACATGGAATTCACTTGTATTTTTTTATAAAATATTTGAGTGGATTTTGGGAAAATAAAAAATAAAATGTAGTATTTTGGGCAATTACTCTTGATATAATTACCTTTAATAAATGTTCAGAGCTGTGCATCGCCGGAATCTCGACCGAGGAGTTGCGAATTCACTGCGAAATAACCTAGGGCAAACTCCGCTTGAATCTACCAGTTCAACACAGAATCTCTCGAATTTCTCACTCACGCTTTACTCGTGTTTGATTGAATGTTTGTAAGAATGATGATGAACGAATGTAATGAAAGTGCTTGGCAAAACTCAATCTAAACATCGATTTTTTTTTATTTCAATGGCAATGATAAACCGAGTTTTTCGAGAGGCCTCGTTCTCTTCAATGTCTAAGAATTGAATTACAATTTTCGAGATGCAAATGACAAGTAAATGAGAAAGTTCATATACAAGCCAAATGAAAACAAATGAATTCCACCACGTCACCCACGTCTCTGGTATGTCATCCGAATCGGAGGCGTAACAATAACGCCCCACCAACGTTCCACCTTGTCCTCAAGCCGAAAGCGGGGAAATTGTTCCCGAATGACGGCTAAGTCCTCCCACGATGACTCAAACTCCGCTAACCCCTTCCACTTCATGAGAACCTCGATGTCCCCGACGAAGCCAATAGACTTGGGCCGGATCCCGAGCAAGGTCTCCGGCTCGACGACCAACTTCAACTCGTCGGTGAGCTTGACCGGAAGCGCGTCCTCTAGTTGTGCTTCTACGACCGCTCGACGTAGTTGCGAGACATGGAACACATGATGAATCGTAGTACTGTCGAGAAGAGCTAGCCGATACGCCACAATCCCTACTTTGGCGGTCACTTCGAAGGGCCCGTAAAAGCGACCCACAAGTTTCTCGTAGTGTCGACGAGCCAAAGTACGTTGAGGACAAATCCAACTTAATTATGTTGAGTGCATTCATTGAATGTTATCTATGATTACCTTTCATGAATATTTTCAATTATATGAGATTTATAAAATTACCATTTTATCATTATAGTTGTTATTTCCTCAACTCCTTTGTTACTTATAAAAAAGTTAGAAACAATGTATTGACGAGGAGCTAACAAGTCATATTGTTTCATCCAAATAAAGTCGTTACTTAGTTTTGGATACCGCGCAGTTCATTTATTCACAATACAAGTAATAAAGTATGAGGTGATATACATTGCATTTCAACAATCTTATACATGAATTTCATATCTATGGGAATTTGACAAAGCTGATTCATGACATCTTCATAACTGAATATCTCACCAATTAGTCTAGTATAGATCACTGAGTGGACCTAGAATTTGACTTTCTCAAATGAGAATATGTAAGCTATGAAATGACATGTTTCATTTCAGGATTTAGGTAAGGACGATGCAATTCATACATAGTGACCTTGAAGAGGTTAAATGATTTGTTCTTACATTGTCTCTAAAGGTGCACTAGTCAATTCAGTATCCTTAGAGATACACTGAAAGAACTATACAGTTCCTAACTCTCTATGTCTCATAACCAGACATGATAGATTTTTCCAACAATCATACTAGGATCAATAGTCCGTTAATCTTTAGATTGTGAATATTTTGTTTTAAGTAAATCATGAAGAGTTTGTTCACGCAAATCTACATTTCTCTCTTCATATGTTGTTAGGTTTAATTAAGGACTATAAAATTATTGAATATCACAAATCTTCAAACAAACGAAAAAGGAATGAATGAACGTTTCAACTTTTATTAATTTAATCAGCAAATTACAAGAAAAACTCATGAGAGATTTATATTACATTGATATGTAAATAAATAATCTTCTTGTGGGCATCTCATCCAATATTTTGCACATGAGCGCTCCATTGCTCGTGTAGCGAACCTCCGAGTCCGCTCCGGAAATGACGAAGAAGTCTAAGTTTCAACTCCTTTCACGTACCCATTCCTCGCATTTTTTCTTCCCACCGGTACCTGTTATATGCGTCGCCTTTGAGTGCTCACATTGCGTTCCCGATTTTATCTTCGCTTGCTAATTCGAAAACATCGAAATAGCGTTCGACTTTGATGTAGTCACGCGTCAGGGTTCGATCCATCAAACATTGGTAACTCTACTCGTACGTGACGAATCTCACATCTCGCTCCGTATTGATTTCTCTGTAGCTGATTCGCTCAGTTAATTTCTCTGTGGATGATTCGCTCTGGCGTGGCCGTTTGACGAGCCTGGTAAGGAGCTTGAATCGCTTATTCGTTTCTCTCTGATTTGCCTAGAATCTTGTGTTGAACTCGTTCCTCGAGTCTCGCTTCTCATCTCTCAACTCTCTAACTCGACCGCACCGGTCCAAATACTTCGTTTGTCACGCCGATTTGCGACCGAGCCTCATCGCATTGTTCTTCGATGTAGTCATCTATCCAAACCCCGATCGTCGTTGGACTTCACTGCTCTGATACGAACTGTTATGCCCCGAGCTATGCGTCGTCGAAAGAGCTGCGAATTCACTGCAAAACTCCATGTGAAACAATTTAGGGTGAGCTACGCTCGAATCCACCAGCTCAACACGAATCTCTTGAATTTCTTACTCAATCTTGACTCGTCTCTAATTGAATGTTTGTAAGGATGATGATGAACGAACGTGATAAAGTGTTTGGCAAAATTCAATTTAAACACTATTTTATATTTATTTTATTTCCATGACAATGATAAACCGAGTGTTTTGAGAGGACTCAGTATCTTCAATGTCTAAAAATTAAATTACAATTTCCGAGATGAAAATATCAAATAAATGAGAAAGTTATTATAAGCCAAATGAAAACAAATTGAGGCGTAACGAAATCATGGTTTGTAATCCTAGTGAACATGTTTCTGTATTTTATAAGTCATTGTTTTTAAAAGTTCAAACCAACTCCCACTATTAGAGCAGGGTATCACTGGTGTTAAATAGCATTCAAGCGAAGTGAGTGATGGAAAAGAAGGCGTTGGTGTTGAGCTACACACTACTCCAGAAGCATCCATGGCGCATGTTAGCGCTCCGGCGCTCATCCGCCGTATCAAGCGTCGTCAACTCCTCCATCCTCCGTTCTCTCAAAGACCACTTCCTCGACGCCACCAAAGTCACCCCTCCCCCTGTCCGTACACTCACACACCTACGCCTACGCCTATACATACATTCACGGAAATCACCGAAACCCTAACCTGACATTTCTCAGCAGAAGATGAAGCCGCCGGAGCCATTCTCGGTGGTGAAGGAAGCGACGACGGACGGGAGATCTCCGGTGCTGCGGCGGAGCTTCGGGAATGGCGAAGAGATCACGGTGTCGGTAGAGAGACTGAGAAGCATACGCGGCGGCGGCGACGAGGGCGACGACCTCGGCGAGCTGCTGGTCCGCGTCGAGGTTTCCAAGGCGGCGGAGGAAGAATCGCTGCATTTCCTCTGCGAGCTTTATTCCGACGCGCTCGGCATAGACACCGTCTTTATGGCCCCCAAGAATGGAGCTCCTTCGCTCGCTTCCACCACGGCTTACGGTGGTCCTGCTTTTAGGTAACCATGCCTCACTCTTTTTTTCTTTTTCCGTTTGAATCTTTATTCAGTTAGAGTAGTTGTTTTGATGCCGCTAACTGAGATGTCGTTCGTTCTAATGGTTCTGAAACTGGCTTTTAGCTTCTGGTGCTTATATTATATCGTGTACTGTTTAGCTTGTGATTTACTTTAAAGTTGTTGGATTAATAGTATTTTCTTAGTTAGGGATTGGGATTTTAGATATGCGAAATGTGGGAGGGAAACCAGTTTCAAACCCGCCTTGTCAAATCGTTGAACTGAGATTTTAATGGCATGAACTGAGACATTGTTCTGATGGCCCTGAAATGCGGTGTTGGAAGTCTTTAGATTGTGATGTTGGTGTTGCATTAGTTATTTGTTTATATTATTAATCTGAGATTGGGGTTTAGATTGCGCAAAGAAATCGGGTTCAAATTGCTTCCTATATTGTGAACTAGGCCTTGTAATTGGAAATAATTAGGCTGTGGGATGGTTAAGCTTAGTGTTGGAAGGAGATTAAATGTTGAACTCTGCGGTGGAGTGGATCAAATGGAAGAAAGTAATGAAAACTCTCTCAAGAAACGATAGGAATGTGCTTTTGTTTCAATGGTTAGAGTCTTCCCTTGGATATGAAACCTTGTCTGATCAAACTTCAATTTTTGCTATCATTATCATAGCTCAATTGAGGGCATCAGAATGCTAAACTTGGGTCTCAGTGTTCTTCCTCTCTCAAATCTTGATCCAAACTCTCACAGTGGACTCAACCAATTGACTGATTAACTTTTAAATACATAAGCAAACAATGCAAAATGGTTTTTTATTTTTTTATTTTTTATAAACAATAACTTGGGAAAACTGAAGAGGCTGTTGATCAACTTGAAATCGGCATACATCGAACTAGGATGTATACTATCCTAAAAGAAGATATTTTCTGACCGGTCTACAAAATGATTGTCTGACATGGCGATTATGGGAAAGAAGAAGAAAAAAATGATTTGTCTTTCTTGATTTTGTAGTTGAATCAAAGCCTCGTTGTATGACTCATGATTTGTTTCTTCTTCTGCACGTACGAATAGAGACCTTGACGAAAAGACGAGAGAGATGTTCTACGAGTACCTAGAGGAGCGAGGGGTGAGCGAGAATCTTTTTCCATTTCTTCAGGTTTGGCTGTGTGTGAGCCATCACAGAAAACACTTGCACTGGCTCAAATCAGTAGCAACATTCATTCAACATAACAAGCCATCTGAAGTTGCATGATATGGCGAGTCCGTTTTCAATTTATTGATTTTATTGTAGCTGGTGATTTATTTTATAGATTTGCTCAAATATGGTAGCTGGTGATTACTGTAGCATAGTCTCTGTCGTTGTTGTTCTCGTTTCTTCGCAAGGTTTATCAGCACGATATTTTTGTTTGTTCAAGAATAGTTGCGTGATCTATGAACTGTGTGGAATTATTCTTGGCAAGGTACTTTGTTAGATTGTAGGGTGTTAAGTTTCTGGGTTTCAAAGAGAAATAAAATCCCCAAACAGATTGAAAAACTTAATCAGTTTTTACCCCAGATCGACTTGACTTAACGAACCTGAGCTCTTTAGGTTGTTTTTTCTTCTCTAGTTTTTTATATTTGTTTTAGGCGAACCAGTTCTATTTTCCGTTTTTCCCTCTTTATCAGCATTTGAATTAACTGAGAAGGGTGTTTTTTATGCAAAGAAAGGAAAAGAAATGCTATATTCCAAGCTATTCTCTTTATCACGTCCGAATACTTCCAGTTTCAAATTTGTTTTAGTTTTGTTACTGTCCTATCAGTAAGTGGTTCTGTCTGAAGTGACAGAAAATCCGAACTAAACCAGCTAGAAAAAGCATAACTTTATTAGTGCGATGCGTCTTAATTGATTAGTAATCAAAGACAATTAATATTTAAGAAGCAATACGAAACAAATTAGAGGACATGATTCAGTTGTGTACGTATATCAATATCAAAACTCCTATGCAATCCTTAGTCTTTTAGCTCTATACCTGTAAAAATGTTTATTAATTTCAAAATACCGAAACTTTTTTAAACTTTATGTAAATACCAATTTTAAATTGTTTACAGAAACATTTGGATCTCCAAAATGAGAGTACTTTGGATTTCGTGTAAACAAAACTGGTTGAATATTTATAATAAGAAATCAAAACATTGGGTATATTAAATTAAGAGAATAGTACTTTTTCTATAATTTATGCATTCTTGGCATTGAATAATTGAATATCAGATTCAAGTTGGCCATCTCAAAGAGATCCTACACAACAGAAGTGTGTTACCACCTACTTAGCTTCACCAAATTGTATCACGAGAAGCAACTATGATGAGTCAGTGTTCTCATCTTCATCCTTGGCTAGCAACGAAAGCAAGTATTTTCTATTTTTAGATTATAGATTCTTGTGCCATGTGAAGGATCAGATAATGAGATTGATGACAAGCCTATAGATTACTATATGTGGAAATGTGTATAATAAAGAAACTGCGATTGTGGTGACAAAATATGGGATTAATATCACATGACTAGGCAAAACTTCGTTCTTTTTGTCATTTTTTCTTCTTCTGAGAAAGCGGCTAATTATAACCTTGAATTTATACTCATTAAAAACTTTGAACTCATGTCCGTTGGATATTCAAAAAGTCTATACACGCAGTTTAAAGAACCAACTTGACTATATTAATATTTTTTTAAAAGGCCCTCGTAAAATCACAACAAAGAAGAGGAATAGCTTATGGGTTTTGAATAAAAAGTTGGAACATGTCCAATTAAGAGACTTTCCTCTAAAGAAAAGTAACATTTTTCCAATGATTAAAAAATTTAAAACTCAATACCAATTAGGATAAGAAAATAGTTATTCTCATATTATTTTTTATACATTTCAGTATTCCTTATATTATATGTTGAATTTACATCTAACGAATTTCAGTTTTGATTAGATACACATATGATACATCTATCTGTACAATCCTTATTTTATTCGATTCATTTTATACAATTTATTTTATCGGACATGCCATAACTTAAGGGTTGACATAATGCAATAAAAAAAACTTAAAAATTAAATGAAAATAGTACAGCTTTCAACAATGCCCACATCAAGGACCATCTTCAGTGACACATATAAACTACTTTTCGTTCAATTACGACAGATGTTGAACCCTAATTTTGTCACAAATTTAGTTGACTTATTATGCCTTTTGAGAACCACTATGCACTCTCTTTTCTCGTGTGAGAACCACATCAAGAACATTTCAAATTGCCCATTGCTTTCCTTAAATTATATACTAATTATAACCATTAAAAGTGTTAGTATTATTACAAGTCTCTATTTTTTATAAGAAAAATTAGTTTTTTTTTCAACTCATCTAACAACCACTAAACCAAATGTGATCATCCTTGTATTGTGAAAAATAATGTAATGCCCAAATAGTTTATCGTTATTTTCAGCATTCTATTATATTTCATGACCAATGGTCAAAGATGATGCTGAACTTAGGGATTAGGATAATTGGTTCAAAGATCATAAGCAAAACATGCAAAAGAGAGGCAAATCGAAGTAACTTCGTCATAAACGAAAAGACTAGACATCTATTAATTCTGAGAGGGATTGATACATTTTGTTTACAAAAATAGCTCTAATCACAGAAAACATTGAAATTGTTATTTGCTCAAATTTTTTCATTTATTTAGTATATAGTCATTTTTGATGCGGTGTCATTATTTAGTTATTTTTTTTATTACTAACTTGTCTTTTTCTTTATAGCGGTTTATTTTGATCAATTGCTATTAACCAATTTTTTTTTTCAAAAGTTCGCTAATAAAGCTTAAGTTTTTGAACCAATGTGTGATGTTTTTGAATTCTTATTCTCGTGCACAATACTCTAAGCCATTATAAAATCTGAAATGCTTAAGTTTTATGTTAGGTTGATTTTTCACAAGAATTTTATAGTCTAATAAAGCTTGAAAAGTTTCACTTTTATGTGCCAAAAAATGTATCTATACTCTTCTAAAACAGTGATAAATAAGATTCATGAAATACATGTTTCCACCATGGGATCTCACCTTAGTTTATCCCCATAGTCAAGGATGCCTTCAGTGATATGAACAACTTTTGGGAACCTTTGCCTACTTGACTTGTTGAGCATGCAATCTACACAAAACTCATAATTGTTGAGTTTTTTTGTTCCAACAAATCCTTGTCTTGCAAGATCTGACATTCCCCTTAAATTACATGGCCAAGTTTGTAGTACCAAAGTTTGGCCATGTCTGATTTTTGAGTTTTTTCTGGTTGAGCCAATTCAAGAACAGTATCACTAGTTAGATGGTACATGTCACTTTTTCTCTGACATTTGATCAAAGTCTTGTACTCCTTTCAGACTTCTAGAAAGCCTTTCTCAGATTTGAAACAGAAACCTTGTTGCTTTAGAGTTCCAAAAGATATGAGTTTTTTGTTTCAGTTTAGGGATGTACCTCACTTTTTGAGTTCTTTGGACTACATCAAACATGGTGATCTTTATACTCCCTATTCCAATAACTGCGCATGAATCACCATTTCCCATGAGAACGGTTTCAAATGGCTTTATCTCCATATTTTCTAACCATTCCAAGATCGGTGGCATTAGATGTCAGAATTGGATCTTTTCACAGGCTTTGATTCTTGATCCTTAATCTTAAGAGCGTGTCCCTTGCATATTTCATGACTTCCACGAAAGTGGAAAGTGATTTTGGAAGCACGTTGAGTTCAACCTTGATCTTTTCTCATGTGTTTGCAAGATCAATGACGGTCCTATAGAAGTCGTCAATACTTTCACTTAGAGTGTTTTCTTCTGTCACATTGAAGGAAAATAACCTTCTTTTGTGAAAAATCATGTTTGCTAATGATTTTTTCATGTAGAGAAATTCAAGCATTTCCCAAAATTCGGTCGTTGTTGTTTGACCAGCAACCTCTCGTATTACTTTGCCTTCGAGATGTAGAATAGAGTGTTGTAGGTCATTTTCAAGATTTCAGCGGGTAAATATAAAACCCAAATTTGCGTATATGATCTGAATCCTTCCCGGAGTTGTAATTCCTCAAATTTATTGGTAATTTTTTTTTTCCTCAAACCCGTGAATTCCTTTAGAAAACAATAAATTTAAGACTGAGTCATAGGATTTCACCAAAAAAAATTATTATTAGAAAAAACAAAAAATCATTTTTTAGTGTCCATTTTTAAATCACCTTTCCGGTATCAAACCCGTCAAATTTAGTAGGGAAATTTCATGTCTATTTAATTAGAATAAAAATTGTGGCTAAGTGGTGGTGGTCGGTCACATGCAATTGATCATCATTATTGATATTGCGGTTTGATTTTTGATACTCATCAATGTCATTACCTAAAATTTTAAAAGAAACTCAACTTTGAACATATATAAATGTCTGTATGTGGCAAGCTTTCGTACTTTTGGAGGCACATTAAAGTTTAGGTAAGAACATAAAATGATAATTAGTATAAACAATCGATCATTATCTACATGCATGGTTGCGATGTATTCCTTCTTTCTTTAAGAATGACGTATTTCTTCAACTTTTCGTTTTTGTGACTAGTATTCTTTTAACTGTATAAGCGTTTCTAGTATATATTCACTGAATCATTCACAATGTTTACGTAAACGATAAAATATGTCACGTTGTAGATAGGGTTAAAGAGGGTAATAGCCTTATATGGGTTTGGGTATTTGGATTTGTCCAATGTTTTGTTAATTATTTGTAAATGTCCACAATAGGGATTTTCGAAATTTGAATACCCAAAATACCCCAAAATGTATTCCCGCCCAAATTATATTTGGTAATTTTAAAAACCCAATAATAGCTGATTTACCGGATTTATTTCAATCAAATCAAAAATTAAATCAGGAGAGAGAAAGCAAACCGCCCAAATAATCACGCATGCATTTGCCATTTTCTTCTCAAACGCAGTAAAAAACCTTCTTTTCTCTCTGCGGGAATACAAACCGGCGGCGAACAGTGCTTCGATTTTCGTCGACGAAGGCCCATCTACGTTTTAGTCGATTTACATGTATAATCGGTTAGTGTTAATATTTTTTTACATCGGTCAGTGTTAATTTTTTTTCCGTTATTTAGGTCATCAATTATTTACATCAATCGGTGTTAATATTTAGTTGATGGGTTATTTGATTATGTTCTTCTTCATCTTATTTTTAATAAGTTGAATCATGTATTCGTATTATTTTATATTTTTGATGAAGACTTTTCCGTCTACATGCATTCGAACTTTAAAAAGGGATTCAATCGGAAATGCATGTTATTTACAATTTCTGGTAATGAACTTTGAGTTAACTTTGTGTTATCATGTATAGAATGGGAAAAAAAGGAGTACCCGATAAAAGTTTTGGGAAAAAAAGACGTTATGGAGAAGTAGAAGATGAACCCCGTGAGGTATGTGAAATATGTATTTTACTTTGTTAATTGTTAATGTGTTTTCGTTGTAAATGATTAACCAATTTACATGTGTAGGTTGGAGGATATCTAGTTGATCCAGAACTATGGGATACCGCGCAGAGGATTATAATTCACACGAATTTTGGTGCAATGAAAGAAATTTTACCAGCATTACAAACCGAAAACCAAATGAAATTGTTTGCAAAATCACCCTTTTTCATTTTCAATACATAAGGGGTGAGGTTTTTCCAAAAAAATTGGTCCATTTGCTAGTTCTAAGCCAAGTGGAATCTGGAAAACCGGATGAATTGCATTTCAACATTGGTAATCAAATACATCGTTTCACTATCGGGGAATTTGAGTTGATGTCAGGTATTGAAATATTAACATATGTTAAGTTTATTGTTTATTGTTTACGCAGACAATAACACTAGAAATTTACATTGTTAATTGTAGGATTATGCTGTGATGAAATACCAGACATCGATGAAGATATAGTAATAGGAAATCCACTGAAGGAAAGTTTTTTCAAATTTAGTGGTACTCAACAGTCTCATTATTTACTAGGGATGTTACTGGGTAAATTTGGAGGTACCGACAAGGAAAGGATTGCACTTATGAATATCGCAATAATAGAGTTAATGGTGCTGCCAAGGGACCGTAAGCACAATATTTCAGATAAATTATTGAAGATGGCAGCCAACGAAGAAATATTTAACAGCTATCCATGGGGAAGGGTGAGTTTCATGCGATTATGCGAGTCCTTCAAGAAAATTTCCATTGCAGGTAGCAAAACATGTTTCAACATCGATGGATTATTACACCCAATAATCGCATGGTTGTACGAATTGATCCCTGCGTTTAAAGAAAACGGCTACACCAAATCAAACAACACACATATGGTTCCTAGGATGTTGAAGTGGGCCTATCATTTCACCCCGCAGTATAACGACGTTAAAAATTTGTTAACGAACGAAAAGGTATGTATTTTAAACATATGTTAATTTGATAGATATTATTTACGTTAACTATTTGTTAATGTGTAGCTGCGATTCAATAACCTGACTCCAACTGCAATGGAGATTGAAAAAGGATGTCCGATTCTCTGTCCCACAAACTATCCAATTCCAGACGACATAAGTACGCCTGAGACAACTCCAAGGAAACAAGCAAGCTCATCCGTAAATCCAAGTGGATATGTAACAATCAAAGAGATGAACAATGTTCTGAGTAAGTTAGACAAAGCCGAGCACGAAATTGAAGAACTGAAGATAAAAGTTGACAAATGTAATGAATCATGCGAAATCATGATGGACATTATAAATGAACTGAAGGTATTTTATTTGGTTAATTTATTGCTTAATTTATTTGGTAAATCTTATAATAATGTAATCTGTTTGGTGTTGATAAATAGACTGGGGCAATCAATCTGGAAGAGAGAAAAGAAGGAATAACGATCAATCCACAGGTATATATCATATTAAATTAATTGCATTAATTGAAAATAAATTAACTTCGGTAATTTACAGGTACAAACCAAGAAAAAAGCAGCAGATGGACAACCGTTGGAGAAGATTGAAGAAAAAAATAAAAAAAAATCAAAGAAAAGACAACTAAAGTAGCAACACGACATTCACCGAGGACCAAGCTTCACATACCTGTAAGTAATGCAATGAAGTGTTCTATTGAAATAACAAATTCATGTTCATAATATTATTTGTTACACAGGAAACTGAAAATGAATATGTGCTAGCAGCAAGGGGAATAAGCCTAGCTGATCAAGATCAGTTAACATTGACGAAGATGGTAATTTTTACAATGTTAAGAAATCAGTAATTAACATAGGTCAAATTTACAACGTTATTTATGTTAATTTTTTTCAGATGAAACAACCCAAAAACAAATCAATTCTGATTAACAAAACCATTGAGAAGCCAAGTTTGGATATTCAATCAGAAGACATTTCACCGCCTATAAAATCGTTGGTATGTGTTTTGTTAAAGAATATATATTTAACAGACTTGCTTATCTTTTATCAAACTGATATATAAACAATGTTAATTTGCAGTTTAAGGTACCAAAAGACAAAGATGTAAGTACTATGAAAAAAGTTTCAGACTGTCAAAAATCTGCAGAGGCTATGGGACAACAGAACATTTCACCTCTACTGGGAGAAGAAATCACCACAAATATGACTCCGGTTAGATATATAAACATACTATTTTATATTTTAAAAATAATGATATGCATGAAAAATGTATATGAAATGACAGGAAAGATTACAACAGCTACAAGATGATTGGGTATTTGCAATAAATGAAGTATTCAACGTGAGTCCTAACGGAAATATTTATGAACACGAACAGAAAGCAGGTGCAACTCAAAAAGGAGTATTCAAACGCCTTAGGAAGACACATGCTGATTCATCAGAGGTAGAAAACCTACAAACAATCTAGTCTACAACACAGGTAAAAGTTTAGCTGTTGCTAGATGTAAATATAGCAATAAGTTAATATATGACCAAAGTTAGGTGTAACTCATTTTGATATATGAATTAGCAGGTACAACCAGCAGTTGTTGAAAAGAAGAATCAACGAGTTAACAAGAAACTAACACTTCCAAAGGTACCAGTTATTAACGCAGTTAATATTTTGTGAAATGATACGCCGTAAATATTTACTTGATTAATTTACGGATCTTAACAGATGGAGAAGTTGTCTCAGCCAGAATCAACCCAAGATAAGAGGCCAAAAAGAACTGTTAGGAAGTCTGTTTATCATCAACCTCCTTACACTGCAGAAAAGCGACCCAAAAAGTTAACAACAACCGCCCCTACCATGCAATCTGATCACGAAAACAATCCAAGTAGCCTCCCGTCATTTGATTTAGGGATTTAATGAAGGATAATGAACTATGAAGTATTATGTTTTGTAAGCAATGAATTAAATTATGCTATGTTTATTTTGTTGACATGGTAATGAACTTAAAGTAGTTATATTATTTTGATAAATTATGCTATGAAACTCAAGGATTTTGTGAACTTTGTAATAGGAATTGTTTATGAATATGGGATGTTATAATTAGCGTTTGGGGTTGTTATATTACTTTGATGAGTGGTAATATTTAACCCATGATAATTATGTAATAAAGTACAAACATGACTGATGTAAATAATACCCTATGAACAAAAAAGAGGTAAAAAAATAGATTTTCATCCAATTCGGGTTAATCAATTAAAAGATAAACAATACTAAAAACTTTCTGGAAATAGCAAATATAGGTATATTAGTCATTAATCCGCATTCAAGGTGTAGTAACTAAAGGCTAAAATTAAGGATCTAAAATAACTGATTACATAAACCGGCGCTTATTCACTTCAAAATTCGAAATTTGAAAAAGATATTCAGTTTGAAAACAAAAATAGATTTTCATCTAATTCGGGTTAATCAATTAAAAGATAAACAATACTAAAAACTTTCTGGAAATAGCAAATATAGGTATATTAGTCATTAATCCGCATTCAAGTTGTAGTAATTAAAGGCTGAAATTAAGGATCTAAAATAACTGATTACATATACCGGCGCTTATTCACTTTAAAATTCGAAATTTGAAAAAGATATTCAGTTTGAAAACAAAAAAACACGCGGTTTAATTCCAAAATAATTAATTAACAAGCGGTTATAAAATGTAGTGTAATTATTATTAGAACCTGAGTCAATATTTACCACGTTAATCTTTACAATGAATTACATTGTAACTTTTTATCAACAAAATGAAATTACTGTAAAAAATAATATAAATAGATTTAATTAAATAATTCGATAAAACACCCAACCAAATTACATAGTCTTAGAACATATAAATATCAAGGATTACAACCACGTTTATTATGACCACTTTGACCACAATTACCACACCTTTGCACATAAGGGTGATACTTTTCAGATTTGGCACGATATCTCTTCTCTTTAGGCCTCCCCGCTTGACGCTTAATTATAGGAGGTTTTATAATAGCTGCATCAGGTGGCAATCCCCATTCGCCTTCATGTGTAATCGGGTTAACATCTTGTGCATACGTAAGTTGAAAATATTCTTGCTTATAAAATGGTGAAACAAAATCAATCGGAAGTAAATTCCGCCGATACAATGCAGCACAGGCATGAGAGCATGGAAAATCTTCAAGTTGCCAAAATCGACACGTGCATGACTTCTCTTCAACATCAACAACTTTTCGAATCGCGCCATCAACAACTTCAAATTGGGATCCATTTATGGGATTTACCTCGTTAATTTTTGAATTATTAATTACTGATAACACAAAAAAAAAATAATGTTAATTAACAAATAATAACGACATTAAAAAAGAATTACATTCATGGTGGGGGCTGCTTCTTGTGCATCCTTAAGTAGTTGATAACCAGTGTCAGTTAAACCAGAATTCATCTTAGGAATGAGCAATCTTTTCTTGACAATCCATCTTTGGATAAGGTCTCGATAACTCAACACTAGGCAAGCTACTGGCCAGCCCCTAGTTTCGTGCAAAACGGAATTCAAACATTCTGAAATGTTAGTGGTCATAATATTAAATCTTTTCCCAGAAAAATGACTGCGTGCCCATACCGCTGGGTTAACATTTAGCAAATATTTCTTGATTTTTCGATCACCAATAGACAAAAGATTCAGCCAAAAATCAAATTCCCTGGTTGTGTAGGCCTTTGCACACTTGTAAAATAAAGGCTGTATATGACTACTACCAAATGTAGCTTTGACGTTACCCCACATATGTTGCATGCAAGATGCCCATTTAACCTCCGGGAAAACGTTGTTGACAGATTTTTGAATGGATTTGTGTCTATCCGACACAATAACCATATCTTGACGTACTCCATAAACAACACGAAGCTGCATCATAAACCACGTCGAAGATTTATCGTTTTCAGAATCAACAATACTAAACGCCAAAGGGAACAAATGATTATCGCCATCTTGAGCGGTAGCAAGCAATAATGTCCCTTGCGATTTTCCTTTTAAAAATGTACCATCCACAGAAATAACAGGACGACAATATTGGAATCCATGCACACAAGCACCGAAGGCTAGAAAAAAATACTTGAATATGCCATCTTCAACAACAGTCCTAGTGTACGAACCTGTTAACATTTACAAAGTAAATCAACATATATATAATTGTAAATTATATGTTAATTTACAGTGTTAAAAATATACATACCAGGATTTTTATCTGAAATCATATCACCAATTATAGGGAGATGACTGTATGAAGAATCGAAATCACCACGAAGATCAGTCAACGCATTTTTACGACCCTTCCATGCGCGATAGTATGAAATTTCAACATTCCAACGACTCCTCATAATCTCAGCAACACCGGCGGGTTTAATCTCGGAAGCCAAAGACCCCCTAAAATCATCTTTGACACATTGACTAACAAGCTTGGATGATGCATGCTTATTTTTGTTAATTGAAACACGGCCAAAACAATTATGTTCTTTTGAACAACTCCTAATCACCCATATTCCAGATTTTGAACTAACGCTCGCATACAAATTCCATGCACACTCAATATCCTTACAACTAATACGATATCTTGTCTTATTAGACTTGATAGTTCTGAACTCAAAACCATTCCGGACTGCAAGCATACTCAAAGCAGTTTGAAGGACTGATTTGCTTGTAAAAACATTGTTTACGTTTAACTCGAATTTCATTGGAAAATTTTTCAAATCGTCATAATCAAACATGACAATTTCGGCATTTGTAGAATCTTCAATATCTATTCTGTCGTCGTCCCGAGCTTGTGAACACTGACGTTGAAATAATTCAACTGTAAAAAAAATTATTGTTAACAATCATTCATTAACGTTAATAATTCTGTAAATAAAGTACAAACCTGACTGCTGTAAAGAAGAACCTTCACCATCGTTAAAATTCATATTGAATGTGAACAATGTAGACAGACGAGAAAAATAGACAGATTGCATAAATAGCAATACGCTGTCTAAATATATATTTTTAGCTAAAAATCGGGTTAATCAATTAAAAGATTAACAAAAATAAAAACTTTCATGAAATAGCAAATATAAGCAATCAACGTAAATAGGAAATAAATAAGCAATCAACGTGGAGTTATAAAAGGCTGAAATAAAGGATCTAAAATAACAGATTTTATAAACCGGCGGAAATTCTAAAAAAAATTTGAAATTTGAAAAAAAAATCGGTTTTAAAAAAAAAAACACACGGTTTAATTAATAAATATCAAGGACAAAAAGGGAACTATAATTTTGTAAAAACTTGCCACGTAGATGTTTTGGACATTTACAAAAGATTAACGAAACGTGGGACAATTCCAAAATAGGTTTGCTAGTTAGGGCCATTCCGTCGAATTTTTGTTGTAGATATCCAAATGGAGCACTAGTAATAACGTATTTACTTGATAAAACAAAGCTCACCTTGTTGAATAATATTTAGAAATAAAATAAATAAAATACTTTTTTTATTTTAAAATAATCATTTAAAGAATACGATAATTTTTTTATTTTAATTGATCAAAACGCTGCAATTATACTCATTAACTCATTTTACTCCAGCTAAAAAGAAACCCTCAAACGTGCAAAATCCAACTAAAATAACTAATTTAAACATTGTGTTCTAGTATTTTCTTTGAATCCAATAAACTCATTGAGCCATTATAATATACATATTGCGACATGTTTTTAAGCTACTATTGTTTTTTAAGATTCAAATAATTTCTATCATACGTAATAAATTATTTTGAATAAGAGTCAAAACTTATTTCATGTCCAAAAACTTGTTTGATGTCGGATTTCGTCTTCAACAATCCCGAACAAATGATATATAACTTGTACGACTTAAATTTAATAGAATGAATATCGGTAAAATGTCGTATTTAATAATATCATATAATTTAAAAAGATGCAAAAACATTCGATCGAACTGTGAGCTTTTATTGATATAAATTAGCGTGATTGACGAGTTGGGACGAATACAAGGGATGATAACAAAATAAAATAGATAAAAATAATAATAGAAAAATGTACGTGATCTTCTCGGGTAACTAGTTTATTCTATTTATAATAAATGAAGAGCTACAGACTTCGAACACATGGTGTGGAGATTGCCGACGAAGCTTCCACATCGCATAGTGCCGTTGAGGTTTTAACTTCGTATTCGATCCAGTTCTTTCGGCGAGCTTTACTCCGTAAAATAAAGACTTCAACTTCGACGACTTCTTTTGATGGGTCTGATCTTGACTGATGGATCTGCTCGACGAATGACTTCGGATATAAGGCCTGGTACGGATCAAATATATGAAATATTACAGTTCGATTTTATAGCCCACAAAATCCAAGTAAGTAAAAAGTAACAAAAATGCCTCGCATAGTGATGCGGCCTAGCCTAGAGACCCGACCCAATCCATTGAGGAGAAAGCGTTAACTTTCATGAACCAGTTTCAGAGTTTTATTCAAGCCTAACTAAATTCTTTTATAAAAGTGATGAAACATCTATCTAGAAAACATGAGTTGTAACTTTGACTTGAGTCGTGAAAACAAACCTCAGCGTATCAAATCGAAGCTCCATATTTTACGCCTTTCTGATTCATTTAAAATTTATGTTGTTTTTTTTGGAGGAATTGCCCAAAATATTACCTTTTATTTTTTATTTTCCTAAAATCCATCCAAACATGTTTTTTTCTCCCAAAATATAAGTAAATTTCATATGAAAATACGAAATACCCTTTAAAAAAGTAAATCAAACACAAATACCCTACACTATACTACCGGCCAAAATAATTAAGAAAAAAATTAAAAAAAATTAAAATTTTAGGATTGGAGCAATCTTTACCTTTTAAAGTCTAATTTTTTTTAAAAATAACTGGTTAATATGGATATGGAATAAAATGTAAAAAAATTGTTTTAAGGATATTTTAGACATTTATACTAGTATTTTGGAAAAAAATTAATTTTAGTGTATTTTGGAAAAATCAACTACAAATAATGGTATTTTGGACAATTTCTCTTTTTTTTTGTCATTCAACTTTATAAATTTTTCGAGACTATTTAAGCATTTGTTTTCCGAGGTTGTCATCGGATTTGATATTTTGATAAACACCTTTTATTTCTGAATTTGTATTTTCGTAAATCAATTTTGAAGTCTCAATCGTAGCATTAGAGGAATCAAAAGATTTGGGAGGCACTCAGCCCGTCATTGCGCAGCTAGTGATTTGGTGTCTTGCTATTCAAAATACTTTATTAAAATTCTATTGACGGTGTTTAATACAATTGTTATGTGTAAAGATATATGATGACTTGAGTTGCGATCATATATGACGGTTAAGGTAATTTATACCATCTTTTTCGAACTAATAAATTTTCACGAAACGTTCAAAACGTAAATAAAATCTTAGTTATGTGTAACGATAAAAGCAATTTTAGTTATATGTAAAGATAAAAGCATATTCATTACGAAATACTAAAATTACAAAATTTTGGAAAAGCATTTTATTTTGTGGTATATAGGCCTTATTTAGTAAAGAGGATTTTAGAAATGATAAAATAACATAAGAGAAATTGAGTGGATGAATTTATTAGTTTTGTTGTTAAATTGAGTGGATGAATTTATTAGTTTTGTTGTTTAGTATACAAGAGAAGATAGATGATAATGAATTTAGGAATTATTTGAATTTACGAGACTCACCGAATCCTATTTTTCCAAACTTGAACTGATTAAAGAAGGACAGAACAGGTTTCTTAAAAGTATTTATAATAAAAACTCTATAATTGGCTACTCACATTCTCTCGATTCCATTACACAACATCTTTTAAAACAAATCCCACAATAATAATGAATTATTTTCTCCACCATTCATAATAAATTGTATATAGAAATAAAGTTATTTTCTTAATAAATTCTCTTAATTCATATTTATTATCTATATAATGTTATGTAATATTCTTGTTACACTTTTTCAGTAGCAAGTTTTTAAATTTCTCCAAAACCCTTTTTAATACAGTGCTTCACATATGTATTATATATATATATATATATATATATATATATATATGTTTTTGTGTATATAAATTCAGTTTTAATTACATGAGGGTATACATAATTTTTTAGAAATTTAATCATTCTCTTTATTTAATATTAATATCAAAAGAATAAACGGACTACTAATAATAGTTCCTCGTATCATACCAAACGACATTTGAAAAAAATATAAACCACTTTTTTTCTTTTCTTTTCTATCTTATTTAATTTAGAGATAATAAGTTATATAGCCATTTCAAATTTAAGAATTGCTAAATAACCAAACTTCTGAAAAAATTGATTTATAGCCATAAACGAAAATAAATCGCTTATAATAACAATATTACCCCTGAATAAAAAAACGTAATTAGAAAATTTAAATTCGAAAAAAAAGATCTACCGATATTAATACCCACTACCAAAAAAAAAATCAACCCCACTACCGGCGATTATTTATAGAAATAGGCGGTTATTTATATAAATAGGTAGTTACTACCGGCGGTTATTTATAGAAATAGGCGGTTATTTATAAAAATAGGCAGTTACTACCGGCGGTTATTTATAGAAATAGGCGGTTATTTAAAAACAGAATAAATAAATATGAAAAAACGATTTTATTATAAAAATAGTGTTTTATTAATTACGAAAAAATAATGTTTTGAACAAGGCACTATTGGAAGTAAAATAAATAGAAAAAATCCACGTCATCTTTTTTGGCTATATTTTTAAAGATGCAAAACGTATGGTTAAATTGCAATAACATTGTTTGCAAGTGCTATTTAGTCCAATTTTTCTTTAATTTATGGGTTAATGTTTATAATTTTCATATATTATTAGAAATAACCAACGTTTTGTAAAACTTCTATAAATAGTTGACTCATTTATTTTACAATATTTTGATGACTATTTTAGTCCAAATCATTTCCCGCCAAAAACTAAACATCGGCTGACTAAAAAAATTAACATGAATAGAATTCGGGAATTAAGGTAGCAATTAACATGCATTGATTGTTTCATTTCATTCAAATCGAGAAAGAAGATCAAAACCCCCAAAAATCGAATCGGCCCATGTAGTTTCCAAAAGAATTTATCCCTAAATCTCCAAAATACTTCAACGAACAGCTTCTAAAAAAACATCAACAAACACATTTGAATCGACCAGGGATATTGATTCAGGTAAAAATTAAAAACTCGGATATATATGTTTTGTTGTTCGTGTTTTATGTTTTCAACGATTATTATTGAAAGAAATTGGGTTTAAGAAAAAAATTTATTTGGTTGTAAATCAGATTTTAGTTCTAATCAGTAGTTTTGTATTTCTTTTTTCTTATTTTTGGTTTATCGATTAAATGGGTAAATGTCTGAGATGTATATGATCTTCTGAATTTTCTTTACAATGTTATCATGGAAATGAGATGTAAATAGCCAACTTGTTAACGTGTCAAAATACATGAACATTTACAATTATTAACATTAATTTATGTATGCAAAAACTTATATTTGTACATCGAAAACTTATATCTTGTCATACTTGACCAAATAAAAGTTTATTTCCTAGTATATAGAATTTTAACAAATTTAGTCAACTAATAATTAATAAATATTATTTGAATCATACGGAATCATTTTATTCAAAAACTCGCACGCTTAAATTTAAATTTCAAAATTTAAAACAAAAATAAAAATTGAAATCAAAACGAAAATATATAAGGGTGAATCGTTAAATGAAAAAATCTGTTAATTATATTTTCATGTAAGCACCTTGATCATTTACATAAGTTTTGTTATCTAAATAATTGGTAAATAAATCCCTGTGTTTTCTTTATTTTTAAGGCCTAATGTAAGAGAAGTTTTCAATATTTAATTTAAAAAGTATGACTAGTGAGTAAGGTCATTTGCCACATTTATACGATATTTTAATATTTTACTTTTTGAAAACCAAATAACGGGTAATTTCCCAAAATGGAAACCATAAATGCATTGTATATCACCCAAAATAAATAAAAAATGCTCTCCTACGTGGTATTATATATTTCTTATGTCAAAAGTTCTAAATCCTAAATCGTGGTGAGTCCCACTTCTAATAGAAAAACAGAAAATTAAATTTTGATTTTATTTAAAGTAGATTAGGATTTAAATCACATAGATTAATTGATATACTCTATGATTGGGCAGTTGACCTTTATTTGACTTTTGTTAACGATTTTATTGCTTTGGTTTTCCCTAGACGATAGATGATATAGTTGGATATTTGCACGTGTTTATATATTAAACGTGCATTGTCTCCTTTACTTTTTAGATAGAGTACCTGCATTGCGATTCACTCGGTTATCTTGTGATTTACAGATAAAATTAGATCTCGACGGTCAATCTTTATTTAACCATTAAATTCATGTAAATTATTTAGTAAACAAGTTAGTGAAGGAACACAGTTCTCGTTTAATATGTTGCCGTCAATAATCATCATTTTCTTAAAGAATTTATTTGATCTATTATGATGAGAAATTGCGATCTTCAATTCAGGAATATAGAGCACTGTCCTTGAATCTTGAGAGGTAGGTTGTAACATACTTACGCGTGTTTCATGCAATTATAGACCACACGGTTGGTCAACGCTGCTAATCCTCAGTCTTCTGCGCACTTGTGCAACTTCCTATTCACGGGCCTTATTTAGTTTTTTTTTTCTTCCGAAGAAGAAGATAATCTCATTAACAAACATATCCGGTACAAACTTTACAAATTAGATAGAGGTCGAACACTCAAACATACAAACAAATCTGTAATATTAATGAGTAGCAGAAAACAGGAGAATTAGAATAAAAGAGACGATGCGCTACTTATAACTAAAATAGTCTAACAAGAACACTATCGAGTTCCCTCAACAGAGATTGTATGCCAATCCTACAGTGCGCACATAGCGTCGCTAACCTAAACTCGGGCACTAAACAACAACAAAAAATTAGGCAAAAGCACATTTATTAATAATTGTTTTTTCTTAAGAAACTCATTCCAATTTTACCTAACTCTAACTCCAACAAACTAAACATACTAAACAAGCTTACTAAAACTAACCAAACAACCAAGCAACTAAACTAATAATACTCGAAATAAAACAAACTCTCACCCCGTTATCCGTAAAAACTCTATCACACCCAAACACCCAAGAAGCCGACGTACACGTGATGCTCAATACAAAATCATCGACGTCGCTTCGCTAGGTCGACCAAATCGAGACATCGCCGCCTAGTAGAGTCTCACCGAAGAGGAGCCACAAACTCCGGCGGAAAATCCGAACTCGGGACAGCGCAGGCTCGGGCCTCGCAGAGGACGGTCTCTCTGGAAACGATAGCGGTGCGGGAGCGGCGCGGAAGATCAGATTCGAAAGCTACCAAGAATGACGGCGGTGCGGCCGCACGGAAGAGATCCAGAGAAAACGAGACTCCTGGGCCGACGACGACTCGGGATCGACGAAAAAAATGGAGATGCATCTGGGGCGACAGCGACGCGAGCGCGGTGGAGGAGAACGGTAAACGCACGCGGATTGAACAAACGGGGACATGGGTCTGGCGGTCGAGTTCGGCGGAGGAGCGGGGGTGAGCAAACGCCCTCCCCCCGAATTTGGGTCGCGAGAAACAACGCCCGAAACCCAAAGGGGTAGGCGGAGACTCTGTTGACGGCGGCCTCAAGATACAGAGAAAATTTTAGGGTTTTTCTCTCTCTTTTTGTTACGCGCCTTATTTAGTTATTAATGTGTGTTTGTGGTTATATGTATATAAATATATTTTATTTTTTCAGAGATTTATGTATTTTTTCGTTATTTAAGCGAAAATGAAATTTGGTTGCAATTTTTTTAAGGCGCTACGATATATAGTTATTGAGGCTATTCAATACTCGAATTATTTATTAATAACGATTTTGAGCGTGTCTGCAAGATATTTCTTTTATTTAAATTAAACTAAAAAAATTATGGTAATATAATATCTTACTATTTCGTGCCTTGTTTCAGCTATAATTGCGTAATTACATCAATGTTGATTGGACTGATGATTATACGCTCTGTAAGTCACTGTCAAAAAATTTGGTTTTGTTTTTCGAGATTCATTTATTTCTCGACCTTTCGATAATTGTGAGATTTATTGATTACGTTGATTACTTGCTAATTTGGTGTCAATATTCATCATTTTAAGTCTCTGTATATGATGATAATCAAAATTCGAGTTGGATTGCTCGTAACTCGGTCTTACTTAAGCAAATAAAATATATTGAAATTGATTTACATTACACTCATCTTCATTTATGGTAAGTCCATATTGTCCTATGTTCCTTTTTATATTGAGATTACCGATTTGTTCATGAAAGCTCATTTCATTTTACGCTTCAATATCTACAAATTCTCAATGTTTATTCGCACCGCATTGTGATTTTAAGGAAAGGGGGATGAAATATTGTATATAAGATTATTTCAACATCTTTCTCTTTTAATTATATTAGGTTATATACGAGACTATTGTATTTTCTCACATTGGTAATAATTATTTAGACTTTCTTCTATTTTCTATGAATACCTAAATCTTCAATCAAAATCAGATGCTCAACTTAGTTTCTTTGTCTGAATCAAGAAATCTTTGTGAGTTGTAGAGTTCGAAGTTCGAAGACTTCTTAGACACTCCGATCAAATTCTCTATGATATATGCTGTAATTGCTCAAGTTATATATAACTTAATTAGTCACAATCTGTTAAAAGTGGTCTTAAGATCCGATACTTTTGTATCTTGGAACTCAAGCGTACTCTCGATTTGTCTTAGAGACACTTGTCATAAAAAGAAAAAAAGATTCAGATACTGAATTCCAAATAAAAAAATTTCTTATCTCAACATCCTCCCAGTTAGACCATGTAATTTAACTAACAGATATGTCCAAGTGCCTGAGAAGATAATAAAAGAAACGGCAAGGACCTAAAGCGAAATATAATAATAGACGTTGGTGCCTTCTTTTATTCTTCGTTAGGTACTTTTTTTTTATTGCCGGCCTTTAATTTATTTATATTTTTATTTTTTATCAAAAAAAAAAAAAAAACTTGTTTAGTCTCTCTTCGCAAACAACGGGATATTCCAACAAACCAAACCTGCATAAATATGCAAAACATTGTAATCCACTTTTTATTACCTCTACATACAACAAACGAATCCGAGAGAAAAGGGGGACGAAATATACGCATCATAGAGCTTCAAAAAATAATGATAAAATCTTGAATAGGAAAACTAAATATTTTCGTTATCCCAAATTCAATAACATAATCCGGAAAATATTAAACGACCCATTACTTTTCTCCTTTCTTCTAATCACATTCTCATATCATATAAATCTCCCTTCTTCCTCCACAATCCCAAATCATTTAAATCTCTCTCCCTCTCTCTCTCTGTGACTCGCGAAAATGGTGGCGAAGATGATGAAATGGCCTCCGTGGCCACCGAGCTCGTCCAAGAAATTCGAAGCGATTTTTTCGTTAAAATCCATGGAAGGTCTGGAATGGAGCAAGTTTGGCGAGGCGGAGAAAAGGGTTTTGGTGGTCGAGGTCGTATGGAAGGGGCCGCAAAAAGGCATCGCTTTGGGTCCTCTGAGACGGACGACGAAGAAGAATCTGACGAAAGGGTACTTTCTCTCAGAGAATGGAAATGGGGTTCTGAGTTTCGACGACGAGGAGTTTCGAAACGTTTGTGGTTTCACTGCTCCCAAGGACGGCCTGCTTTATCCGTGGGAGATTGCTTTCACCGTCTTCAATGTAAGTCTTTTCTTTTTCGGAAAATCATTCATTTCCGTGTTTTTATTTTTATATATTCCCTTTTCTTTCTTCCTCGCTTTGACTTTTGATTATTCTCTATTTTTATGTTTTTGGATTTTTCGGATGGAGGCAAAATATACGAGAAAAACTAAGTAGATTTCGTGTTTACACATTATGGGTTTCATCAAAATCATTCCTTTTTTTTTCTTTTCTCGAGTTTTTTCCCCTGTTTTTGATTAAATTTAATTTAGGTTTTCAAGAACTTGGTAATGTTTCTAAAGAATGAAAGGGTGCTTATCATTAAAAGTTGTTTATAAAGTCTAAACTAATCAAAACTCGATGTTTCCACTATTTTGTCGTATTAGTCAAATTTCTCTTTTCTAAAAAATTCGTAAAGAGAGATAGAGGAAAATAAATACAGTAACACAGAAGGTATTGCAAAGAGACAAATAATCTGGGTTTGACATTCAATATTGAGGCTTAGCTTGGATATATAGATTGTTGATTTTTTTTTTTTAATTTAATGATTCTATCAAGAGATATTTAAAATAATTTGGAATAAGAATTGTGCATTTTTCTTCACATGGGAATATTATTAAATTAAAATTCCCTAAAATTCATACCTGTTAATTCCTCTAAAGCTGGGGCCAGATTATGTGCTTGAACATCTCGTATTGATCACGAAAGCGACAACTATTCTAATTATTGTAAATGATCTCTATATCCAAGTGTGCAAGGCTTGCTTAGAGCTTCCCTTTTTGACCTCTTCTTCAATATTTTTATGTCATCTAAAAATCCGGTTGATGTGAATTGTGTCCATAAGATCCATTTTCATGTCCATCCTTGAATTTGACCGTGTTTTGCCTTCAATGCATTCAGGGCATTAACCAAGGACCGAAGAGCAAAACCTCTGTCCTCGGAACTGCCTCTCTAAACCTGACCGAGTACGCTTCCATGAACGAGGGAAAGGATTTTATCCTCAAAATTCCGGTTAAAGTATCTGGTCTTCCGATCGAATCTTGCCCCGCCCTCAATGTGAGTGAATTCATCATCGCCTTTGTTTGCGAAATGAACTCGAGTCCTTTTACGACATTTTGTTAATTTTCCTGTTTCGCGAAAGCAGATATATCTGAGTGTTTTGGACCTCGGAATCGGTCCAGAGATCTCGGGGACGGCACAATCATCGAGGACTCCGAGCCCCGTCTCGCCTTTCTCCTTTCGTTTCTCGTCTCCTCCGCCGGCGGCGAAAGACGAGAGCTCTGCTCTGAAGGCGAGCTTGAGAAAAGTGAAGACCTTTAAGGACTTTGTTTCTTCGCGGAAGGCGAAGAAGGCGGGCCGGGAAGAAGACTGCAGCGATAACAACAGCAGAAGCGACGATTCCCCGTTCGACATCGCTTCGCTGGAATCGGAGGAGAGCAAGGATGGTTTGGGGATTCAGCACTCGGTGAGCTACGAGTCGTTGGCCGATGCCAACTCAGCGCTGGGCTCGTTCTACTACTCGGGCGACGCAGACGAGTGGTTGGTGTACTCGAGCAATCGGCGGCGGAGGCACGACAAGTGTTGCTCCATCCCGAAGGCTGACGGGGCGGAGCGGCTTCCCCGTTCCAAGCCCGGCTTTCTCTCCTGGAAGAAGAAGCGGAAGCTGGACTTTGCAAAAGCTCTTAAGGCCAAGGACGAGCCTCTCCTCAGGAAAGACTACGAAGAGGACGGCGGGGACGATATAGATAACGATCGCCGACAGCTCAGCTCTTCCGACGAGTCCACTTTCTTGGTACGTGAATAATCGTTTGTAGTAGCCTATTGATGAGCGAAATTGATCCAGGTTTTGTTTCAGCCGTTTAATAATGGGTCGAAGGTATCGGAGTTTGTGGCGGAATATTTTAGGTTAGGGTGCTGGGAGAGCACGGAAGTGCAGAGCCGTGATGGGAGGATGAAGCTTGAGACGCAAGTCTTCTTTGCGTCGATGGATCAGAGGAGGGAGGGGGAGAGCGCGTGCACGGCGCTGGTGGCGGTGGTGGCGGAGTGGCTTCAGGCGAACGGAGGAGAGCTGCCGATAAAGTCGGTGTTCGACGAGCTCATCCGAGAGGGGTCGGCCGAGTGGAAAAAGCTCTGCGACAACAAAGACTATCTCGAGCGCTTCCCCGACAGGCACTTCGACCTCGAGACCGTCCTCGAAGCCGAGCTCCGACCCCTCTCCGTCTCCCCCGACAAGTCCTTTGTCGGCTTCTTCCGCCCCGAGTCCGGCCTCGACTTTCTCGATGGAGCCATGTCCTTCGACGACATCTGGGAGGAGATCCGGGCCGTCGAGTCCCCCGCGATCTACATCGTGAGCTGGAACGACCATTTCTTCGTCCTCAAGGCGGACCCCGAGGCTTACTACTTGATCGACACGCTCGGCGAGAGGCTCTTCGAGGGCTGCGACCGCGCCTACATCTTGAAGTTCAACAGAGACACGGTGATCCGAGACAACGGGGAAGTTGTGTTGGAAGGGAAGGAGTGTTGTAAAGAGTATATCAAGAGCTTTTTGGCTGCAATTCCGATACGGGAGTTGCAGGAAGATTTCAAGAAGGGCTTGACCTCGGCCACGCACGTTCATCACAGACTGCAGATTGAGTTCCACTACACCGAGCGGATTGAGTTCCACTACAGTAGGTCCCAGTTCGTAGCTGAGTTTCCCGAGATCGTTGTTGATACGGTATCGCCTATGGATGTCGATGCTCAAGACTCTTTTCCTAATTCTTAATCCATAGTTTAGTTATTTTCTCACCCCTTTCTTATGTATAGAGAAACCCTTTTTTTTTAACCGTGCATAGATAGAGGAGAAATCACTTCAACTCGTAAGAGCTTGAAGTGTGGTTTTATTTGAACAGTTTTGGAGATCTGAGCTTATCTTGGATATTGTTTTTTTTGTAAATCTCTTAATTTTTCTTCTTCTTTTTTTTCCCCTTTTATTATTATCACAACTCTAATGGAAACCATTAGAGGATTTGGTTGAAAAAGAACTCGACCTCTGATTAAAATCTCATGTGTATAGTTTATAGTCGAATCTTATATGAAAACACAAGTGAATAAGGATTTAACGGTCGAGTATTGGGGGACCATCTTTAGGCCATAGCTGAGACACAAGCTTCACAACTCCTGACATTGGTGCATCATTCTGCATTATACTGACCAAATTTAGAGCTCAAAAGCCAAGCACGGCACCATATTTAAGAAAGTAAATAAAAAATCATTGCATGACTATATTCCTGAAGGAACAAGGTTAAAGAGCGCACCAGGTAAACAACATCAAAGGCATTGCGGTAGCTCTCGAGTGAATGTTCAATATTATCATTTCTGAAACACAATAAGTGATAGTAAAGGTTATTCCTTTATCCGAAATGCATATGAATACCGAAATTGAGAGCTGGTCAGTTGAATATCCTTCTATTTTCTTTTTAGCCTTTTGAGAAGGAACAAGAATCAACCATGACAATTAGGTAAGAATCCAACATTGAGCTCGTTTATATACTTACAGGAAACCCACGGAAATTCTAGTGTGGTAGTCCAAACCATCAGACATGTGAAGGTCACCGAGGTGGTCGCCCAGAAGAAGCACATTGGTCCTCGCCTTCACCGAGCTCGAGTCTTTACTCGGTTCGTCTTCTTCACCTAGTTGACTGTGAAGCGGAGCCGCCATCTCTAGAGCGTGCTCATTTTTATTCAGACTATGAATCGTCTTCCCTGTACACCAATCCACATACGATCACTTTTATTTATTTAAAAGCACTCAGAAAGAATATACGGTGATTGCATACCTTTAAAGGAAACCAGATTTCCATTTTCATCGAATACCATCCGGTTTGAAACGATTCTCACGTTTTTGAAGATTCTGTGAAGCTTTTGCCTTAGAACCTGATGCCAAACAAGTATAGCCATCATATACAATTTTATTTAGATCCGAAAAATGGAAACTAAAGATAAGACCGACCTCCTCTATTACATCTGCCAGTCCCGCCGAGAATATAAGTACAGGGATATCCTTTTCCTACAATAATAGCAGGCAGTTCATAATACATAAAAAATACATATGAGATAAAGATTTAGAAGGTATGCCATTTATTTTTTAAAAATCACCTCCAAAAGCTCAAATAGTTCGGTCACTCCTTCCCTAAACGATATCACCGACTCAGCGACACATTGCTTTATTGAGTCATATGTCAGACCTCCTTCGATCAGAAGAGCGTGTGTTTTTTCCCACCTGTGCAAAGAACACTGTTCAAATCGCCTCACTTTGAAGACTTAATTACGTGGATGTAATTTTACCTACCACTCTTCCATTAGCTTTAGTTTCTCGTCAAACGGAATCGTGGGTGAGAATTCTAACGGGTGATAGTGAAAATACAAGTCCCTTCTTCTGGTATCGCATTCCGGGTTCGTCCCTCGTATAAGCCCGTGACTGCCTATGATCCATCAAGAATCAAATAAATCCCACATAAACGAGGATTAGTTACTCTGTTTTAGAAAGCTTACTTGTACCACGGCGACCATTAATCCAATACTTGGTTAGCGTGGCATCAAAATCAGCTATAACCTGCCATGACCGTTAAAAAACACATACAAAAGGATAAGAAGAAAGGTCCGATATACAGTTAGTTATTAGAGTGTTTCGTATTGTTAAAATGGGAGAAGAAAAACAAATCACTCTCAACTCTTAAGAATCAAGTAACCAAAAAAATTCAAGCATTCCCTCAACGACTCACTTGTCATCAGTCTGACTATACCGACTGATCAGGAATGGGGTTCAAGAGTTCCTTTGGTGGAATCACGACCTAATTTTCTTATTCTTGCTTCAGAATTATGCTGAATCAGAAAGAGCTAAGAAGCAAATACTTGGAGTTTCGTGGGACCGTCCGTACGGACATGGGAGAGTTTCTTGTGGAGAAGTTGAGAATCGCCGACGACGAGATCAGAATCGCCGGAAGAAACGGCATTCTTGCGTTCCATTAATCGGATGCTACACAGCAGAGCCAAACGAAACCCTGAAAAGCTTACTCAGAAACCAAAGCGGAAAGAAAAGAACATACCTTGGCGTTAGAGCGAATTGGCGAGTCGGAAAACGAAGGTGGTTCCGAAGTGGGGTTAAGCAAACCGGCAATGTTTTCAGGAACAAGGTTCGGAGCTTCAGTGACGGCGTCAATGTCATCATCACAATGTTTAGTATTTAAAGGGTCTTAGCTTTAGAGACCGTGTCACCATCGAAAGAAATTTCATTCACACAAGTTAGCCGAAGAACATCCAGAAATTGTAGGAGCCACTTTAAAGCTGCCATTGGATAAATATTTGCTAAAATTTTCTACCAACTAGTCTTCAAATATTAATGCTTTGGTTTTTTTTAGTTTCGTTAATGGAATATAATGACATTTTTAAAATCTCTTTAAAGTCAAAATATAAATGTAGAATTATACTTATGATTAAACAAATAACAATCATAAACATATATATTTTTGAAAATGACTAATGTTTTGTAGAATTTTTGTAAGCGGTCAAGACACGTACATACCAATATAATTAATTTTTATTTATCGATCTGCTCTTATCATTTTTTGTAATTTTTTTATTTCAAATTTTAATTTTCGTTTTGAAATTTAAAATTTGAATTTGAGCAATGAAATGATTTCGTGTGATTTAGATGATATTTATTAATTATTAGTTTACTAAATATGTTAAGAATTTATATTTTAAGAAATAAACTTTCGTAGTTAATTCTCGGTCATTTCATTTATTTTACTCAACCATTTTTTCTTTATTGTCATTGTTTCTCTCTCTTTGAATTGAAAAATCAATTTTCTGAAAGAAAAAAAATATGCGTCATTGAAATAATTTCTTTTTTTTTATGGAAGTTGTTCTTCTCTGCAAGATTTAAGTTGATAATTTTGTTGATCATGCTTTTTTAGATAAATTCGATTATACCAAAAGTTACTGTAAATTGTTTGCAGTCCATTTGTTTAAACGTAAATGTTCTCAGTTCCAGAAGATGATTTATTAGAAGTTATAGGAGATAATTCTTCATATAGTGAGTGTTGTAAATTTAAAAATTCAATTGTGATACTTTACAAATTTATTTAAATATATGTATATAAATAAATAATTATAATTCTATTTAGTATAAGAGAAGATAAAAATTAACGAATAAAAAATTACATACAAAAAGCTTTATATTGCAATTTAATTTTGAGTAAAAAAGTAACAAAAAAAAAAACTAATAAACTTTTAAGAAAAATACTTATGATTAACCCTAGTAGTCTAAGTCAAAGTTGAATTCCACAAAAACGTATTTTCATTATAATTAATTTCGATATTGAATTTTTTAAAACATAAAATCAATTGAATTGATGGCTAATTTTATTACAAAATAAAGTGAGTCTTTAACTAACATAAACACAAAAGATTTGAAACTAATCAAGTCGTTTGGTAAATATATTATAAATAATGATCATACTTATAATATAATTGTTTGCACAAAATTACAAATCGAATTGCATATTTCAAGTAATTTAAAATTTATTCGAATTAAATTAATCCAAATAATTTTTTAAACAAATTAACATAACTATTTACGAATTTTTTTGTTATTATTAAAATAGTGCTAATTTATATGGCTATTGAAGCTAAGAGCAAAAGAGCGAGAGTCATAGAAGTGAACCAAAATATATAGGAAGAGATCCTCAAAAGGAAAGTGAACCAGGTTGTACAGATTAAGCAGATTAAGCAGACTTGAAGGGCAATATCGGAATTGCGCGACGCTGACTTGCCGTGGTATATATGTTTCAACCGAACACACTTGTTTCATACGTTTCATATTTTGTTAAAATTGTTTTAGAAAATGAACACTTCTTCCGTTTGCATACGAAACCCTAATCAGTTTCACACTCGCCAAATGTTTGATAAAATTACTCAAACGAACTTTTTTCCTCCATCGCTATAGAGTGTTGACATCCACGTGTTTGATTAATTGACTGAAAGAAGGAAGAAGAGAATAGGAAAATGATATTGCCTCGGATGAAGAAGACGATGATGGACGATCCGAAGAAGCTGGCGGGGTTGATCGACCTTGTAAACCTTCCTACGCCGATCAGAGATTTCATGGATCAGTCCCGGACTTCTCGTCTCGGCTGCTTCATGCGTGTCTGGTCTTACATTAAGGAAAACAATCTTCAGGTTCTTCATAACTCTCTATAAACATCATCGGATTTCATCTTCTAATACTTCATTTCCCCTATGTGTCGTTGATAGGATCCGGAGGACAAGAACGTGGTTAATTGCGATGCAAAGTTGAGGGCAATTCTGCTGGGAAAGCCCAGGGTCGACTTGGCTGAGCTTCCCGATTTGATCAAGCTTCATTTCCCCAAGACATCTACCTGAATTACCATGTGTTGTCTTATGACCTTCTACATTCACAAAGTGTGGTGATTCTGTAAAGATGAATGGAGATGAGAGAGATTACTACTCACTTTAGAGTCTAGACAAAGGACAATCTGAAGTGAGAATTCTGACCGTTACTCACTTGCATCTCTCTTCTCTCTCTCTCTCTAGTAAAAAACTTTCTCATTCATGACCAAAAATGTGTAGCAATGTTTCGACAGAATTTCCAGTTACTTTTGTTCGACGGATCGAAATTATTACCAACGATGACTGTATTACTTTGATTCGATGGATCGTGTTTATTGCCCACTTCACTTACAATCCCACAAAATAACAAATGGGAAAAAACAATCAATCTCCGTGACTAATGATGGATTATCGAACAAGAAAAGAAATGAAAAAATGATCAAGAAGAGCAAAGAGGACAAAGAGTCAAGCCGTTCTCATTACAGTCGGGGCACAGGGTCCAGTCATCGCGAGACCTCAGCTTCCTGCTGCCGCTGCAGGCGAGGCAGACGAGGAAGCGGGCCCCGCCGCATGATTGGCAAAGGCGATGTTGGGCCTCGCGGAGGATCAGGCCCAGAAAGAGCGGGCCGAGCTGGCCGCTCTCGTGGAGGCCCAGGACGCGGTCGGGCCCGCCCAGGTCGCGGCCTCGCACGAACAGCCTGGGAGGGAGCGCCAGCTCATCGCCCAAGACGCGCCTCAGCTCCTCCCTGAACGGGGCGTGCATGGACACGTCTCGCTCCGTGAACTTCACTCGCAGGCTCTCCAGAAGGAACCGGACTCCGACGCACCCCTCGAAGGTCTTGCGAATCCCGCGCAGGCTCGTCGTGTAGAGGATCACTGCCTCCGAACCCCCCGGAGGGCATTTCTCCGGAAACTCCCATAGCCGCTCCGCTTCTTCGAGCTCTCTCCGCGCCTTCCGGTGCTCCTCCAACGCCTCCCGGAACGCTTCCAGCAGATTCGGGTCGAACAGGCTGTGCGAGTTCAAGTCCGGTTTTCGGAAACCGGGTTTTCTTCTCCTACGGAAGTTGTTTTCCTTGTTTTCGTCCCCCGATTCTTCGTCTTCTTCTCTTTCTTGTTCCGTGTTGATGTTGGTGTTTCCGGGTTCTGGGTGGGGATAAGTGGTGGTCTTCTTGTGCTCTGTTTTGATCTCGTGTGAGGCTGTTAACTTGTTCTGAGTCTCGACGTTGATGGTGTTTTCGGAAGAATTGTTGAATGAGTATCGGTTTGGATTACTGACCTGAAGAACTCGATCATGTAAAGTCAGATATTCGACCGGTTTCATCGACTTCATTTTCTTCAGTAGCCTCCCTTTCATTCCCTTCATCCTCTCTCTCTCACTCTCCGGGGAAATCCAACACTGGTTCTCAGAACCGGAGATCCAAAATAGTTTGACTTTCTTATTACTTTCACCCGAGAAACAGTTCTTACTGACTCGCGAGAAAGTAAGATTGTGAAGCAGATTTTTTTTTTTTTTGGGGGGGTTCGGAACTTAAGCTTCAACGGCTAGAAAGCTGTTGGTATTATATTGTATTATATATATTGTGGGATCAGAGAAAATATCCTCTGCGATGCGGCTACGAATAGGTCTTTATCCTGTGAGCGCAACGAGGAAAAAGATGTTAATGGGGCCACGTGTTTTTGTGAATAGTGGGAAAAATTACAGACGAAAACCATATTTTTACAACATCTTTTATGACTTATTTATGGAACACTGATGATAAACTAATTGGTTGAGCCTTAAAAAACCCAAAACTAATTGATACAGAAATAACCAATACATATTTGGTAATCTATGCACACTATAGAATGGCTAAATCGTTATTCTCAATCTACTTATGGTCTATTCATTTAAAAGTAAAGAAAATTATAATTTATATTATGTCTCTTTATTTAAACTAGCTGCTAATTGATAAAGAAGTATCCAATATATATTGGGTAATATATGCACACTATAGAATGGCTTTATTTTAATTTAGGTTAGTTTCTTAATTTGTTAAAAATGATTAAGACAATAACTTTTACACTATATACTAACTGTTTTTTTTTCCTAATAGCACATCATCATTTAATAACAATAAAATAATCTCTCAAACTAAAGACTATGAAAGCATCCTCTTGGGGAAGTTGTTGACGGACAAAAGCTACGACAAAAAGGGGCTGAAAGCTGTGATTGGAAATCAATGGAATATCAAAGAGGGGCTGGAGATATCGGATCTTCAGAACTCGACGCCGAAAATTTGCTTCGGCTCGACTAAAGAAAAGAAGAGAGTCTTGGAGAACGAAGCATGGATTTTCAACAAAGCGTTGCTCTGTCTTTCTGACCCAGCGACGACAGACAATCCATCACGAGGGTCGTTTTCGACGGCAAGCTTCTGGACACAGTTCCACGGACTCCCCCAGATGGCTTTGACGACAAAGATGGGGACGATGCTGGGAGGACATATAGGAGAGGTCATCAAAGTTGATACGGACGAAAGAGGCAGGATTGGAGATAGTTTCATCAGAGTTAAGGTGATTATCGACCTGTCGAAACCACTGCGAAGAGGCATCGCAGTCAAGCTCGCAAAGTTTCGAGGAAAACGTGGTGTGAAGTCAAGTATGAGAGGCTCCCCATAATCTGTTTTTCGTGTGGAATTTTTGGGCACCAGTGGGAGCTGTGTATTGCGATTCGAGCGCCGACAGAAGAACCGAAGGAAGGGTGGGGCTATGGTCCGTTCCGTGCGGGAGAAACCCCGAATATGAAGCGGAAGACTATGGATGGTAAGAGGCTGGAAGAGAAAGGGAGAAGCCTCTCGCCGGAAGATCGGAGAACCCACAAAACAGACCTCGGGCTGAGGACGGAGGTTTGGCCAAGTCCAAAAAGGAGTCCGCCGGGCGAGAACCACTCAAACCGAAGAGAACGCAAGGATTCCCCAGATTAAGTTTGGGAGGGACAGTCAAAAGCTCACGTCAGGGGCATCCATTCGCTACCCAGACAGCCGCGAGTCCGACGATCATCCACGAACCGGATGAAGGATCGACTATGAGATTGGCTCAGCATGCTCCGGCTAGTCCCCACACGAACGCAGACCCGACGATCACCCAGGACGGGGAGGGAGGTACGATCGCGAACCCCTCTAAGAGCGACAGCGGAGGGTTGGAAGAAGAGAGCTTGTGCGCCGGGGAAAATGCAAGTGGGACTCAAAGCCCAACGACTGACGGAGACACACGAAGAAAGGGTCCCTATTCACACCTGCTTCTAGATCAAGAGCTCCTGAGGGTAACTTGAGGCGACCATGGGAGCAAGAGAATATGGCCTCTATTGAATAATTAGTTGGTTAATTTTATACACGTATACAACAGTTAATACTAAGTGAGCATGTTGTATAAATACTTCATTGAAGTTTCTGTTACACGTAATATATACAAAAATCTCTTTTGGTCAATAAGATTTCTCTCTCGATTCTTTTTCCCTCTCGATCTCAATATGGTATCAGAGCAAATTTTTCGCATCTTGACCTAGATTTTTTTTTCCTTTTTCGAATTTCTTCGATCAGAAATTCTGTTCATCATTCCCCTCTCTCCGTTTTGAATTCCTTCTTCTGTTCTTCCAATGGCAACTGAAGATGCTTCAAGCGGCCAATTATCACGAGCAAGAACTGGATCTGCAACTCAGCGAATGACGACCAGAGAAATCGTCGATCCATTCTTCTTGCATCACACAGACAATACAGCTATGGTTTTGGTCACTACCTTGATGAATGGCGATAATTACCATTCCTGGAGTCGATCAATGAAAGCTGCTCTACAAATCAAATACAAACTCGGCTTCATCACTGGAGCGATCAAGAAACCAGATGAATCAGATTCAGATCTCTATGAAGCTTGGCTGCGGAACAACAATATCATTTCTGAATGGATCACCAATTCTTGCACTAAAGAAATTGCGACGAGCATCACCTATGGAGAATCTGCAATGGATGTGTGGAATGATCTCAGAGAACGATATTCCCAGGGCAATGAATCGCGAATTTTCGAACTCAGCCGTGAGATTATGAAACTTGTTCAAGATCAGAAATCTGTTAGTGTGTACTACGCTCAGCTGAAGACATTATGGGAAGAGCTTGGAGGATACAAGCCTCCGTGTACCTGCACTTGTGGAGGATCTAAACTTCTACTCGGTTTTCTTCAAAACGAGTATGTGATGAAATTTCTGATGGGCCTTAATGACTCATTCAGTACTGTGAGAGGACAGATTCTTCAGATATCTCCTTTGCCTCCGATAAACAAGGTTTTTTCTATGGTATGTCATGATGAGAAACAACGTTTTGTCACTGCTGACAATTCCTCTTCTGCTGATCACAATCCGATGGCCATGGTCATCAATGACTCCAAGAAGTTCAACAAGAAAGATCGGCCGACATGTAGTCACTGCAAGATGGTTGGACACACTGCTGACAAATGCTATAAGCTCCACGGTTATCCTGCTGGTTACAAACCTAGACCAAAGATCCAAGCCAATCTTACTGAAGGCTCTGTTGTTGACCAGAATGTCACAAATCCTCAACACGATTTTCCGACTGGAAGCCTCAGCAACAACCAGATTCATCAGCTCATCGAACTTCTCTCTACCAGACTCACCCCGCAACATCAGCCTGATGACACAAACAACATCAACATGACATCCTTCTCTACAGGTTCATGCTGTTTTTTAAAAAATTCAGGTGGTATTTCTTTTACTCAGAGTGATTGGATTGTAGACTCTGGTGCTACTCGTCACATTTGTGCAAATAAATCACTTTTTCATAATCTGACTTTTTTAAGGAACTCCACTGTAACCTTGCCAAATCATGCTGTCATACCTGTTCACTACCAAGGAAGTGTAGTTATAAACAAGAATCTCATTCTTGATAATGTTCTGTTTATTCCGGATTTTAAATTCAATTTAATTTCCATTAGCACTTTAACAGACAGATCTGATCTACATATAACTTTTACTGCAAATTCTTGTTTAATACAGGACATCAAGAAGACGAGTTTGATTGGCAATGCTGAAATGCATGAGGGACTTTATGTGCTGCAAGGACATTCTTCAAGTACCATCAACACCTTATCAGCACAGATATGGCATAACCGACTTGGCCACCTATCCTTCAAGAGACTCGAAACTCTGAAAGATAAGCTGGCATATAGGCCTTCTCCTTTGAATGTTCCTTGTCATATATGTCCTCTTGCAAAACAACACAAACTTAGTTTCACTTCACATAATAACTTGTCTGAAAAGACTTTCGACCTCATACACTGTGATGTTTGGGGTCCATATTCTGTAATTTCTCATTCCGGTTTTCGTTTTTTCTTGACATTAGTTGATGATTGTAGCAGATTCTGTTGGATTTTTTTAATGAGAAATAAATCTGATGTGCACAAGATTATTCCACGATTCTGTTCTATGGTTACAACACAATTCTCCTGTCAAATTAAACAATTTCGATCTGATAATGCAAAAGAGCTGATTTTTCATGAATTTTTTGGAAAACAGGGTATTTTACATCAATTCTCATGTGTCGAAACACCTCAACAAAATTCTGTAGTTGAGAGGAAACATCAGCACATCCTTAATGTGGCTCGAAGTTTATTTTTTCAATCTCAAATTCCTATCAAATATTGGTCTGAGTGTGTCATGGCTGCTGTTTTTCTTATAAACAGAACTCCAACCCCACTGCTTAACCACAAAACTCCATATGAACTCTTACTTGGTAAACCAGCTCAATATCATAGCATGCGAGTTTTTGGATGCTTAGCCTTTGCATCTACTTTACAGTCTCACAGAACAAAGTTCCAACCACGTGCACGAAAATGTATTTTTGTGGGCTATCCACCCGGTGTTAAGGGATATAGATTGCTGGATTTAAATACCCGTGAACTATTCAATTCTAGGGATGTTGTTTTTCATGAACATATTTTTCCATTCCATTCTATTCGCGATAAATTCTGTTCTGTTGATCCATTCCCAGATGTTGTCTTTGTTTCTCCAACTATTATCCATGCAGAATCTTTACTTGATCATCAGCCAGGTTGCAGAACTCAGACTGTGACAAATATTGATCATCAACATTCAGAGACAGAAGATCATTCACCACCGATTCAACTTTCTACATCAATGGACATCGTTCCTTTTCAATCTCCTCTTGCAGAATCATTTCCTAGACGATCAACACGACAACGAGTACTGCCGACAAAATTACTTGACTATCACTGCAATGCCATCCTCAAACCCACTGGTGACAAATTTCCAACTCTTCACTTATCTAATTTTTGTAGTTATGAAAATCTATCAAATTCTTATAAAACCTACATCCTATCTGTTTCTTCAAACTATCCACCACAATTCTATCATCAGGCTTGCAAAAATCCAATCTGGATTAAAGCCATGAATGAAGAATTGTAGGCAATGGATTCAAATAAAACATGGGAAATTGTAACTCTGCCTAAACATTCTAAACCGATAGGTTGTAGATGGGTTTATACAAACAAATTTAACTCCGATGGTTCTTTAGCTAGACATAAAGCACGATTAGTTGCAAAAGGTTATAGTCAACGAGAAGGCATAGATTTCATTGACACTTTTTCTCCGGTGGCTAAACTGACCACTGTCAAAATTCTGTTAGCATTATCTGCTTCTCAAAACTGGAACTTAGCACAACTAGATATCAATAATGCATTTCTAAATGGTGATCTTTTTGAGGAAGTGTATATGCATATACCACCGGGTTATGTTATCCAGGGGGAGTCTAACAATGTTCAAACACCAAGAGTATGTAAACTTTTGAAATCAATATATGGTTTAAAACAAGCAAGTAGACAATGGAACATAACTTTCTCTACAACCTTAGTTTCTTTTGGTTTTACTCAGTCAAAATCAGATTACTCTTTATTTTTTAAGGGTCATGGAAATGATTTGGTTATCTTATTATTATATGTCGATGATATTATTCTAGCAAGTCCCAATTTGGAAGTTATTTCAAACATTAAAACCTTTCTTCATTCTAAGTTTAAATTACGGGATTTAGGACCTTTAAAATTTTTCTTAGGACTGGAGATTTCTAGATCTAAGTCTGGATTGATTGTTAGTCAGCGACAATATATTCTTCAATTATTAGAAGATTTTGGTTTCCTTGATGCTAAACCGGTTCACACACCCATGAACCCAAAAGAAACTGTTAATAACGATGATGGCATTTTGCTTGAAGACATCACACATTATCGGAGTATAATTGGACGACTTTTATATTTGACAATCACACGTCCTGATATTACTTTTACAGTCCATGCTCTAAGTCAATTTTTACAGGCCCCTACAACGTTACATTTGAAAACTGTTCATCATTTACTCAGGTTTTTAAAAGGATCGCCTGGTCAAGGACTTTTCTTTCCTGCATCTTCCTCAACACAGTTAAAGGCCTTCTCCGATGCTGATTGGGGAAACTGCATCGACACTCGGCGCTCAGTTACTGGCTTTTGCATTTTTCTCGGAGATGCTCTAGTCGCGTGGAAATCGAAAAAGCAAAACACTGTGTCTCGATCGTCTGCAGAGGCTGAATATCGGGCGTTGGCTACAACGACCAGTGAATTGCTTTGGCTCCAACAGCTGCTGACAGATTTTCAGATCCGACAATCAGTGCCATCAGTGCTGTTTTGCGATAATCAAGCAGCTATCTACATCGCCTCAAACCCGGTTTTCCACGAGCGTACAAAACATATAGAGATAGATCTATATTTTGTTCGAGAACGTATACAACGTGGCCTGGTTAAAATATTGCCGGTTCGAACACATCATCAGTTGGCGGATGTCTTCACCAAACCTTTAGCAGCTCCGGCACTGAAAAGTATTTTATCCAAGATGTCGTTAAAGGATATCTACCTTCCATCTTGAGGGGGAGTATTGAATAATTAGTTGGTTAATTTTATACACGTATACAACAGTTAATACTAAGTGAGCATGTTGTATAAATACTTCATTGAAGTTTCTGTTACACGTAATATATACAAAAATCTCTTTTGGTCAATAAGATTTCTCTCTCGATTCTTTTTCCCTCTCGATCTCAATAGCCTCCGACGACAACACATCAACTGACATTTCCAGGCACAACGATTTGGCAGCGGACCTCTATGAAACTGAAGCGGGGCCCCACGGTGATGAGGGTTGGGCAATTCCCGGACGAAGAGGGCCCTCAAGCGCACATCAGTGAGCATAAACCCGACTTTATCTTTCTGTCGGAGACTAAGCTCAAAAGCGCTGCGGCTGAGAGAGTCTGTACTGGTTTTGGAGGGTGTATCGTATTGGACAGTGTGGGGAGAAGTGGGAGACTTATGCTTCTTTGGCTCGACTCGATCCGGTTTGAGTTGGGTCCACATCGAGGAAATGGTGTCCAACGAAGCAGGGACAAGGTGGTAATTTATGGGACTTTACGGGACCCGGTCGCAGCGAATGGAAGACATCGATCTAGTAACTATCACAGCAATAAGCCTACCGTACCTCAAAACAACTCGGACGCAATAAATAATATAGGAGAAGAAAACAATAATGGTAGATAAATAACGGACATAAGAGTAAAGAGCAGTTTGCATTTCACATTGACGACATTAACATTTTAAGCACATTTATAGGTATGAGATACATGTCCATTAATGCCTATACGTTACTTACGTACCCTTATATCATAGCGCTAGATTTCCTTACCTTAGCATGTCAGTTAATATTTTCTTTTCCAATAACACTTCTATCAGATAGAAAAGCCAAATCCCTCTGCCGATAATGGCCTGTGAAACCTCGATGAATGTCGCCGTGGTGGTTTTGGTAGGGACGTTGGTGGGTTATTGTTCGTGTTCTTCAGGAGTGCAATATGCCGTGGGTGACTCGCCGTGGACAATACCACCATACCCTTCCTACTTCTCCAACTGGTCTTCATCTCATTTCTTCAAGATCGGAGATTCACTCGGTACATCAAATATCTAACTCCCTCCCAAAGAATACTCGTTTATTTCTAGATAAGCCTTTCATTTAACATTATGTAGATGATAAAGGACACAAAGGCACTTCGTTCATAATTTTACTTTTAATATATATAGTATATATAACTTTTTATATTAAACGGATGAGTTGTGTAATTTTTTTTAATCTATCTTAGAATTGCAAGCGAATTATTCATATATATCCCAAAGAAGTAACTGAAAAGCAGGCCCAGCCCTTGATATAGGCGGGCTAGTCTAGGTTCTAAAAAAAAAGGTTAACGATACTCTATTTTTCGCGACTCATAGAACGGACGAGACTACATCGACTTGTACATTGCTTTGACTTCAACAAGTAGGTCTACTTTTGGCATATTTAAATTCCCAAACTCTAAATCAACGAATCACCCAAATTTTTTATTAGTTTATAATACTTTGATTGTTTTATATTAAATTTTTACTATTATAAGAAATTGTTCATGCGCTTAAGGCCCCGAGTTTGGGCCGGCCGGCCTCAGTTTGAAATATTAGTTCTCTCCCGGCTCCAAATAAGTATTCAGCTAAGAATGGTAAACAAATAAAAATCAATATTTCATTACGTACATGTCAAGATATGAGGTATAGCATTCACTTGTTGCTTGTTTTGAAAAGGAAAAAAAAAATTCATGCACGATACACATAGCCATCTCATTTCTGAAAGTTTTTAACACACATTTTTGCATGCATGCATGCATGAGTAGTGTTCGACTTCGAAACGGGACGTTACGACGTGATCCAAGTATCAAGGCAGGACTACGAGATGTGCACTGTTTGGAACCCCATTCGCATCTTCTACGGCGGGCCTGCGATAATCCCTCTGACCGACGCTGGTGTGTTGTATTTCGTCTGCAACTTCTCCAATTACTGCAGCCTCGGCCTCAAGATCTCCGTCTCCGTCCACCGACAACTACCTTCCTCTCCTTCTCCGGCGCCGACGTCACATCCTCCCTTGACCCTACCACCGCCGCCGCCGAGTCTCGCCGGACCAGCCCCCCCAAACGGCAACGACGCTCCCCACTCGACGAACAAGAAGTCATCGGCCACTGCGGCTCGTTCTGGGGTTTGGTTCGGTCTTCTTCTTGTTGGATTATTCCCGTCGTTTCTTGCTGCGGTTTTAGTCTGATGTATTTGTGCTGTGCGGTTTCGTATTGTTTGAGTTTTAACTTGTTCTTTTGGGTTGACAGATGCGGTTTTCAGTTTGGTTTGAGGTTGTTTGGATTCTTTTACTTATATGTATTTTGTTTTTGTGTGTGTGTGAGTGTTGTATTAGAAGCTCTTCAAGATTATCTAATTGTGTTTCGAAAATAGACCATATTTGTTTCCCTGCCAATTCATGGCAGTCTTGAGCGTATTCAAAATAAATTTTTAGGGTCTGATATAATTAATTTAATTTGTAACTGCAAAACATAATTATGAATTTCAGTTTTATAGTATTTAAAGTGATTCATCAGCTAATAATTAATAAATATTATTTCTAACTATGACTTCCTTACATTTCTTGGTATACGAATATACTAACAATGACTTAATTTTTATTTTTCGTTTATATTGACAATTTTATTTATTTATCTCTCTCTATATTTTTATTTATCTCTCTCTCCCTCCGTTCGTGGTTTTTTTTTTTAAATTGAGAAGAGAACCTTATTCATTCAACTAAATAAAACTCAAATAAACTCTACTACATACAAGTTTTACGAAGGAATAAAAAATCACAAATTGGAAAGGCCATAGACGTTTTAACGATCTTCGCTATAATAATGCCCAACTCATTCGTCGAGGGTCTAGGAGTTGACAAGATTGACCGCCGGTGCACAATCAAATGAAATTTTAATCTTAGCACATTGTTTCTTCGAGGCCACGTGGATGCCTAAAAAAATGACCATGGCGGCCGCCACCAGTGGATCAAGAGGCCTATCAAGAGGGCAAGAGTTGGCCTCCATGATATGTCCTGTATAATCCTGAAGCAAAAACGAGATCACATCTTGAATGAGAAGGGTCCAAACACGAGGTCGGAGAATGGTGGGCAGTGACGTGGAAACTTTGAAATTTGCTCTCTGATACTCCTCAAGGTAGCCAGTTGATCAATTGACAAGATCGACCTTACTTACGGTTGGGGAATTATGGATCATGTTGTTATAGCTATTTCATTGACTCAACGCAACCACCGCAACAAGCTCTCCATCTTGAGAACATAGAGTAGTGTGTATATATATGTGTGTGTGTGTGTTAGGGAATAAATCATGTCTTCATGGAACCCTTCATGGATCACTTTCCACCAACTAAGCACTTTCCACGCTTGTTTACTCTCCGGAAAAAATCAAACGGCATGGAAAGTGGTCTCTCTTCATTACTACAAAATTTAGCTCAAACAACGGTTCAGACCCGATGTAGGATCTTCCTACAGCGAGTTTGAATCATTGTAGGAACCTCCAATGTAGGTGTAATGTCGCCGCGGCGACGTACACTTTGGACCGCGGCGAAGACTTGCCAACGGATGCCTCCTACAGCATATCGGCGTCTCGCTATAGGAACTATATACTCCCACAGCGGGACAGTGTCCCATTGGAGAAATGTGCAATTCTCACAACGGTATAACCACTCCATTGTGGGAGTACATAGTTCCCACAACGGTGCATCGATCCGCTGTGAAAAAATAATTGTGAATCTAATATTTCTAGTGCACCAGGTACAAGATGAGTCTACATCCAATCCTCTTCTCGCAAGCACATCATGCAACGAGAATCCACTCCTTAGAAGCCTTTTAAAGAAAAACTCGGATTTTGGACGGTATTTGAAGATTCCAAATCCTCGCCCAACATACTTTGGAAGCCCCGTCCGAAGAAGGTTTGGCCCTCGTCGGGTAGTCTCTAAGCACCCGATAGCCACTCTTGACCTCGTACTCATCATTTTTTTTAAAAATGTCACAAAATCACGTCTTCAACCATCGTGGAGATTTTTAGGATCTTCAAAATCTCTCAAGCTTCGTTGTTGCAAAAGTAGGCATTAAGTTTCACATAATCTCAAAAACCATGATAAGCTTGAAATCTGCCACCGTAAAGTTTTCTAGCACACGCCAAAATTTCCGAAGGGTGAAGTTTTGAATTTTCTAAATCCACAAGGTCTTTCCTCGCGGATACGGCAGCCTCCGTACCAATTCGCACCCTAAACCTCATAAAAATCATTTTCGGCCCCATAGAAGGCTTTTCCAAATTGAGGAAGCCTTATAAGTCCGATTAGACGAGAGGGTACAAGAGTCTGGAACATATCTTTCTTTAAACGATTCGGAAAGCGAGAGAATTTGAGAATCGAATGAACTGCCACACACTCATAGCTTGCAAAAGCGCGGTTGAAGCTTTCCAAATCCCTAAAGCCCATGCCACCTTCTTCCTTCCGAGAATAAATTTTCTCCCATTTACATAAATGAATTTTCTTCTTCTACTCATCTTCTCCGCACCAAAATTTGGCGACGAAAGCGTGAATATCGTCAATGAGGCATTTGGGAACCTTGAGAATTCACATGACATAACTCATAATTGTTTTTGTAGGATAGCCATGATGATAGCTTCCCTTTTGACACAAGAGAAGGAAATGCACTTCCAACCTCTAACTTTCCTCCATCTCCTTTCCTTGATGAACTTGAACATTTCTGACTTGCTTTGACCCATAAACATAGGGAGACCGAGATACTTATCATTGTCAGGGGAAACCACAACAACAGAAACCCTTCCAACACCATCGACGCGTTCCACCTAAACATTTTTTGAAAACAAAGTGTTGAGTCTATCGAATCTAACGTCGTTAAATCTCTCATTAGTTTCCACTTTTTATGAAAAGACTAGAAAGCCCCTCCGAGCAAAAAAGGAAGATGAATGATGAGAACGGGTCACCTTGTCGCAGTTGGTGTTTTGTCGCTAGAAATACTCTCGTTGAGGTTGAAAGAAACTCCAACGGGCCTTACGCATCGCATGATGAGGTTGAAAAAGTCCTCGGCATAACCAAGCTTCCGCAATATCTCCTCCAAATAATCTCACTCGACTCTGTTATAGACCTTGGACATTTCGAGTTTAAGAGACCCCTAAAAACCGTTCCCTAATCTCTCATTCCTCATGGTATGGAGTCTTTCATAGCCCATAATGAAGTTATCAGAAATTTGGCGCCACCCACGAAGGAGATTTGGATTTCCGAGATGACACCACCCAAAGAAACTTGAAGATGACTTGTGATGCACTTTGAAATCACCTTGTACACCACCTTTCATAAGCTTATTGGCCAAAATTCCTTCGTACATTTTGGATTCTTTTTTTTTGGAATCAAGGTGATGACCGTCTCATTGAGCCTACCCATCTCCACATTGTTGTTGAGGATGCTAATGCACATCTTAATCACCGTGTCACCATATTATGCCCAAAATGATGAAAGGAGACTGGGGAGACCATCTCAGCCGGGGGCTTTAAGCGGTGTGATTCCAAAAATTGCGACCTTTTCTTCATAGAAAGGGGCGGTAAGTATGACATTTATACTCTCCGGGACCTTAGTCTTAATGTCTCTCCCAATTTCATTAATATCACTTGAGGAAGGAGACAATGAGAAAATATCAACAAAATAGTTAAAAATGATATTTTCAATCACTTTCGGGCAAGTGGTCCATAGCCGATAATTCTATAGTGTCAAAGGACTATTTTGAATAAATTTATTCTTTTACATTTTGCTAACAACATCCGCTGATCTATAGTTTTATAAAAATGACAACAACGAAAAAAAGAAGTAACAGCGGGACTTTTTTTTTCCCAAACAAACGCATTCACTTAGTCTTCTAATTTTGTGGGTTATTTCCATTCATTCATAAGACAAACATAGTTAGTGTTGATATGAATGTGAAACTCCCCCTTTGTTAAGTCCTACTATATCCATCCAAATCCAACTAACATAAATCCTCCGGCGAAGCAAAAACCGGCGAGCCCCGGCAGATGGGACAAGTTGGACGGAGAGTGAACCAGCGTTGGATGCAGGCGACGTGGAAGAAGTGGGAGCAGTTAGGCAAGAAGAGAAGGTGGTCAAGCTGCTTGTAGTCCACCAAGCAAATGGGACACGTGGCCGAGTCGGTGCCACGTGGGAGCTTGGAGTACCTCATCCTGGGGCAGCCTTGGAGAAGAAGGTTTTGGCGGGCCTCGTCGGCTGTGTCTCGCACGGCGGCGTGTCGGCGGTGGTCTAAGAAGGTGCAACAGGCGTTGATGATGAGCAGCAGGAACAGCGACCCGAATGTGAATAGCATTATGTACACAGCGGACGGTGTCACGATCGAACTGTACGACATGTTTCCCTTATTCATTCCATATATTAGACACTGATATAGATATAGTGTGTGATACAGGCTTCATTGTGAATACGGGAGTCTCTCGTGTGGTTGTGCTGAGGTCCCGTATGCTCTCATATCTTTACTTTATAAACCCCAACGGGTAGTTGGGAGTAGTGGCTTATAACATCTTTCCTGAAATTCGTTGAAAAAGATGTTGCCGCCATCATTACTTCAAGATGTTTTCCAGTTAGCTACTTTTCATTTATATCTTAACAAAGATTTAGAACTACAGTATAACATATAGAATCGTATGTTCTCTCTAGTTTCTTTCTTTGGCTTTGTTTTTCAAACAACACAATTAATTGTCGTTAATATTTTAATAATAGGTTTTTACGTGTCTAGATTTTATTATAATTATTACGTAATAATTTTTAGGGCGACTTTTTGCTACGATATTCTAACCGAAAGTCACGTGGTATTGTCGTCAGACAATTTTAGTTACCACAAAAGTTTACGCAATTAAACTACCAAAATTTAGAGAAATAAGCCATGAAAACATCACAACTGAGAAATAATCAATCTTTTATTAATTTTTATAAACAGTCACCAAAATATCACAAATTAAGAAATATAAAAATTTAATAAAGCATGCATTTTTATAATATTTGACTATTTACACAATATTAACCAAAAAAAAGAATTATTTTCCAAATGATTTAACTTTTAAGTGATATGATTACCAGAAACACCCTTTATACCCTTTAAATTGTCATGGAATCTTTCATTTTGTTTTCTTACTTTCAATTTTCAGTGTAATCCGATAGTGCTCAATTTTCCTAATTTTTTTTCCCAGCCCATATACGGCCACCAAACACACTCTAATCAGAAAAAATAAAATAACCTAAAAACATTGTAGCATGAGTCACTCAGAGGCTTGTATGTGCTTATTAACTTGATAGTTTCCAAACTTTTGACCGTTGGAATTTTAATAATAAATTAAAAGCTCAAACTCATTAGTTGCTTGTTTTAGGCACACTTGAGTCCGGTCCTCGACGCGTCGAGTTACCTGTTATTAATTGTTTTGAGTCCATGATTTTTTGCACTTGGTAAGCGATTTTGCATCCATGAAATGATACATCATTTAGATAATAATTGTCGTTTACGAAAGGTCACGACTTTGGGAAACAACAACCGATTATTTTAACAGTTAATATTGGTAATAATTATATAAACATTGTTGTTTTTTAAAATAGCCAACATTTGGTTAAATTTCTGTAAAATGACTGGCCCATTTAAATTATATCCAGCCAAAAATTGTTCCCGTCCAAAAACAATAACCGGTTTATTAAAGAAAACCATTTATATTAATTTGGAACCGGTAAACCAAGAGTCGATATTATATGTACTTTGTGATTCATTCATTCGAAACGGAAATGGAAACCAAAATAAAGAGAAAATGAGTCAGTCACATGCAAATGCAAAAAAACATTGTTCCTCAAATCTAAAAAAAAAAAGTTGCTGAAACGCATCAGAAGTGACAAGAGTTTACGATTTAGGTAAGGTTTGAGAACTTATCTTTTGTATTTGGATGCATTTTGTGGGTTTTTGTATAAGCGATTAATACGAAAAAATTAGGGTTCTAAGAAAAGTTTTCAATCTTTTGTAAAACAAAGTTTGATGTTTAGTTGTTTTTTTGGGAAATCTACATTGTAATCAGTTATTTTTTTCGTCGTAAATATTATATGAAACAATATTACCAATTTCTTTTTTTATTGTTTTGAAGGGTGCAAAGCTTCCGATGGAAGTTCTTGTAACTAAGACGATTACTGAAAAACTTGCGACGATATAAAAATCTTGCGATACTATCTGAAAACAAAGGTAGTGATTTATTACAAAATGTTTTGCTTGAAAAAATTTCAGAAAAATGGCATGCGTGTAAATGCTTTATTTATGTTTCTAGGTTGAACATTAGGAAAAATGACTTCAATAAAAATATTATGGGTTAAATGACTTTCAGTCGGTTTTTGTTTATGTTTCTAGATTAAAATGTTTATAAGTTAATACAAGGGCAAGTTAATTTGGAAACATAAACATCAAAAGATTCTTTCGAACGTTAACTTACTTCAAAAGTACGTGCAATCAATCGGTTCTGGAATCAACCCTTAGGTGAGTGAACATTAACCTTCTTTCATGAAGGCTACATTTCGTATCTCTAAATTACTTTCCACTCGAATCATACGCTAAGAAAACTCTCAAGACATTTTGTGATTAACATGGATAGCCTTTTAGCGAATGAGTCAAATAACTTAGATATATGATCCAGTGTCCATGATCACTTTAGGATTTAGATCAAGTCTCACTGTGACCATCATAATGGTCTCGGTTAGTGCGCTGTAACTGTCCTTAAATGACACATCTATCCCACGGCATGTTCGGGTCGTACACTTAGCACAAGAATAGAATGCTCCCACCTAGTGATCAACTTTCACTCATGTGTTCCACGTGTATGACTTTTGATATAGCTTTCCAGGCGTATATCAATTATCAACCTTGTTTTAACACACCGCCCGAACTCAAATGTCCATCACGTGAATCAGTTTAATAGGGAGGCTATGGAATGATGAATGTTCCATATATATTAATACGTAAGAAATAACCATTTCAATTCAAACAAATAATAAATGTCAAATTTTATTTCATTATTAATATCAATGAGAATTTACATAAGTATCTTCTCGTGGGCAAGAATTTCTAACAATATTCACCAATCAGGTTAAAGATCCACGAGATAATATGCATGTAAAGGATATAACTCTAAGAGCAGCAAATGAACCGGAGATTGAAAACCCATAAGAAGACGTATCACCACTGCTCATATTTGATATAATGTTGTATAATCTTGCATTTGAAATGTTGCGTATAATTTTCTATCACATTATAACCATAAAGAATTATAAAAGCTGCAAGATGATAGAATATTTGCAGTAAATGACGTAATACACATGGATCCTAACGAGTACGTTCATCAACAAAAGTAAGAAATTTATCGTACTAATATTGCGCAACAACAAAGAAAGTACAAACACTTTCAGAAAGATCCAAAACAACAAGTACCTGATTCAATACCTCAAATGGCAACCCCAAATCCGACTTGATGGTACTCTGAAGGTTAAGTTAATTAAAATCACATTGTATTAAATTAATTAAATATTTCAATAAATTGAATAATGTTATGAAATATTTTCAAGTTATGCCCCACAAGGAAGCACCAATGAATGAGGATCAAGGAAGCACCAACGAATGAGGAAAATGTTCAGATTCAACAAGATGACACAAATCCAGAGGTAAAAAATGAAGTGGTTAATTATTCGTTAATTATTTATGTTTGAATATCAAATGCAAATAAGATATCTAACCAAGTTTTGAATGAAAATTTCCGAGTATCTTACAGATTTACACGTTAATTATTTGTTTCCTAATATATAAAATCTTAAGAAACGGGGCCAATTAATAACTAATAAACTACCATTTAAATCACACGACATTAGATGTTAAACAACTAACACGCGAGAATTCAAATTTTGAATTCAAAACAACAACAAAATCCAAATTTGAAATTAAAATCACGAAAGTTGAAAATATCAAACCGGCAATAAATTTTAAAAATAATACTACCACGTAAGCGTAATGACCATTTACAACAATTTTACAAAACATTGATCACTTCCAAATTTTGTATGTTTATGTTGACTAGTTAGTTAAATGGTATGAACATCCCACAACGGAAGTTTAAGGATTCCACAACCCCAGATTCCATGACTCTTGATAAGGGTTGTGGAATCCTTCCACAACCCAAAAAAAAGTGATGTGGAATCCTAAAAATTGTAGTAGTGAACTTCGAAATAAAAAACTACTTTTAATTTTGAATCTCAAATTATGAAAGCTCTTTCTCTCATTCCAAATTTGTTTTTACCTACGATCGAAATCTTCACCGAGTCCTGTGAATTTCCAATAAAGAAGTCTTATTTTGAATGCTTTTGTGTGAGAGACTTTTAGACGATTTTGATACGTGATTTAAGTCTTGTTATGATTATTATTTTACTAATAATGACAAGAGTTTCTAGTTTAACTGATTGCAGCCCCTACCTAGAATGTTTACCAGTCCCTACCTAAAATGTTTACCGGAAGGCAGGGCCGTTCACATGAGTTGATATCCTATACGACTGTCATGAACATATATTCAACATGGATTATTGAAGGTTTAGATTGAGGATTCGCTGGTGGCGGAGTATCTGGCAAAGGAACAGAGCTCCTGTTTGTTCGCGGCTCTGGATGCGGAACATCATTTCGTGGTGATCTTGTTTCAGTCGATGAAGTTTCAATTTCCTCCATGGATTATGGATGATCAGAGAATTGAAATTGAGAATTTCAAAAGATCGGGAAAAAATAAATTTAGAATTTGCGGAAGCTTTGCTCTGATACTATATCGAGTATAGAGAAAGTGAGAGAAAGAATTAAGAATGAGATTCCAAGGGGAAAAAAATTGATCAATCGAGCATTTATATGTTCAAACGTATATTGCCAAAATATTAAAGATAAACGACAGCTAAATATAAAACGACATCTCCTGATATGATGCTGTTTTTTACGTCTGACAATGCCACTTAGTCTTTCGTGTACGTGGTGGTGGGGTTTCTTCTGGAACTCCAAATACATAAAATAAAACAAATTACTGAAACCCATACTATCTCAACGACTCATATGAAAAGACTGCACACGTTACATATAGACATTTTCTATATTTATTTTCCTTTTTCTAAAAAATAAAAGGCTGGAATGAATTTGGATAAAAAAAAATACAAATTCTTATCCATTCCCGTTCTAGCTTCAATATCACATTCAATCACGCCTACAACTTTCGTCAAGAAACTTTGCATAAGTAAGAAAATGACGTAAAGTTATCAGCAGTGAGTACTGTACTTATTTTCTTGTAGCCAGCTACTACTGATAATAACACCTACCACACATATTACCTCCACAGTAGAAAAAAAAATTAATGAACAAAATAAATTCCATTTTTATCCAGTAAATTAAATTGGGTACTGAAAATTTTGAAAAAACATATTATTGAGCTGGAAGTGGGAGCAAAACAGGCTCTCTCCGACACATGGGACACGTGGCACGAAGCCTGAGCCAGCGATGCACACAGTCGACGTGAAAGAAGTGACCACAGTTGGGAAGCAAGAGAAGCAGAGTAGGCGCGAGGAGGCGTTGGAAAAGGAAGTGGAGTTCTGAGAAGGTCAGCCTGGGATATATTTTTATTTTTATAATGATATCAATGCGCTAAAAACGGTTTGTTTTTATACAAACGTATGTGTTTGTTATTTGCTTAAAATCTTCTTTAATCGCATAATCGCACCAAGGAGATCGGTATATTCTCGTCGTCTTTTGTTTTGAAGTTTTTTTTTTTTTTTTTAGTTATGATCATTAAAACTAAACCCATCTGTATATCTAATGATTATCCACTTCGAGGAGGTTTATGAGTTCAAACTATATTATAGCGAATACAAGTTTCTCTTAAAAAAATCTATATGTCTAATAATAAAATGTATATTGACTATGTTTTTTTGTTGAAATTTTATTAGCTATTGCACGTTTATTCATTTTTATCGTTATTATTTTTATCAAAATAATGAAGAGCATGACAAAGTTCGAAATTGTGACGGCCAAAAATGTGTCGATGGTTTCGAAATACAAAAATTGTGGTGATCAACGAAAATATTAAGAAAATTTTGAAAAAAGAACTGATAAAAATTGTGATTGCTAACAAAAATTTAATAAAATACGAAAAATTGTGACAAAAATAATGTTGTAAAATTGACAACAATTAATTTTCTTTTTGGTTATTTTGTAACAGCACAAATTTAAAAGACTATAATGTTTCGTTGCCAAATATATATTGCTATATATACATATATATATATATATATATATATAATATTTATATTGTTATAATTTTTGAGATTGTAAATATAAAATAAACGTGTTGGATCATCATTTATTAAGTCAAATTAATATGGTCTAATTCAAAATAAATTACGACTTAGTGACGTATTTTTCATGAAATTAGTATGTGGTTATCATAAGTGCTAATCTAATTTGATGAGTGACCAAATTAAAAATAAGTAAAAATAAATAGTAATTGGCAGGCAGTTATTAATAGAGTGGATCCATGATTATAGAATAACGCTTGTTTTTGTATCCCTATCCACAAGAACACTCAAGGCACTCAATCAATAACTCGAGAAACCTAAGGTTTCTATTACAAGATTCTATAGAGTATTTAAAGGATTTGTGCGGGGGGACAATTAAACACAATAACTCATTAACAAGTCTATGAGCTAAAGAGCTAATTTAAGACTAAGTCTAATAAGGACTTACCTGCCAAAATAAAAGAGATATTTTAGAGAGAGAGGGATAGAGAGGTTCGGCCATAAGGGAGAGAATAAGAGAAAAAAAAAACTTATTTTCACATCTCAATATGAGCCTATATTTATAGGAGAATGAAATACAAAAAAGGGTAATTACAGTTTCATATTGTGTATTCATGACACAATATTTGATTTCCTCTACTCTTTCTCAAGTACATGGCCGGCCATGAAAGTGCATTAGTGGGAGGAAATTTGTTTCCTCATATAGCACATTTGTTTCATTCTCAAAGAAATTCATTTCGTCTTTTCCTTTTGGGGAATTATCTTATAATTTAAGGCAAAGATATTTCTCTCCTCTATGATGATGTTGGCCAAATTTTATGTAAAAAGAGGGAGCTTATAGATGCTTCCTTATTTCTTTTAAGACAATTCTTAAAATATCCAATGTAGAATTAATATTGCATAAATAATGAAATTAATTTCATAATTCCTCAAACGACTTTTCGACTTTACAACATAAATTATATTTCCATCATATGAAAATATTCAAAATCTTATTTTGACATTCACATCAATTTATGTCCATCTGGACAAAAATACTCTTTAGACATTTTCCTAGAAAACATCTAGTGCAAAACTTGAACTTATTTTGACTTAATTTCTAGTTTAACAATCATACTCTAATGATCTGTAATAGTGACTTTATGGATCCAAATGACCAAAGTTTGAGCTACTATACTTGGACTCAAAAGTTCGCAAACTTTTTCCGAGTATTAGCTTAGTATCAACTAACTCCACTAAATAGTTGACACATTAAGAATCTCTCGGTTCATATGAATTTATTTTCTACTCAAAATTCAACTTAATAATGTTGAGTGGATCCATTGAATTTTATCTATGATTACCCTTCATGAATATCATCAACTAGATGAGATTTATAAAATTACCATTTTACCCTTTTAGTTGTTATTTCCTCAAGTCCTTTGTTACATATGAATAAGTTAGAAACAATGTATTGACGAGGAGCTAACAAGTCACGTTGTTTCATCCAAATAAAGTCGTTACTTAATTTTTGGATACCGCGCGGTTCATTTATCCATAATCCAAGTAATAAAGCATGAGGTGATATACATTGCATTTCAGCAATCTTGTACATGAGTTCTATATCTATGAGAACTTCACAAAGTATACTCATGTCAACTTCATAACTCAATACATCACCAATAGAGTGCATCTAGTTCACAAACTTGGATCGAGAGTGTAACTTTCTCAAATGAATATATTGAAGTTATGAAATGACATGTCTCATTTTATGATTAAGGTAAGCACGATGCCATTTATACATAGTGATCTTGAGACAGAAAAGGTTAAATGGTTTGTTCTTTCATTGTCTCTAAAGGAGCATTGGTCAATTCAGTATCTTCGGAAGATACACTGGAAGAACTATAGAGTTCCTAACTATACATGCCTCGTAACCAGACATCATAGATTCTTCCAACAATCATACAAGGATTAATAGTCCGTTGATCTTTAGATTGTGAATATTTCGTTTTAAGCAAACCATGAAGAATTTGTTCACGCAAATCTATATTTGTCTCTTCATATGTTATTAGGTTTGATTAAGGACTATAAAACTATTGAATATCATAAATCTTCAAACAAACGAAAAAAGAATGAATGAACATTTCAATTTTGATTAATATAATCAAAAAAATTACAAGAAAGACTAATGAGAGATTTATATTACATCGATATGTAAATAAATTATCTTCTTGTGGGCATCTCTGCCAACAACACCAACTATCGGGTCAATGAAAACTCATTTAGACATTGCTCATTAACTAATAAAATGTCAAAATATCACAAGATACCCCTTGTATGTGATTTTGAAGTTTCGAGTGATTGAACCGTTTTATCTCAAACTTCAAAGTGTCATAGGTCTTGTTCAAAGTCTTCATCAAGACATCAAGAATAAATTTCAGAGTCCAACTCTCTATATCACAAGATAAGATATCGTTAATTTATTCAAACAATCATTTCTCAGATACGATTTCCCAATCGATCTTCAGATTGCAAACTATCATTTTAAATTAGTCATAAGAAGGTATCTTGTCAAGTCTGTACGTAGCACTTCTTTCGTTGATGACAGTTTCAAGGCGTAGACATACATGCATAAACACGGTCTTAAATAAGAATGAATATTAACTTTATTTAACTTTCAACAAAAAGAATAAAAAATGTATTAAATGTCTTATATCTCTTTTGTGGGGATAAATCCCAACATCGCATACTAGTCAAAACATTTTAGAGATCATAGTTAGTGTTATAGCCGAGTGGAGTTTAAGTCGTAGGATTATATATGTAACCTTAGGTAATGTCATAAATAAATAACAATGCCATAATTAGAGACTTAGAAGAACAACTTCAATATGATGATAGCCTTTTGCAACTAACGATGCACAACTAATATCATAAACCTAATAGTTCAAGTCGGAACTGCTAGTTATGACCCTTTCATAAACAAAATTAGGACTTATATTAGTTGGATCAATAGTTCAACCAATAGAATAGATGAGCTAAAGAGACGCCTTAGACACAACGGTCATCTAGATAACAAAGTTAGGTGGAAATCAACATTTTTAATGTTAACAAACTTTTAGCTAACGTTATGTAAATGTTGTTGTTGCTTATATTAACAGCGAACATGGTGAGGACGCTATTACCGATTATGATATAGGGATGCCTGAATCATTTGTTTCTTTTTTTGATATTTTTTACAAAAAAAAAAATTGTTATCTTTATATTGTTTATACTCTCACTTCTTTTCTTGGTTTGCGTGTATTATGACTGCAATTGCAATCCATATAGGAAAGTATAGAAAATAATTTATTTTTCAAGATTGTGTTAAAGTAATGGAAGCCAAGTTTTTTAAATATTGGGGGATGAGAAGGTACCTTTACTATATAGTTTTGGAGCCATTGTAGACGTCCGATCCGATGTAAAATAGATGGTTTAGAAGAATTTCTTAAATACACTAAAAATCGCTTCGTCGATCAAGATTACGTTACACTTGATTTTGGTATGATCTTGGAAGGTTTGTATGCTTTTTTCATGGTCTACGAAGCCAAAATCCTACCGCAGTATCGAACGCAGCTAATTCAATCACAAAAGCAGTATCCATGTATACAAGAGTATGAGAGGGTCAAACCGGATCACGAAAACATAAACCTATTGAGTCTCACATTTTTAGGAGTCAGTGGGGTTTTTTAGGAGTCCCATTTTAAGTTCATTTTGTTCTTTATTATTTCTTTCAAATTATTTAGTTTAAACGTCTTTTGATTAAATCATTCTCGATTATTGATTTAAAGTCCACTAGGTAAATTCTTTCAATTAAATCCTTCTCAATAATTATTTCAACCCCCATTAAAATTCTTTTAATTAATTTTTTTAAGCTTACCGGGACGTCCCTCCCGTTAACCCCGTCCCGGTACCATCCCATTAGCTACCGGGACAGGACTCCCGTTAACCACACTACTAGGAGTTGGCCGGGATCGGAGCGGGAGGTCCCATAGATCCCAGTAGGTTAGGTTTACTCCTATGATATTTTAGATGCTCAATTTAAACTAACAAGTTCTGATAAACTAAAAAAAATAATTAGTGATACATTTGGCTTTTTGTTCCCGTGGACTAAGAAAAACAAGTAGAATGTGAAGAACATAGTTTGACTGCACCCTTTGCAGAGTCGGTGTTCAACAATAGCAGCTGGCTGCTGTATCTATTCTATACATCCACCATGTACATAGCTATCACCTTGTTTTCTCCACTTTGATTATTCTTATTTTTCTTTAAATTAATTGTATCTTCTTCGTGGAAGTATCTTCTTTGAACCAATTGACGATTTTATACTAGTCTAGCTAGATCACAGAACAAATTATAATACCATTATTACATGCATATGATGATGTGACCATGACACATCTCTTACAAAGGATATATTCAACATACATCACAGCTTCTCTAGCATTCCCATCCGGATTTGAATTCTTAACAAACTGACCGATCGTTACCAGGGTTTTTATTATTATAAAAGCGATTCAATTATTATGAAATATGTCCCCACTAAATAAATTTTTTATTTTTATTTTCCAAATTTGGATCATTGGTGGATTTCAACTCTTGACGTTTATGGCTTTGGATTATAATAATTAAATAAGATGGTTGATGATTCTAATGTGACATGATTATAATGAAAGAAAGACGTACTGTGGTATATCCTTTGGATTGGGAAGATATTTTTAACTCTCGTCAATGTTCATATATTCTATCTAATTGTCTTTTTTTAAATAAATAAAATTGGCCGTGATTTTTTTCTCTAAACAATTCTTTAAGCTCTAATAAAAATCATAAACGTATCCCTACTTTCTCATCACATACTTATCTGTTCAATTATCAAGTTAATCATTTAGAAATAATAAACTACTAATGCTAATAATGATAATTATTATCATCATTATTATTTTTATTATAGAAGCATAAATTATTCAAAAGAGACCTACCTGTGATTCAACAAAAGATTAATGATAAATGATCTTAAACTTCGTCATAACGACAGTAAAGTGTGTATACCAATATTTTTACAACGTTGCCAAAAATCGATAGAAAGAAAAAAAAAAGGTTAGGAATCGGGATGGGCAGAGAGCGGGAGGGGAGAGGATCGGCAGATGGGGCAAGTGGGTCGGTGACGCAACCACGAGTCAACGCATGGGAGATGGAACACGTGTCCACACTCCGGCAAGAGCCTGAGAATATCGGCGTCGGAGTAGTCTCCCAAACATATGGAGCAGCTCGAACTGTGGTGGTGGTCGTCGTCGTCTGTGTGGAGCTTGGCCTGAGAGTAGAGCACCTTCGGGAAGCGGCGGAGGACGGCGTCGTCGAGTCCTCCGGGGCTCCGATCCTCCGCCGGAGCTATGGATATCTCGGCGAGCGGAGCCGGGCGTTGGCTCGAGCCTGATCGGGTGGTGCAGAAGTAGGAGAGGAGGGTTAGGGTTACGATTAGAGTCAGCACCGCCACCGAGACTCCCACGCCGTACCGGAACCCGCTCACGCTCGGCTCGCTGTTCATGTCCGCAGAGGAGCACAACTCACCCTCGTCATCACTCGTGGCTCATTCGAGAGAGATTGAGAGAGAAAGTCTTTTCCTTTGCCTAATTGACTTCGGCGTTTTGGTTTATATGAACGTTTTGTTGGTTTATAACTAATTAATAATGGTGTTATTGTTCTACTTATCAATTATTAGTGTTTTATATTTTATTTTGCTATTTGTACATATTTATAACACCATTATCGTAATAATGTTATAGGTGGTCATGACAAACACTGGTGTATATTAATTTAATGCTATTAACATAGTGCATATAATGACAAATTTAGTTGTTACTTTAACTCTGTCTTAGTTTACGTATATATAGTGAGAGGACAACAAAATAGATGTCCCGTTTTATTTTATTTCATCTAGCCAATTGAAACAGCTAACTAATCAGGTATGCAGAGTTATTTGTATAAAGAAACAAAAGTCTGGTGTTACTTTTACAATATTTCGAGAGACGAAAGCTTTGGGGAATTTCGGAAAATATGTGTTATAGTAGGGGTATATTCTGTTTTTATGTGTGCTGAAATTTTATTACGAAATATATGTGCCAAAAGACAAAATAGTACTTTTATCAAATTTAACCGCAATATACCGCAATTAATATTAAATTCTGCAAAATAACGCAATCGACCGCAACATACTGCAATTGACCAAACTATTATCAAAGGCATTTTTGTCATTTGGTACATACATTCTGTAATAAAACTTCATCACACATAAAAACATAATATAATCTTATTATAACACATACTTTCCGAAATTCCCCTTCGACTTCTTCGACACGAACATACAAAAGTTTGGTGTTACTTTTACAATACTTTTACTTTAACTCTGTTTTCATCTATTTCTAATGGCTGGTTACTCTTTAGCCGTGCGTGGTTTGGTGATTGTATCACATTGGACCGTGAGTCCATTATGTTGGCTTGGTGATTGTATCAAATCCAAGACACCTCTCTTATTTGTGACATTTTCCTATATCGTCTATGGGCTGAAATTTTCTATTTTTGAGACTAGACAAAAAAACAAAAAATTTAAGTCTGTCAATTTACAACTAGTTCCTGACTTTCCCGGTATAGGACAAACCTGTTGTGCAAACTGCAAAAGAGCAAAATGATGTGTTTGTTACTCATAATCTAGTAGTCAAACAAATACATGGCATTCCTAAGTTCTTGATTTTGGTTCTAAAATAACCATGCTCGTGACAGGAGTCCACGTGGTCTCTTAGACTTGTACTCATCGGCTTGAATTTGGCGACTTCGTGACTAATTTTGATGTTTTACTGTGATTCTATGGATTTACAGGTCAAAGAGTTTTTATTAGCTCTAGCAGGTTGTTCGAAGGCAAATAAGTCTCTTCGGAAGAAAAATCGGGTCAAAAATACACCTCGTAACGAGAAATAATGAAACGCGCATCGGAATATTTAGGGGCATTTGCATGGTACGTGACTTTGACTGTGCGCAAGGCCGGCTCTTGCCTTAGGCAAAGTAAGTTTTTGCTTAAGGCCCAATTTTTTTTTAGGAAAAAAAGGCTCCAAATTTTTATAGTTTAAAGCTTAAAATATGAAATATAAAATTCAAATAAAAACTGGCTTATTATAAGTTGTCATATTTGAATTTTTTTTTTGCTTCATTCACTGTTCAAACAGTCACGTGTCATTGCAACTTCTTTTTCCTGAAATTTTATTTGTATTTATAAAGGTTCACCGATTCGAAGGATTAAAATCTAAAGTAAACTTTTATTCATAAAATTTTATTTATTCGTATTTTATTTTCATTTGACTAATTTAGTTCTTCTCTCATTATTAGTGTTCATTTGAGAAATATATAGACAACTATATTGAATCCAAGATGGAAAGAACAAAAGAGAGAAGGATAATCATCCATTGATTCCAAACAAAGGTTTTAATTTGTTTATTTTAAATTTTGCAGATTTAGATTAGTATAATTTGGGTAATTATTTTTTATTTATTTTTTGTGTGATTTAGGACCTAAAAAAGTGTCGTGTCGGAAACATGTATCCGGTTGTGAAAAACGTAAAAAGAATAAGAAAAATAAGAAGAATTAGTTAACTCTTAACTAAGAGCTATGCAAAAAAATTTAAGAAAAATGATCTAAGAATTGATGAAATGAAAAAGATGAAATGATGGAGAATAAGATAGAGATAAAATTGACGGTGAATAAAACACTGGTGAGGTCAACTATGTTGTAAGAATGGTTAAACGGCTTAGCTATGTTATCAATTAAAAAGAATATGTTCTATGACTTCTAATTTAAAGATTTAATTAGTGTTTTTCCATCACAAAAGGCTAGAAAATTTCAATTTCTTAAATATTTATTTGATATATTCTTTTTTTATGTTTATTTATTTTGTTAGGTATTTTTATTGGAAAAAATAGACAAGTTGAAGACGCGTGTGAACAAAACGTTTTTTCAATTCTTTTTAAAAAGGCCTCATTTTTATGTTTCGCTTAAGGCCACAAACATGATTTAGCCGGCCCTGACTGTGCGGCCCGCGGTCAAGTTCGAAATGATCTACGATTCTTACGCATTTTCAAATGATGGATATATCACTTCGAAAATTAACTATGACCCTTATTAGAACCTAATAAGGAGACTACAAAGCCTCTCTGAAGGTGTTTCTCGCGTTTTTTTAATAATTCTTGGCAAGCTAGTTATTTTGCGCGAGAGAGAGAGATTGGAGAGTGGTCATCATCAACCATGATAATAATTATGTTGCTCAATTATTGTATGTTCAAGTCCTTCTTTGTTTTTTATTTTTTTTCCTTCCATTATGCACTGAATTTCTCGTAGGACTATGGTATAATAAGTTATGAAACAGGGATGGTTTCATTAGATTCATATTGAAGAATTATTATTTTGACTGCTTTCTCAATTCAATTATGTGTTTAATGCGTGTTTAGGATTAGTCATCGTTTGCATGATTTCAAATTTCAACTCAATGTTTGAAAGAGATTCGGTTGTTGATGTACATGAGTTGAATTGCCAGGATACATGCTTAGGGTAGATAGAGTGTGATAGAATCGTGTGAATAATTTTGTTTAAATGCACGGTATGCTTTTTACGAGTGAAGGTCGAAGGATAAATTTTTGGTATAAGTTTAGGTTGTTACATGCTTAAGAAAGTATGATAATTGTAAGTATGATTAGGAAAGTTTGATTTATAATAGTCGAGCGAAGGTTGATACTTAGAGTGAACTTGCGAAACCGTAGTCTTGTTTATATCTCTCTCTTCCTATGAACTAGTTTCTTTCATTAAATTTGTTTATAAATTTGTCAGAAAATTGTGAATTTTTCAATGGTTCTTAAGTTCTCTTCGTACTAGTGAGATTTAAATTCTTGAGATCGACTCGCACTTGCAATTCATTATTATTGCGATCACGTACACTTGGGCGTGCGATTATTACGCATTATATGGTGTACTTGCGAGGTTACGCCTCGCTGTCCTACTTTGCTTTCGCCACAGATCCTTTAAGCCGCTCGAAGTCTTCTTTTTAGAGATCAGTGGGTGCGATTGCGTCGGCACTTCGTCAATCAATACATACTCTTGTGACCCTTGTCCTAGGTTTAGGGGTTCTAGTACATTGAGATGCTGAAATGTTTATCTCGCCACCGAGCAGCATCATTGATCGTGCGCGTTTTGTTGGGGTCGTTTTGGTCTATGGATATGGATTGACTATAGTGGCATTGGCTTTGCATTGGAGACAACGTCCTGGAGATGGGGTTTGGAAGCCCGGCTGTGGAGGCATGGAACGGATTCGTGATGACATGCCACTAAGGTGAGGTTTGTTCCCATGAAATCGAGGTCCCTCCATATTTTGAACCATCAAATCCAAGATTGTTCATGAAAGGAGTTCTTGGGCTTGCACCGCCTGTCGGAGGCATGTAAAGCCATGTCGGCCTTGGAGAAGGAGATCCAACAATTATTTATAGGTTTTATTGTTCAAGCTTTTTAATCGAATTCAATAAGTTTCAACAGATGGTGTCTAATTGTTCAAGTCGGAAAAACCCGAGATCAAACCAGTCACTAACGATCGGTTTATCACTCACGTCCCATGTGACAGCCCAAGACAACCATAAAAAAGTAAAACACAAAAATGTTGGCAATCATATGCATATTCCATAAGAATAGAAAAGGTTACAAATTTCTCGATTCAAAGATCCAAAACATGTGATTTTTTCTTTGGCAAACATGTTACTGAAAAATCCCTTAAAACCACAAAATAAGGTAAAATTCATCTAATAAAGCTTTTCTATAACAGGACAAATGAACGCCCTACACAATAGTAATAATATAATAGAAACACAGTTAGAAAGGAAAAGAAAAGAAAAAGAAAACGGCAAGAAATTATTATGCGCTCCCAAAGAGAGAGAGATGATGATGTGTTTATTGCTGAGCACATTGAACCCTTTGGCCGCCGGGGCCGTGCATGTCGTCATCCTCGTCATAGGCCTCCTGGGCAGCCTGGGCCTGCTTGCGGCGCATCTCCTCCTCGATGTTGACATCGTGGAGTGTGGTCTCCTCGCACTCGTCCAACTCCATGTCCGTCAGCTGAGCCTTGGCCCCGCCCGGCAGCATCGTCTCCAGCGCCTTGCACACCTCTGGCTTCAGCGACTCCGGAAACTCCACCGCGAAATGGATGTACAGCTTACCCTTCATGAACGGCCTCTGGTATATCGGCATTCCCTCGTCGTTTATCGCCTTGAATTGTTCTGCACCGCAGTCACAGATAGAGAACCAAATCAAACTTGTTTCTATAATACACCAAAAGAGGTATTGCATAACGACGAGTGTACATCTAATGTTGGCTGCTTCTCAGAGTGTCAGTTGTCCAACTAACCCCCAAAACCCGCCAATTGGTTAACCATAGACATATTTTAGTTAATGGTGGAATAGTATAAAATTAGCAGAGTTGGGTTAGCCTAGTTCATACATGTGAAGCGTATTTCAAGTTGAACTTCACACGTATTCTAGACAACTCCTAAACAATAGCGCCAATGACGGTCGCTCTTGAGTAGCCACAACATGGTGCGGGAGGGTTTGCAACATATATTGGATCGAACTGCAAGTTCCAGTACAGGAAAAAAAAATGAAATACAACTTACCAGGCTTGACTACTTCCCCAGGCTCAGACTTAATAAGAAGTTGTCTGCCATCAAGATGCGTCAATCTAAAGTGAAAGCCACACAGCGCCTCAGTCAGGCTCAGAGTGTGCTCATAAAATATGTCATCACCCTTTCGCTTGAACTTAGGGTGTTCCTTCTGTTGTAGAACAAACACAATATCTCCAGTAACGGTGTCGGGCTGCAAGGCAACAAAAAAAGACAATTATCCTGTGAACATTAAAGATCATCATCAATGATCTTAATACATTTATCCTATGAACACTAAAGATCATCATCAATAATATTGAAACACCGTCTTACCGCTTCATCAGCTTCTCCAGGGAACGTAATCCTCTGCCCATTTTGCATGCCCTTCTCAACAACAACTTCCAAGACTTTCTTCTCCTGGGCAACCTTCTCACCCTTGCAGTTCGGGCACCGATCCTTGTCGCTGATGGTCTCACCAGTACCTTTGCACTCATTGCAAGGGTGCTGCATCTGTTGAATCATTGAGGGACCCAGGTGCCTGATGGAGATTTTCATACCAGAACCTTGACAGGAATGGCACTTCATTGAAGCTCCAGATTTTGAGCCCTTACTGCAAACCCCACCAAAGACAAACCATCATTTGAGCGGCTTAAAAACATACCCATATTTCAGAAGGCTAAAAATTTACACATGGTGAGCACTAACCCCTTGCACTTGGCACAGAGCACATTGCGGGAGAGTGAGAGTTTCTTGGATGTCCCGTTGTATAGGTCTTCCAATGAAACCTTAAGAGGATGAATTACATCCTCACCGCGTCTCTGTCTTCGGCCTCTGCTGCTCCCACCACCTAGCAGCGGAAATTCCAGATGAGTTAAAAAATCCATATAAAAAAAACTTATGTAATTGGACATCAAATGATCAATCTTGATATTAAAGATGAGTAAAAAAATATACTTACCACCAAATGGGCTTCCACCACCAAAGAAGGACTGGAATATATCAAATGGGTCGTGGCCACCGCCTCCACCACCCATTCCTTCCTTAAGTGCATCCTCTCCATATTGGTCATAAATCTCACGCTTCTCTGGGTCGCTCAGAACTTCGTATGCTTGGGCAAGCTCCTTAAACTGAAAATCATATGCACTGGAAAACCATTAACAAAGCTCCACAAACCTCGAAAAATAAACTAAGCATCAAATCAGAGACACGGAGATAAAGTGGTTGAACTAAGGGATGGTAATACAAGGGAGGTGTAGAAACCATGTCATGATACTGTCTTTGACAATACACGCACTTAGTATCAGCATACTTAGTTCTACGCTTGTTCATAAACTACAAAGCCATGACTTATATGAAAAAAAAAATAGTCGCTGATAATTAATTAAATACACGTCACAACAGAGGGAGATTCGCGATTATCTTCCCCAATTTCACTGCTGCGACAGTACTAGAATTCTCCATAGTAATCCAGATATAAAGATTAATCAATTAGATAGATCTAAAACATCTCTAATTAGCTCAATCAGCGTGTAACAAAATCTCAAACCATCATACACACAATCTATCACTATACAAACAACAAAGCTCAGATAATAAACACGCAAGAAATGAACAAATGACTTTACCTTCTCAGGATCTCCACCTTTATCAGGATGATTTTTTATCGCAGCTTTCCTATACGCCTTCTTCAGATCATCCTGCGAAGCGTTCTTCGACACACCAAGAACCTCGTAGTACTTGGTGTTGTCGCTCTTCTTCGGCGCTCTTCCGAACATGTCTCCTCTGTATTAGGAATTCGAAACCCTAGATGCCTAAAATCGATATTAAAATTCAGAAGTCGAATTCCGAAACCAGGCAATAGAAATCGGGAACGGGAAAACCAGCTCACCGATCGAATACGCGAGGTCGTCGATCAACCCAAGGAGACTAATCGAAGAAAGTACAGCTTAGAAACGGCGAGAGAGAAAGAGGAATGAGAATGAAGTGAGATCTGGGGTTTTAAAGGAGAATGATGGACGGCAGAGATTTATAGTTAGAGAAGCCGAGATGAGGGGTACTTTCGACATTGACTGGAATTATAGATGTGTGGAAGGGAAACAGGTAAAAGAAGGATCTAGAATAATTTCATTTCCTTCAACAACGTACTTCATCTATAAATAAATTGCGCTTGAAAATTATATAAAGCTCGCAGTATTTTTATCCATTCACACACGCCACTTTAAACTTTATATATATGTATATGTATATTATACGACTAGTCAATTTAGCCATGCCCTGCCCATTTCTTTAAATAAAAGTAAATATACCTTAGATTATATTAAAAATGTGAGCTTCGCTATATTGGAATTCAGAATTATGATCTCATTAAAATTATTTAAAATAACCTTGTTGATGTCAAATTTGATTTTCAACACACACACGTTATAAAATATATTTGTAGACCGTTTTTCGAACGACAGACATTTTTTAGATTCATTCCGATAAGTATATTTTTTTTAGCTACTATATTTATGTGAATTCAATAATTTATTCAAATAAAATTGAAATATAACTTTAAATAACTAAAAAAATTGAAAAATAACTTAAACAAATACGTGTTTGAGATTGATTGAACTTCAAATGAAGACAGAGTTACATAAAAAAAATCAACACTCAAAATGAAAAATAATAATTAATATCTTCGAGTAGTCCTAATCTTCGTTTATGTATTGTTGAAGTTGTTGTTGCCGCGACGTCGATCTGGAGATACATGGTTGGACTAGAGAATTCATGGTGCGACATCAAGGATGACTAAAGCCCCGAGCTAGCGAAGAGAGTTGTTGCAAATTGATTTTTTAGGAATTGATTTCTTGCTGAAAACTAAACTATAAAGTCTTGAGCCACTTGAGCTTAAACATTCAACATAATGGATTCGGGTTAGGAGTTGCATTGTGAGTCGAACTTGTCATATTCATGGATTCAAACCATTGAGTTGGGCCAATGATTTACGATAAGTGATAGAAAATTATATGATGGCATGGGAAGTTCAATTTGTTATGTTCTATTAGATAAAATTTATATTTTAGACTCGATAATACTCAAATATTCACATTAGTTAAATTTCACTTAAAAGTTTTCAATAAAAAAAAATTAAAATACTTACTTAAACATTTGGTCACTCTCTACCTCACTTTATCGACTGTTTTTAATGATTTTATTGTTAAAACATATTAAATGTCGCTTGTTTAGTAATTACAAGTAAAATATATGTTAAAAATTAAATTGATTTAGTTAGATTTAAGTCGATTTTGAGACTTGAATTTAAAATAAAGATGGACACTTTAAATTATATCGTACGTAAGAAGAAAAAGTAGTGTGCAATAACGTACGATATGTATTTAACTTAACTACTTATGATAAAATTTATCATAATTTGTATTGTAATCGAAATTATTATACAAACACTATACAATAAATTTTTACCATAAAATAATTCAAAATGTATAAAGAGAAAGAAAGAACTAGAAAAATTTGAAAATAAAATAAGTATTTTTCTTATAAAGATATTTTTGTCCATTTTTTTACCTAAAAGCCTGACTATACATATAAGTGACTTTAAACATAATATGGTTCTGTTTGGCTAAACTTATTAAAGTTTTTTTAAAAGTAAATTACATTTAAGTGTTTGGTAAAATTATTTTTTTTAAAGATAAAAAATTATTAAATATTTGTAGCTAAAAACGTAATAGGTACAATTTGTAATTTTTGGAGTCCCATATTTTAGTTTATCTATTATATCTTATTTTATCTTATATTAATTTTTAATTTTAATATTCTTCCCATGTTTTTTAATCTAATTTTGTTGACATCAATGATATATTTTTATATACTAAAAATATCTTATTATTATTAATTACATTATATAAATACTTATAAGTATGTATTTATTTTATTAGATATTAAATCAATTTTTGCTAAAAGTAATTTTTTTTAAAAAAATTCCGAACAGCTAATTTCAAATTAGATTTCTTAAAAGCAAATCTAAGTTGCTTTGTTTTCGTGATAACATTCGTTGATAAACACTCAACTGCTATGGAATAATGGATATATGCATATATTATATATTGGTATATATGCACATATATTTTTCGTGCTTATGCGCATAAACAACATACAATTTATAATAATATACTCGGTCATAGTGATTTAATGTATTATATTGTTGTTGCGAAACTTCAAATAGTGTTTAAAATGAAGAAAATTACTATTTTTTTTTTGTAAAGAAAGTGTGTATATTAAAAGAAAATTAATACAATTCTTTATGCATAAATTATTGTCTCATACGAGTTGTGTATCACTTATGTAAAACTTGTGGTTAATTTTTCTTTTAGTTTTTTAGCAAAATTATAGACGACAAGTCGTGTGACAACTTTCGTATCGGCACACAAAATAACATTTACATAACTGGATCATTTGTGCCTCATCGGATTGCTTATCTGTAACAGGTGCCTCTGATCATGATCATGGGCCGAGTGGAGGTATCGACGTACGATGACAAGACGAATTTTGGTGTTTGGACCACCAAGATTCGAGCTCTGCTGTCTCATCACAAAGTTCTGATTGCGTTGGAACCAAAAAAGGACAAATGATCGAAAGATTGCAAAAAGTGTAAGGTTGAGATCGATGAGGAGGCCTATAACCTCCTTATTCTCAATCTGTGTGATTGTGTTATCAGAAATGTTTATGGTAACAACACTCCATTGTTATTGTGGGGTAAGATGGTTCCTCTCTTCTCTAATCAATCTGCACCTAATCTTGTTTATTTGAAAGTCTCTATGTTCTCGTTTAAAATGGACTCTGGTAAAAAGTATTGAAGATAACCTGGATGAATTCTTGAAATGTATTTTGTTGTTATATGGAATTAATCATGAATTAGACAATATCAGTGTTGTGATGATTTTGATGAACTCAATACCTGAATCTTATCAAGTTGTTAAAGATGATTTTCAATACTTTGGCACTGTTCCTAGTTATGACCTGTTATGTTCTACTTTGAAAAGTAGAGAATTAGAGTTAAGAAATGCTAAATCTAAATCATGATCTAATCTGTTTGTTAAGAATAAAATTGGTTAAAATAAAAACAAGAATAAGAAAATAAAAGAAAAATCTGGTAATAACAATACATACACTAGGAAGTATAATTATTGTGGAAAAACTAGTCATCTGAGAAATGACTGTTTTAAATGGATTGAAAAGAATAAGAATCTGGGAAACACCAACTCTGAAACTAACATATCATCTACTTCTAATTTTGTTGTTGAACAATCTGAAGTGCTTAATGTTTCTGAATGTCTAGTATTTATAATTGGATGTTAAATTCTGGGTGTTCTTTTCACATGCGTCCTCATAGGGAATGGTTTGATAACTTTGTGATTGTGTCTAATCAATGTGTTTGTATAGGTAATAATAATATCTGCAATATCATAAGTATTGGTAACATTGATTTGAAACTTGAGATTGGTAAAGTTGTAACCCTGTCTGATGTTAGACTGATCCCTGATCTAAAAAGATACCTAATCTCTTTAGGTAGTTTAGATAAAACTGGTTGTACATATTCTGCTGCTAATGGTGCTTTGTGTGTGTATAAAAACAATAAATTGATTTTGTCTGCAACTTTGATATTTGGTCTGTATATTCGAAATGGTTCATACTATAACATAAATGTAGATAGTTCACTTACAGCTGATTCTAACCAATCTTAAGCTTAATTATGGCACCTTAGACTATGACATATAAGTCATAAATGATTGACTAAATTGAATAAATAAGGAATAATTGGTAAAAACTCTATAACTCAACTGCAATTTTGTGAACCTTGTGTAATGTCAAAACAACATAGAAAATTTCCTTAGTATTGTTGATGATTACTCTATAAGAGTTTGGACATTCTTACTTAAATCAAAAGATGAAGCCTTCCTAAGATTTAAAGAATGGAAAACAGTAGAAAAAAAATCAAATTGACAAAACACTGAAAATACTTATAACTGATAATGGACTTGAATTCTGTAATTATGAGTTTGATAATTTATGCGTTGAACATGGTATACTAAGACATAAAACTGTTAGGAGTACCCCTCAACAAAATCATGTAGCTGAAAGAATGAATGGAACCCTGTTAGAAAAGGTTAGAGGTGTACTTTTCACTGATGGTTTGTCTAAGGCTTTATAGGGTGAAGCCCTTTATACTGCCACTTACTTAATTAATAGGAGTTCTAACAGTACTTTAGGTTTTAAAATTCCAATTGAAGTCTGGTCTAATAGGAAACCAAACCTCAGTCACCTTAGGATTTTTGGTTGTACTGCTTATGCCCATAATCGAGATGGTAAGTTAGATCCTAGATCAATTAAGTATGTGTTTTTAGGTTACCAGCAACAACAAGATACAAAGGAAAATATACTGTGGGATAAATCATCAAGAGGTATTAAAATCGTCATAAGTAAAGATGTGGTATTTGATGAAAAAAGTTTTGTGTCTAAAAACTTAGATCCGGTTGTAGAAAATTATAATGAAACTAACCTTAATAATACCAATAATACCTTCCAGGCGGAGCCTAATGTACCTATAAATGTAACTAATTTGGAAGCTGATTTACAACCTGATCAGGAGCCTGCAACAATGCATGAGCACACTGATCAAGTGGAACAGCTTGACAAATCCACTAAAGAAGTGTTGAAAAATTATCAATTGACGAGGGATAGGAAAAGAAGAGAGATTAGAGCACCTTCTAAATTTTCTTATGCCGATTTGGTATATACTGCTCTTTGTTGCTGCCCATGATCTTAAAACTGCTGAACCTGAAACTTATATGGATGTTATGAGTTCTGTTTCAAGTGATAAGTGGCATGAAGCCATGATTGATGAAATGAAATCTTTGAATATAAATAAGACCTGGGTTTCGGTAAGTAAACCCGAGTCTCAAAATTGATTGAATACATATGGTTATTTAAAATCAAGAAGGGTCTTACTGACTCTGATACTCCTAGGTTTAAAGCACGCCTTGTTGCTAAAGGCTATACACAACATGAAGGTATCGATTTTAATGAAATTTTCTCACCCGTGGTTCAGTCTAAAACTATTAGAATTGTTCTGTCTTTGGTTGCATATTTAGATTTGTAACTTGAACAATTAGATTTTAAAACTGCTTTTCTTTACGGTGACTTAGAGGAGGAAATTTACACGAGACAACCTGAAGGATATGTTGATAAAATTAAACCTGAACATGTTTGCTTGCTTAAGAAGTCATTATATGGTTTAAAACAAAGTCCTAGATAATGGTATAATAAGTTTGATTCTTTTGTGCTTAGTATTGGTTTTATTCGAAGTGAATATGATAGTTTGATTCTTGTTGTATGTTGATGATATGATAATTGTTAGTAAGTCTGTGTCTAAAATTAACAAGTTAAAGAGTGACTTGAATTCTGTATTTGATATGAAAGACCTAGGTCCTGCTAGGAAAATATTAGGCATGATAATAGAACGTGATAGAAAAGCTAATATTCTGCATATTCATCAAAACCATATTTAGAAAAGGTTGTATCAAAGTTTGGTAACTTATAGTGTAAGTCTGTCTGCATGCCTTTGGCTCCACATTCTATTCTAGATAAAACACAATGTCTTAAATCTAGATCTGAAATTATGAAAATGGAAATGATTCCTTATGCAAATGATATTGGTTCATTGATGTATGCTATGTTTAGTACTAGACCTGACTTGTCACATGTTATTTATGTTCTTAGTAGATTTATGTCTAATCCAGGAATTGATCACTGGAATGCTTTAAAACCTGTTATTACTTATGTAAACAATACATTGAACATATGTTTATGTTATGGAAAAAAAAGTGAATTGTTTAATCTAGTAGGGTATGTTGATGCTGACTATGCGGGTGATAGAGACAGTAGAAAGTCAACTACTTCTTTCTGTTTCACTTTAGGAAGTAACTGCATTTCATGGAAATCAAATTTACAATCGGTCGTAGCTTTATCAACTATTGAATCTGAGTACATAGCTGTTTGTGATGCATTTAAGGAAGCTGTATGGTTGCAGCGTTTATTGAAGGAGCCTAAACTGATTAATAAACATGTGACTGTATTTTCGGATAGTCAAAGTGCAATTCACTTAAGCAAAAATCATGTGTATCATGAAAGGACAAAACATGTAGATGTTAGGTATCATTATATTCGATATTTGATTGCTAGTGATAATGTAAAATTGGTAAAAATTGACACTGAGAATAACCCATCAGATATGGGAACAGAAGTTGTTACTAACGCTAAATTCAAGCACTGCTTGGATTTATTATTTATTGAGTGATTTTTGCAGGTACTTGAGCGATGATGTAGCTGAAGAAGTTGGTCGAGTCACTATGTGCGGTCTCGCCTTAGGTGGAGCTGCTGAGCTTCAGGTGGAGATTGTTGGGTGAAAGCCCAACACTCATTTTCCGAAGCCCAAAACTTTTCCGAGACCCATTACACTCCTTGGTGCTGAAGATGTCGTTTATGTTATGGGTCGAGTCCTAAAGTGAAAACGACACTTGTGTGCTATGAGTATTTAAGCCGTGTAACCCTAATTGCTTTCATAACTCTCGAATCTCTTTCTCTCTCTACCTCTTCTTCTCTCTCGACCCATTGTTAGGGTTTGCACCTGATCTTCTTGTTCGATTGTCTTGATCGTGTTTTCTTGTGAGAAACAGGCTAAAAAAAGCATGTGAGTCTGCGTGAGGGTGTGATACTGTGAGATCTTTGTATTGGTGAAGATCGATGGTGTATCGAGACAGTACATAGTAATGACCGAGGTTCTCCGCTGACCTCAACGTGCATGTAGACCATTTATTGGGTCGAAACACGATAATCCGATTGTGTTCTTCTTTTACTTGTCGATTTATATTCTTGTATGTTATTTTGTTTGAATATGATATTTTGACATTTAATCGGTAAAGAATCTAAAAAGAATTGCGCTTAAAACATAACAAGTTTGGTAAAGCTTAGTGTATGGTATCTTTCTATTACCACACTTGAGGTGTATATTGTTTTTCCATGTTGGTAATTCTATACAACGCATCATCATACTTTTAGTTAGTTTTTCAATTGATTCATTTCAATACTTGATAATTCCCAATCGAATTTTCTCTTTATCTAAAATCCAATACGATATCATCACGCTTCCTTAAAAAAAATTCGAGCTTTGTTAATTTTTTTATCAACTTTCTTGCACGCACATTTTTAATAAGCATCATCAATGATGGAATAAGAAGTTAGCAAAATTCCGAAACAAAGATTCACAATAAACTGTTCACTATCGCATTTACACGCTCGTACATTTAAGCACGAATTATAAATATATACTTCAATAGCGGAAAGCCCTACGATTGTAATCCAATGGTTAAAAAGACAATGAACGCTGGTATCGGGTTCAAATGCAATTAATCTACGGTAGAAAGACCCTCCAATAAATGCACCTCCACACTTTTTCCCTCAAAAAACTAAAAAATATTCGCAATTCCACGACTCACCGTATTAATTCTCACTTCACACACATTCTCTTTCCTTTCTCGGTCAGAGAAAAAAACCAGGGAGAAGTGAGAGAGAAGAAAAGAGAAGCGAAGAAGAGGCGCAAGGTAGCTCTAAAGAGAATATCGACATAAATATTTATATTATAACCTTTATGCTCGTTAGTATCTCAGAATAGCCGGCTGTTCGTAGTCTTTTTTTTTTAATGAGTTTTTGAGTTGTTTTTAGCGGTTTAGGTCCAATTCTGAGATATGGCCTTATGTTTCTACTTGAATTGAACAGTTTAAGTTTTCCACGTCTCTGTATTTCTTACATTGTGATTTACGCCGTATATTTTTAAATATTTTCGACTGTTTCATTGGCGTTCTAGCTTTGGTGTTGATGATGTGGTGGATTAGAGTTCAATTTGGTATTGGGTTTAGGGCTTTCGAAATTCGCGTGTATTCTGTTCAGCATTGTATTGATTTTCTGTTTGGTTGCCGAGAAAGTTGCTGGGACTGGGAACGCGAAGCTCTAATCGATTCTGGCTAAGCCAAGCAAAAAGCTAACATATCGATTTTGAAAAATGAGTACAAAAGTATAAATTTCTGTTTACAGATTCTTTTATTTTCTCTCTTCTCTAATAGTTTTGTTACTTATTCGAAATTGTTTGTTGATTATACCAAGTTGCTTTATGACTCTTGCCGAAAGAAAATAAGAATTATTCCTTATGATAAAAAACCATTCCGAAGAGTGTGCGTGTGAGTACATAAATATGTATATCTTCTCATTCTTTCATTTAATTTGTTTCCCACTCATTTTCTCTTGAATAATTTACGGTAAACATCATTTCATTTTCTCAACTACAAAGGTTTTACTTTATTTAGAAATTAATGAGCCCCATAAACAATTCAAAATTTGACCCTTTTTTTTTCCCTTTCTTTCTTTCTCTGCCCATATAAAAAGTCATCATAAACAAGGCTAAACCTGATGGAATAATCTCTCTATCCATACACTTAGTGATGGCAACAAGGCAATTCCAATTGCAATCTCAAGCTCAAGCGCACCTTCCTCCACGCTGTCCAACCCAGAAGAGACCTGTCCATGACTCGATTCCCGAATCGCAAAACCACCACATTTTATCTGAGTCGGGCTCGAAAGGAGGGTTGAGGCCTCTTCGGCGGTCGGTGAGCGATCCAGTGACCCTCTCAGACGTTGCAGACTCATTTTACGAGGAGGCTACTCAAATCTGTGGTGGCTCTTCTTCGATGTATGGCCCCAATTCTCCGAGGCAGAGAAGCGGGTCGCTGTTCTCCGAAAGAGCTATAGTTTCTGCTTTATCGGATTGCGTGGCTCAGGAGAACGGTCAATATGTGGACCTGATGCCAGATACCGAGCTCAATGCTGACCCGAGAATAGCTAAACGGTTTGATTATTGACTTGGTCTATATACACTTTGATACTCACTCTGTTTAACAAAAAATGCTTGGTGTATGTGTGCATTTCATTAGTATTATTATGAGCTATTCGCTGTAATATTGGATTGCCATTTGACACGTACAGGAACCCGGGGCAGCGCTCAAGGATTCGGAAGCTCCAGTATATTGCTGAACTCGAAAGGACTGTTGATGTTTTGCAGGTAACCGTTGAAGTTGAGATATTTCATTGTAGTCTGTAATGTTTCTGTTCATTTTTCTTTTTCAGTCTCTTTAGTACTTTTTATTCTTGGTTTTTTAGTCATATTTCTTTTTCTCCTTATTTAATTTTTATGACGCATGCTTAGAGATTCATTGACTGACCAACTGCCCTTTTTGTGTGTATGCTTTAACAAATACTTTAACAAATAAAGTATGTCCTTGTCAATAACTTACAGAATGTGTAACCTGGCACTTTACACTTGGAGCCACACAAAGTGACTCAATTAGAAATTAGTACTACTAGCACTTATCCTTTTTCATTTGAGCTCGAAGATTCATATTTCCTAGTTCGAGTTATGAAGTCACATATCATTTTAATGTAAGCCATTGTCGTAAAAAATTACCGGTTGTGGTTCCTTCATTTGTATTTGCAGACTTTGGAAACAGATTTGGCTGTGAGAGTCGCTTCTATGCTTCAGCAACGTGCTGCGATGTCCATGGAAAACAACAAACTAAAGCAACAGCTGGCCCGAGTTCGGAGTAAAAAACTTGCCGTGGATGGTAAGTAATTTCACTTTGCATTGTTTTGTTACTCTAATCAGGGTATTAGGTCTGCATTATTTATAACATTTCAGCATAAGGTCTATGTTTGGGTGTTTAAAGTGTTGTGTAAGCAATGTATGAAACTTTGAACAAATAGATGTGATAAGGGCTGAGTAACCAAACAAAGGTTAATGTCAAGAAATGCCGGTACCCTGTAGGAAAAATATGCTTTGGCTATTTGGCTTGGACCCAATATATAAAATGTTCACGAAATTTCTTATAATTACTAAATTTCACAGTCTTATAATTACTTAGTGTCCCCTGCTATTATTCAACTGGGTAATCCAACTTGAAGTCCCAGTCCAATATTTCCATGACCGAAACGGGACCACCTCAGATCCTGGTTCTGGCCCAATGGAGCCAGGGATCGTGACATTCCCAGTGATCTGTCCGTGTATACCCAAGTCTTTAGATGTCAAGCTCACCATCAACAGAACTGTCCTTGTTTAGAAAATAAATAGAAAGTGGATGGGACACGGTCCCCAGTTATTGGATTAGACTTTTTTTCCACTTCTAAATTGGTTTTCAGAATCAAATTTTGTATTTTAATGTTTTTGTATTTTAATATCTGTATGAGTATTTTTAATGCATTTGTCACTATTTTCATTATATTTTTTAACTTTCATTTATTTTATATATTCTTCATTACATAGCATTAAAAAATTAGCAAGCCTACATACGATTCGTTGAAAGTAAAACCCAGACTATGGTATATATCCGGGCTCCCGAGATCGTCTGACTTTATACCAAAGAAAGGCTTAGCATGAGAAGTGTCGTCATGTCAGTTTTTTGTGAGGTGCTCAAATGGTCAGGATATTAAAGATTCTTGGGCGAGTCAGTAGGTGGAATTTAGGATCTTCTTTTGTGTGAATAACAGGCTCTTGAGAACCAAGATATGTAATCGGCTGGTTCATAAAGTTGTATTAGGATTATATTTCTTTTATAAATATTTTTTCAAAAAACTGGGTAATTAGTCAACCTAACCATAATATATTTGTATTTAGCCAACTGTTTGTTAATTTGTTGTAAATAATCAGCGTGCTTACGTGGCAGACTTATTTCGATTTTTTCTTACCAGTTTCCTCTTTTTCGTTTTTTGGAATGAACGGGAATATATTTGAGCTAAATTGGTCCAAAAAAAATTGTAAATAGTTTGAACAGGCCATTTACCAAATGTGGGCTATATTAAGAAAAAATCTAATTTTCATGGCTTGTAATTACATCAACCAATATTTTATTTGTAAATACAGTTGTGTTTGTGATTACAGGGGAGCATCAGATACTGAAGAACGAGGTAAAGAGATTGAGGACAGATTTATCAAACTCAACAAATGGTAAACTCAGGATGTGCTTTGGGCCGAAATCCCCAGCCGAGGCAGGTGCTTTAGAGGCAATGCAAATGGCACTGGATATGAAGAATCTTAATCTGTACTGAAGCTACCTAAATTAAAAAAGAAATAGAAAAAAGAGAAGTAGGGGTAAATCATCATGGTTTTTTTAGCTGATTCACCTTCGAAGAAATGGCTCTTTTGCTTTTGATGCTTTCGTGTCTAAAAGCGAAATTCAGCCATGAGAGGTAAAAAAAAAGAACATGATTAGGTTGATAATTTTCTTGTCGCTATAATCTTCCCTCAAATATTTTTGCACAAAGAAGACACTGGCTTCATCTTTAATTTAAATTTGATCTTTTAACCGTAGTTGCCTTTGGCACGTAGGTTGTATATATATATATACATATATAAAATGCCATAATCTTCTTGAGTTACAGCCCCAGAGTGACCGTTCGACAGGTTTAGCATGATTCTTGATGCTAGTAAAATTCAGCTCAAACTTATTTTGGAGATTTAGTTTGGTTTCCGTGAGTAAACGTTTGTGCAAATAATTATTCATGTTTTAAGTGAGAAAACGTTTGCTTCTCAGTACCGCAATAATCAGAATCATTAGCACGCCTAATACAAATGGACAAATTGAGACATTATTATTGCATCATAATTACTTATTTAGCACTTTGTGTTTGTAGGCATAAATCAAAATAAAGAGTTTTTAGATAATAATACCCTTTACATTTAAATATCCAGAAATTTTATTAATTTGGTTTTTCTCTCTCGCCGAAACTCAAATATTCCCGACGGAAAAATGTCTAACCAGGCCATTTTTTTGATTTCGAATGCAGATTTAACCTTGCTAATTTTTTAGAAACTATTTGTTCAAAATTTAACTTAAATAAATGGAGGTCGAAACATTAAGTTTCTTTTTTTCAACTTAAAAAGGAGTTAATGGTTGGGAAGATGCAAACTTCAGTTTCGAGTATAATCTCCTATGTATGAATATAGAAAGGGTAAAATATATTAAAATTTATGGAATATGACATAAAATATTGAAACAGTGTAGTAAAATCTCAAAAATGTAGTACGAAATTAATCAAAATAAATACGTTATACATGAGATATGACGAAGCAAAATTAATACGTTATACATGAGATACGACGAAGATGGGAGAAAATCAAGAATACAAGTTTAAGAAAAGACAAATGGATCAGAATAGTTAAGAGAAGAGAAAATATCGCGCTAAAATTTAAATATTTAAACACTTTGACAAGTGGACCACTGCCAATAACAAGGCGGTGGACTAGATGCTCGCAAGCATATCTGATGCGTAGCGAACAAATATAGAAGGGATGGAGACTGCGGTGGAGATCCTTGACTTGTTGCAACTCGGATGAACTCCGTAAGGCCCGCATTGAGCTCATCCATAAGTGCACTAAGCAAACGGGTTTGGGAATTTCGGATTAGTCTTGGACTTAAGTTGGCCGAAAATCTCCTAGGGATATGCCCTAAGGGTGGCCGAACTGTAGCCTTGAAATTCTCCTTGAATTTCTTTCTTGGGAGAGATAATCTCTTCCATAGATAGTGATTTGATGGATGAGAGAGATTGTAGATTCGCTGTTGAGATATAATGGCCCAGATTAAATCCAATATGAGAGAATTCTCTCAAAGGTGAGAATATCTCTAGAAGGAGGAAATATCTCCTAGAAGGAGAGAATACCTCTAAAAAAGGAGAGAAAATGTTTCAGAGGTTATTTCCTTCTAAATGTTATAAATAGGGATCAAATGAGAAGAGCTATTTCATTCGAAAATAACATAATCTCTCTAGAAAATTTCGGCCAAGTCTCTCTCTCTCTGACCGAACTCTTTCATTCTTCGTTCCCCTGGGAATTGCAAATTTTTTTCCAAGAAAATAGGAGTAAGAACCCGAAACACCTGGTTTCAGAGATCTAGTGAGATATCGATTGTGCCCACTCATATGTCTTATTTGTCTCGGAGATTACATTTCGGAAAACTACAGTGTCAACCTGGAGTACTCAGATTCATTAGAAAGACGCAACAAAGAGCGTTGGATTGGAGCGTTCTGTAGCAGACCCAAAACTCGTACGTTTTCTAATAAACTTCTTCTTATATATCGGTTCCTGAATTGTTTTCATTATTAATTAATAAAGTAAATTTAGATATTGTTTGGTAACTATAATTATTAATTGGCTATTGTGAACGTAATTAATATTTTTCCGCACTTAATCTGGTTGCCTATGCGAATCATTCATTAATATGTGATATCAGAGCGATTGTCCGTGTCTAATACTCACTGATTACATCAACAAGCAGTATTATAGCAATTGTACGTGTCTGATACACGCTTGATTCACCAGCAAGTGGTATCAGAGCAATTGTTCGCGTGTGATACTACAATGGATTCACCAACAACTGCTTGGTCCTCATCTTCAATTTTGGCTTCTATGTTGGCTAGGTCGATGATGATTCTGTTGAACTCATCCAAACCATCTAATATTGGTTTATCTTCAGAGATCTTGAAACCGAATAACTTTCCCTTTAGGTGAACTGTTTTTGTTATTGACTTTGTCATATAAAGAGATTCGTGTTTTGATCAAAGCCCTGTAGCAGACTTTTCCTTTGAAACTTCTTGCAGAACCTTGTCTCTGAGATGTATACCCCCTCAAGACGTGTCTCTAATTGCTTAATGAACTCCTTTTGTATTGCTAATTACAATCTTATAATAGTTTATGAAACATCTAATCAAAACCGGTTTGATAGATAACTAACAAACTAATTTTGTAAATAACTGTATAAGGATTATTTGCTTATTAGAACACAAACTACGCGCATACAAATAAACGACCATGGCAATCAAATCGATGGGGGATCTTAAGTCTTTGCCCATTGATAAAAAGTCTACATTTTATGGCAGCAAGGTAAAATACTTGTTCCTTAATTGTTTTCGGAAGTGGGTATACTTTGAATGATCATAAAGTAACTGGTGGTACATGTTGAACTTTCCCTAAAATGTGTAATGTCTCTCTAACTACTTGACGGAGACATCATTTGCTTCCAAAATTCAGACAATGTGGGAGGTGAACAATGAGCACTAGAGCTCAGGAGAGACCTCAGTGAGGCACACAGGAACAAGCAATCAATGAACCAGATTGAGACCACTCTGGAGAAATTTTTTGCCAAAGGCATTAGTCGAGAAAAGATCGAAGGCACATAAGGGACGACTTAAGAAAAGAGTTGAGGATTTGGAAAATGGCGCTAACATTTCAAAAGCAGCTTTTTCGTCCCAAACAAATTATGATGTTGTCAGTGATAAACAAATATTAGATTCAAGAATTCGATGATGATCCGGTGAAATCAAGAACCAAAGAAGATAAATGAAAAGGAATTCAAGAAGAAATGATTTGATAACTAATCATTGAATTGCTTTGATTCTCTCACTCGAATCTATTCAAATACAAAAGCCATCATTGTATAAATGGCATGTCGTTTATATACACTGTAAATTACAAAAAAACGACAAGTTGAATGTTATGTATTGGTGGAGAGAAAGTGAAAAGTTAATGGACTTATGTCAAGTAAATATCACAATTCCGCCATCAATAATAGAGTTATAATTGTAAATCTTCAAAAACTTGTTATCTCATTTTTCAATGCGTCCACGTTTGGGTTCCATACTTTGGAACGATAGTTTTTTAGTGAGTTCTATTGATTCAAATAATTTATAATATCATTTTTAACTCTCTTCTCTTGTATACTAAACATCAAAATAATAAATACATCCACTTAAATTCTTTTATATTACTTCGTTATTTCTAAATTTTCCCTATCAATTTTTAAGTAAAATTGAAAAAAAAAACACAAAAGAAGTTGCATTTTGACAATCTCTCTATATTATTTCAAAAATTAATTTATCACGACAAATGTAAGGACATACAATAAAATAAAATAATTAACTAACATTTAAAAAGGGGATGAGTCGGCTCATTGGAAAATGCGGTAATGTATAGAATTTCCGTATAGCGTATAGTTATATACTAGGCTCCAAATCTCGACTTTCACCTTCATCTTCACATATATGTTCATATGTACAACACCGAGTTTGACGGGTACTTTGTTCAAGTATCATCGTACTTTGTTCTACTATAATAAAATCCTAGTACTTATTTAGTGTTTAACGAAATAGCAAAATGATCATTTTTTCCCTCTTTCTATTCCAGTTTCGAGTTTCTTCTAAAAAAATTAGCAAAATGATCAACTCACACATTTATTCATACACGACAGATAGCAATAAGAAGAGTCGCAAAGGGAAGTTTATCAGATTCTTGCATGAATATAAGCGGAAACAGTTGTAACAATAAGAATGTAAAGCTACAAATGAACTGAGATGTTTTATTCATAATAAATTAACAAGCAGTTATGGTAACAATCACCTAAAGATCAATTCAAAATTAAAACAAGTGTAGCATCTGCACAAAATGTTTACAAGGTCAAAATACAAGTGATGTTTATGTTCTAATCACGAAGCGATGCACGAGGGACAGCTGGTAACCCAAAATCCTCCTCGGCCTGTCAGAAACATTGGTGTTTGAAGAGTTATTACTTTTGCAAGAAAATCAGACTACCAAGTATAATAAGAAAAAGAACATAAACAATCATCAAACCAAAATAGCTATAGAGTTTCACCAAAGAAATGAAAACATACATGGGCATTTGATCGGCCAGCATGTCCAATCGGTGCTGTAGGCAAGTTAAGTTCTGAATCGTAATCAGATTCCTTGTCGGGTTGGAGATATGAAGGAACTCCATCAGGTTCAGACTCCATGTCTGCTTCTAAAGCATCAAGTTCTACAGAAAGGAAAATATATAGGTTGGGATGTTAAGCATTTCCACAAGCGCTCTCAAAATAGAGTGGAATTATTTAAGCATTTGGGTATAACAAATAGCCAGTTTTTATCTGAACATATTGTTCTTTTATATTTTATAGAGGGATCCAAAAAAAGGGCCCAAGAGCAGTATAACAGATCGACATTTTGTTGATTTTCTTTTAACTTACCACCCATAAGATCATCCTCGTCAATATCATCAGGCACGTTATAGCTCCGACCAAGTGTTTCTTGGATTTCAGAGCTCACATCCATCAGGTCCATCATCTCGTCTTGTAAATTCTATATATGTCAAATTTGTAATGCCACATTTCAGATACTGCTAGCTGTTCGGTAATAAAATAAGAATGAAAGGCAAGTTCAAGAGTTGAAGAAAGAAACTACTTACATCTATGTCTTGAATCTTTACAGTTTTCATCATTCCCTTCAACTCTTTATTGGCTGATTTTAGGGCCGTCATCTGAGAAGATGAAAAGAGAGCAAACAATAACAAGTTCAAGCACTTAAAAAATCTTTCAAATGGCTCCAACAAACATCCACCACATCAAATTAGACTGAAAACTTGTTACAGAATGAGAACAAGAGAGCCCAGCAGGGCCTATACATATCATTTTCTTATCAGATTCTTATGGTTGAGAATCCCTCCTAATCACAAATGATCTATATCCTAAGTCTCATGAGGTACGCAGCCGATTCCAATCATGTTAGAGAAAAAGCTCCACTTGTACGGCCCTGCATTGTGTCCCTTGAGGTGCTACGAAGAAAACAAATATCCCAACGTGAATAAACCATTTGCTCCAGTACGAAAGTTGATAGGCTAGTAACTCCTCAAATATCGCACAGTTCTCATATCCTTTTTCGATGAAGTCCCCATTTAGACTTCACATATTACAAAGACATACTAGTTTTTTAAGATTTCATACTCGTGGGAGAAAACAAGAAACAAAACAAAAATATTCTCTGCAGCAGAGGAAAAGGAAATGCATTACTTACTTATATTAGTCATATATCAATTACCTTTTTTTCTGTCCGAAACCTAGCATATTGGTGTACTAAAAGTACATTAGCTATTGCTACGCAGATACCTCTTATAGAGATTAGAACCCATGACCTCTTGGAAATAAACCAAGGACTGACTGTTAGACCGAAAAGAATGTTATGTTCTAACTTCTAACTCTCCAACACACTTTATATTTGTTGAAGATTTCAGTGGCACCCCAAATTGTGACTAATAGCTAAATTGGCAGCTACCAAAATCAATACACTACCCACCAGGATTACAGCCAGAAACGAATTTCTGAAGGTGGAAGATCAAAAGTAAAAAATCCTTAAAACAACTAGTCAGAAGCTAATACTCCAAATGAATAACTAAATATTTCAAAGCAGTTCGGAAGCTTACAGTTTGCTGAGCATCTTTGATGCCCTCGGAAGCAAACGCCACTTGATCGAGGTTGAACGTCTGATTGTACAACATGTCACGTTGACCCTCATACCTGCCAAGCAGTTTTTCCACTTAATCAGATCATCAAACCAAGAATGAAAAGAATGACAAAATACCACTTCAACTTTGTTCAATTGATCAAAGAGGGACGTACATTCTCTTTTGCTTGAGAACCCTCATGGCTCGAGCTTTTACGGCTTCTTGTGCAGGCCCAGGCCTTGTCCTCTTAATTTGCTCTTTGTATTTACTAAGTTCTGCATCAAGCTTTTTAATTTTTTCCTCCACAGAATCGCCTCTTTTGCCAATCTGAATGTAATATAAAACACATTTGATCTCTTGTTTATTTCCTTTTTCGGTAAGGAAAAAAAAACTAGTTGTTGATAAAATTCATAGAAGAAATATCGTGACATAATGTTATTCATGGATTTGAGATTGACGCGAAATGTGAATTTCATAATCATGATAATCCAGGTCTTATTTATTCAGGCCAGTTAACAAAACAAGGATAAACCCAAACCGATTAGACGGATAATTGGCCCAATTAAATGTTAAGGCAACATCGATTACAAAACCCTAGTAATCAATCGACTCTGTTCACAATAAAAACAAATAAACAAAAAAGAAAAATGATAGGAATAAGAAGAGAGATCGACGAACCCGATCGGAGGCGTCTTGAATGGAAGGAGGTGGTTCTTTGTCTTTCTTAACGCCGAAGACTCTCTTCATTGTTCTTTAGAGAGAGAATTTGGGATTCGAGAGGTTTTTCAGTTGTTGTGGACTTTTGGTTGGTTTGAGTGTTAGATTTTACTCGAAATTCTTAAGCTTTTTCTAGTTCTAGTTTTTCAGACACCGCACGGAACGTAAGTTTCCAAGTTTTTATGGATTGTAAAATAAATGGGTAATTTCCTTCTTTCTTTTTTGAAGGCTAAATGGGTAATCTCCCTTTCCTGCGAAAAAGAACAGAGAAACTTGTACGAAGCTCCGTGTAAACGAAGGGAAAATAGCTGCAAAAATTTGTAACCTCTTACTTTAAATATAGTTTAGTTCTCATTTTATTTTTTTCGTCGAAATTTTTTAATAAATTGTGTTTTAAGTTGCATTGTCACTGTTTAACGTTAAAAATTGACACCTACACGTGTAAGATTGAAAAACTATTTAAGCGGCCGACCGCACTTTTAGTGATGAGGGCGTGAGATCAACTCATTATTTTGAGCAGAGAAACGGCTCACTGACACTATTAATGAGACAACTGTTTAATGGTATCTACTATCTTCGGTTATCTCACTGTGTTTGATACATCATTATCTCACTCCCGCTGCTTAAGAAGAGATGTATGCATTGGGGAATCTAAGAAAGACAAAACGAGCACAAGTATGATTATTTAAAGATACATTTCAAGAATCATCTAATCATCTTCGAATGAATTCTTAACATTTAAAGAAGCATAAATGCATTAAATAAATCGAATGACAAGACATAATTCCAAAAACCAAACCAACTCGATATTTTTTCCATGCCGATACTAAAAATTGATGCCTTACCACTTGGCTATACTCCCCGAAGCTCATGTGGTCCAGAACATTAGGAGTATAAAAAATTCAAAGGGAAGAAAAGAGTTGAATTAATGCATTGGTGCACCTATTTTTTTCGTCATCTTAGGCTTCTGGTCTTGTCAGTATCAACATTAAAAAAGTTTTCCAAATACATCAACTTACTATGGATCTTCTCATGTTTGTTTCTCCTAAGAGCAGAGGACAGAAAAACGGCATTTATTCTAGGAAGTAAATCGAGAGTTACGCTTAGGAGGGTTATCTGTTATCTAACAATCTCGCACACCAGCACCACTCATGCGTACTTTCGAGAAACACCAGGTAGATAAGTCAACAGCACACAGGTGCTATATATCGATGCAGAATACAAGAAGAATATGAATTGCCTCTCATTGATGTGTATTTACCTACTTAAGGTCGGGATAGCCATTAAGATCATTCTACACCAACACTTTAAAGCAAATGTATTCAAAGTGTCTTTATGTCACTAGGCATTTAAGAATCCCTATCCCTCTTATAGTATCGTTCTAGAGAGTGAAGCATCTATGGATCAGTAAACAGAGAAGAGAAATATTCACCACCGGACCCCCCTGGAACTTGTGAAAGAATTGGAAAGAATGGGGACAACAATAGAAACAGGAACCCACACATTGCTAAAGATGCATGAGCTCTATGACTCTTTGTTGTCAGATGAAGCAGCATCGGTCCGTACCTTAGTTCAATTTGGTATAACGTGGGTCTTCAAAATCCGATATCCATTATAGCTGCTGCAAGGAGGATGATGATAAAGATAAAGAGGTGTTCCACATTAGAAAGAAAAGTCGGGAAGGAAGAAGTAACCGACATTGATTATCTATCATTTTTCTCCATCAAAAAGTCAAAGGCATTAAATAAAGAACTGGATCGACCAGAGTCATTCAAATCGATACCTTAATATAGGACTGAAATGAAAATGTCATTGAATGCTTATTCTTTGTTAATCTATGAGTTCTTCCCGAAGGTACCATCCCCGGATGCTAAGATGCTTTAGGATCATAGGCTCTGGTAATCAAGTAATCGGGCCCACGACGAGTTCCCTGAACCCATAGAATAAAGGTTTGTTTTTTCGGACAGAACAGACCTTAGTGAAGTAAAGAATTGTTAATGGTCAAGTCAACACAAATCATGGTAGTTCGATCGTATGAAACTGGCATGCATCCTGGCTCCCAAAATTCTTTCATATAATTCCAGTCATTTTTCTTGTTGCTTGATCTTGGAGTCTCTTCTTAGATGAAGATCATATCGCTGCCTTTCGTCTTTGGATTCTCGAGCAACCACGAAAGTTTCTACCACTAGAGTCTTCGAGCGTTTAAAGAGTTTAGTGAGTGGGCACTATTAACCAATATGAACCAAGAACAAGTCTTGCATCATAAGCTAATACTCTAGATCAAGTGAGGATCTAGTTGTCAAAAATAAAAGACTATTTGAAACAGAGAGAGAGGAATATGGTCGGCTAAAAGAGAGAGAGAGTAAGACCAAAAGTTTATTTACACATCTGTACGTGAGGCTTTATTTATAGGAGAATAAAATACAAAAAAAAGGTAATTACCCTTTCCTATTGTGTATTCATGACACAATATTTGATTTCATCATCCATTTCTCTTCCATATGGTCGGCATCCTATGTCATAAGTGAGAGAAATTTGTTTCCTCAGTTAGCACATTTGTTTCTTTCTCAAAGAAATTCATTTCCTTTTTTCTTTAGAACAATTACCCATATACAATAATGCACCAAATAAAAAAAAAAATTTCTATATCTCCCTTTACGTAATATGGCCGGCCATATGGGTGTTTACACACACATATTTACTTCCTAATTTGTTCACAACAAAATAAGGAACAACCCTTCACATTATTGCCCATACAATAACATGTCACAAAATTTAATTCACTAAGCTTGAAAACCAATTTTCAGCTGTGTGACTTTAAATCAATTTGTGAAAATATTCAAAATCTTATTTTGACATTTTACATCAATTATCCTTAAGGACGAAAATACCCTTTACACCATTTTCGGAAAATACGTCTAGTTCAGCAATTGAACTTATTTTGACTTAACTTCTAGTTTAACAAACTCTACTCTATGATAGTGACCTCATGGACCCAAATGAACAAATCTTTAACTAGGACTCTTGGACTCAAAGTTCACAAATTTTTACAAGTGTAATGTCAATTGGCTCTACTAAAGAGTTGACACTGAAAATCTATTGGTTCAAATGAATATATTTTCTACTATAAAAATCTACTTATTTATGATGAACGGATCCACTTAATATTATCGAACTTCATGAATATCATCAATTAGATGTGATTCATAAAATTACCATTTTACTCTTCTAGTTGTTATTTCCTCAACTCCTTTAATACTTGTGAATAAGTTAGAAATGATGTATTGACGAGGAGCTAACAAGTCACAAAGTTTCATCCAAAAGAATCATTTATTCTATTTGGACACCGGCCTGTACATTTATTCACAATCCAAGTAATAAAGCATGAAGTGATATACATTGCATTTCAACAATCTTGTACATGAATTCCATATCTATGAGAACTTCACAAAGTATACTCATATCAACTTCATAACTCAATACATCACCAATAGGGCGCATCTAGTTCACAAATTTGGATATAGAGTGTAACTTTCTCTAATGAATATATTGAAGTTATGAAAAGACATGTTCAGAATTAAGGTAAGCACGATGCAATTCATACATAGTGACCTTTAGTCATAAGAGATTAAATGGTTGATTCCTACATTATCTCTAAATGTGCACTTGTCAATTCAGTATTTCCGGAAAATACACTGGAAGAACTATAGATTTCCTAACTCTCTATGCCTCGTAACCAGATATCATAGATTCTTCCAACAATCATACTAGGATCAATAGTCCGTTGATCTTTAGATTGTGAATATTTTGTTTTAAGCAAACCATGAAGAGTTTGTTCACGCAAATCTACATTTGTCTCTTCATACATTGTTAGGTTTGATTAAGGACTATAAAACTATTGAATATCATAAATATTCAATCAAGCGAAAAAGGAATGAATGAACGTTTTAAATTTTATTAATTTAATCAACAAATTACAATAAGGACGTATGAGAGATTTATATCGATATGCAAATAAATAATATTCTTGTGGGCATCTCTGGCAATAGCGAAATCACACGATGATCGACTAAAGCGTCTGTCGGAAGAGAGTCGCGACGATCGGCGATAACGATAAACAAAGGAGGGCAGCGACGATTGGAGTTCAGGGAGGTGGGTTTGAGCGTGGGGTTTCGGGTCGGTAAAATAAAAATTTAAACAAATGTGAAAATTGGATATATTGGGTCGGACGAGGTTCGCAACAGCCGGATAAAGCGAGAAACGACGGAGGTAAGGTCAGAGGTGTACACGGAGTTCACGAAAGTGAAGATAGAGGTGAATTTGGGTCGGTGAGAAGAAAGTAAAAAAATAAAATTGTAAAAAGTGTATTTAATGCAAGAGAAGGGAGATGAGAGTATTATGAATTTTGCACTATCCACATATGATTATCCTTTTGAAAACATAAAAACATTTTCAAAATGTCAACTCCTATGATTATCCTTTTGAAAACATAAAATCATTTTCGGAACCTCTTAAATCATTTTCGGAACAGAGGCTTTAATAAGGGCAAATTCTATTCCAGATATTAGACGGTAAGCCCAATTCAAAGAAAAAAAGCCCATACTATGTTATTCGTTCTCTTCGCCTTCCTGATATAGCTTAAAATTCCCTCTCAATTCGCGCACTCTGACATTCCGTTTCATTTTAGCACCGATCGCGACACTCACACAGAAGTCCGATGCCACTCTTCGTCTCCGACGAGGAGTTCTCGCTCCTCTGCGACGACGGGACTGCGCTGGCGGAACGAGCCGACGCCGTAATTTTAGACCTCCGGCGAGAACTCGACGCCGTTGCGGCGCGCGCAGAAGCTGCCTCCATCACCGCCGAGCAAACCAGCTGTCTCCTCGAGCAGAAGTTTTTATCTCTTTCCTCCGAGTTCTCTCTTCTCCAGTCCCGTGACGATGAACTTCGGGCCTCGCTCGACCAGAGCTCCTCCGAGCTCGCTCAAGTCCAGACCCAGAAGCAGCAGCTCAGTGTCAAAATTGTACGGGATTAGGGTTTTATGTTTATGTGTTGTTTTTCAACGTTATGGAGTTTGATTAAGATTTTAGAATCTCATCTACTGTAGTTTATGGTGAAGTTTATATTTTTTCTTGAACTTCGCGTAATTGCCTTGATATTGATCACAGGTGATGTAGATGTAGCCTTAGCCTTGTGTCTTAATTTTCTGGTGTACTATCAATCACCAAGCGTAGAAGTTGGATGCAAGTATCAAAGGATTCGTTTTTTTTTCAGTGTGGCATTACTAAATTTTGTGGTTATGTTGACAAGATTTGATTTTTGTCTTCATATTTTAGTAACACTACGTGAATGCAGTTAGGATTCTGTAGAGAAAAAAGGAAAATGGTTTTAGTTGACAATGTCTATTCAGTTCGAGTTGCTGTATGTAACTAAGACTTGTAAAGGCTATTTGTTTGTTTTATTTAACTGGGATTTACAAATATTCGTTTGGGAATTATGTAGATTGAGAAAGACGGGGTGATTGGGAGGTTGGAAACTGAGGTGTCAGAACTGCATAAGTCCAAAAGGCAGCTGATAGAGTTGGTGGAGCGGAAGGATTCGGAGATCAATGAGAAGAATGTTACCATCAAAACCTATCTGGATAAAATTGTATGGAATTTCGTTGCATTGCGTTGTTTTTCGTAAGAATTTCAGTGGTTTTTTTTTATTAATTTTTGTGTTCACGTTTACCGGTTTGCCGATGGTGAAGGTCAACTTGACCGATAATGCTGCGGAACGGGAGGCTCGGCTGAACGAAGGCCAAGCAGAGTTGGCGCGGTCCATGGCTGCATGTGCTCGGCTTTCGCAGGTTAGCTTTATTTTTAAGCTTTGTTTTTATCATATACAATAGGCGTTGGACTAGTGTCCCTAGGTCTTCCGAACACTGTGATTTTATGCAAAACTCGCATGAGACTCTAGAATGATAATTGAGTTACTTTTCACTACTATCGGGGAAAATTTCCATTTTTGAATTTTGACATGGTATTTTTGGTTGATATTTTGGGTTTTGGCTTTTCTCATTTGGGTTCACGTGGTGTTATGCGTTGGATAAGTGGACGAGCATTACTCTGTCTCATCCTTTTTCGGAAATCTTATTTTTGCTTTTCTTTTTTATATATGTAGTTGTTATTTTTTAGAAAAAAGCAACTACTGTAGTATACTTATCTAGTCGAGTGTGAAGCATGAGGGCATTCTTGTGTATTTGAGTGTTTAGAGCCGAATGCGCTGATAACTCCTATAGAGCGCTCCTTGCGTAAATCATGAAGCTATGAAGTGGTGACTTTTTGTCATAATGTTGCCTTAAGGGTCTTACTGCTAAGGACTAACCCCGAGTTTGCTAGTTGCTTTCTTCATTTGTTTGTAGTTACTATTCTTTTAAATTTGATTCGGATCTCTGGAGATCACATTGTCATGTATGGTTCTGAGCAGGAGAAAGAGCTTATTGACAGGCACAATACATTTCTTAACGATGAGCTAAAAGCAAAAGTGGAAAGTTATAATGAAATGCGAAGAAAGTATACTGATACTGAGGCAGAAATGTCATCAAAAGTGGCAGATGTAAGTTCTGATTTAAGTTTTAGTTTGTGAAGCTCTGCTTTTTATAATTGGTTTTATTTTCATATACATTCATGTTTCGGGAAAACCAATGCCGATGAAATTATTATCCATTATAACATACTTAGGTTGAGAGACAATTCAATGAATGCTCGGCCTCTTTAAAGTGGAACAAGGATAGAGTGCGTGAACTTGAAACAAAGCTGAAGTCGCTACAGGAGGTGGTGATATTTATAGCTTATTGACGAATCTGTAATGTCTAGTCTGATTTATCTGGCGGACTTACCTGTTTCTTTCATATGATCAGGAATTACATTCAGCAAAAGATTCGGCTTCAAAAAGTGAGGAGCGACTTTCTGCCGAACTCTCAACAGTAAGTTATGTAGGAATTCTGTATTTTGATTTTCATGCTCATTGCTTGTAAAAGTCTTTTGTGTAAACCATGCATTTGACTGTCAATTATAGAAATCAATTTGAGTAGAATTACAATGGTAGAAGTAAAAAAAGGAGATAAGTAAAATGTGAAAGATAAAAACCCAGCCCCGGTTACATCAGATAGCTGCCCGACACTCTTTAATACCACTGATTAAATGATGTGATTTTCTTTCTCGTGCTTTTAAGATCTATATGCATCATGTCTACAAGGTAAAGTTAGGAATCTGAAGAATGTGTTAAAAACTCTTTGGTTGTCTCATGCAACCACTACCTTTTCGTCCTATTTTTTATTTTTAGGGTGTTATATCCTCTCTGTTATTTGTCTTATAGCGTAATAAGTGGTAATTTTTAATCGATTGCAACTTTGCAGGTGAACAGGCTCATGGAACTATATAAGTTGAATTCCGAGGAATGGTCCAAAAAGGCAGGAGACCTTGAGGGCGTGATCAAAGCTTTAGAGGTGCATTTTATGCCCTTATTGTTTTTCTCTGTAACTATATAAACATTTTTGCGTCTTCGCTTAGTTGTTTTGTCCCGTTGAACTTGTTACTCTGAGCAGACACGCCTTACTCAAGTTCAAAATGAAAACAAAGAAAAACTCGAACGCGAAGTATCTGCAAGGCAGCAATTTGAAAAGGTTAGCTAGCATTGTATATTCTTTCACTGAGAAGGTCAACACTTACAGTATAAACGGCAGTGGCTATCTTGTAGCATCTCATTTGATTTCAATTTGTCAGATTGACCCTTTGGTTCGATGGGAATTATTCTGCTTAGTGCTGAAATCAGTAATACACTAAAAATTGCTAGTCAGCCTGTATAGAGAGATATCTTTTCTACCCTGTTATTTTTCTCCACAACCAAAATTTCAGCATAATGCGTTATTCTCCTTTTGATCCTACTTTTTTACTGTTGCTTTATTGATGAAGTTAAAAGTTAAAACACTATTTAATTATTGATTCGTTTCTCACCTTTTGAATAGATAGTACAAAGTTACAAACGTTAGAACCTAGTCTATTGTTTTTTCTGTTAATCTCTCTCTCACATTTCTTTTCTGGATTTCTGAGTCTTGCTGTGTTATCAGTTTCTCTTTCACACATTAGGACGATTTTCATTTTTATTGAAATACATATTTCCCCTATAAATATCTGTGTAGTTCACGTGTATACTGCAGTTTATCCTTATATTTATATAGGAAATACTGATTGTTATTGCTATTTAAAATGTGCCTCTTTTGTTAAAAAGGAAGAAAAAAATGATGGTGTTTTTAATTATACACATATTAAGAGTTATGGAACTGCCTCATAATGTGGTGTTCGCAGGAAGCTGCAGATCTGAATAGAAAGCTCGAAAATTGTGAAGCCGAGATTGAAACGAGCCGTAGAGCAAACGAGTCAAATTTATTTTCTCCTAATATTTCTGCTCAAACGTAAGTTCTCTTGTTTGAAAGAGAAAATTTTGTGATTTCCGTTTATTATATTTCTTTTTTGCAATTTCTCTTTCTAAAACACGGGGTCTGTACCCGCTGAGGAGTTTATTTGAAGATATATATTTTCCCATCAAATTTGATTTGTCATGTATATTCGAGAGATTGCTAGGGGCACTGTTGCTTTCAACTTAATTTTCAATGTCCCATGCACATATATGCGCGATGGTTAAAATGTGAAAGTAATACTGTTGATTGTATCTTATCACATCTCTGTTTGGTCTAGAGTTTACCAACAGATTATGGAATTCAACAGAACCAGTAAGCCTCTAATTTTTTTTGGCTGCAGGTTGATGATAACTTCTGTCGTCGACGACAATGCAATTGAGAATGATGGCATGCCTGTCCCGAGTGTCGCGCCTGGTGTTTCTGGAACTGCATTAGCTGCTTCACTCCTTCGCAATGGATGGAGTGTGAGTCACTATATATAAATATGTATACGTATGACTTGTAATGAAAATGACTGCCTTTAACTAATGAATTACCGATAGCTTTCTTTTGGTCCGTAAAGAAATTATATGAAAACTGTGCAAGTGTCGCAAGTGTTCTAGCATAGGGAGTCGTTCTATTTAGTTTTTTTTTACCACATATATCATCCAGGCCTTGATGAAAGGCCATGGGCATCTTTATGCGTTTTCACATTAGATGATTTTGTTGATTTTTCTATGTTAAAACTTATTTAGAGACTAAAATACCTTCGTAATATTATACTCTTACTAAGGTTATTATAGTTTCTAAGAAAAATATTAGAAAGTCAAAAAATTGACAGGCCGATGAGTTAATTAAAAAACAATTCATCAACAAAACTTAAATAAATTATTAACAAATGGTGACTGTGACAGTAATTTAGAACTCAGAAGATGTTTGTGAGGCAAGACGTTTTGGTAACATAAATTTATAGATTTTCTCCATTATTTATTCCATTATCTGTAGTGTGAGAAAATGTTTAGTTTCAGATCTTTTTTCCTTACATTACTCATGTATTTTACCCTCTATTTTGTGGCAAAAGCTTGCTAAAATGTACTCCAAGTACCAAGAGGCTGTTGATGCCCTGCGCCATGAGCAGCTGGGTAGACAGGAATCAGAGACCGTGCTTCAACGGGTATGTCTGCATCTTCATTCTTTACATGTGTGTTATGAGTAAATCTGGTGGTAATGATTAGATGAAGATTCTATTTTTCTATTTCTATAGATAAATATATGAAGGTTTGGGTCTCTCATTTTTACAGATCCTTTTGGAGCTAGAGGAGCGAGCTGAATCAGTTCTGGATGAAAGAGGTAAGTTTGTACCTTCAGTTACTGATAGCCTTTCCAGTAAATATTTTAGAACAAATAGAAGCGATATCTCATGCCCAAATTTGCACATAATTTCGAAAACAGGACATAACATAAGAGGGAGGACAATAAAAGTATGGATTTTACTGTTCTCTCCTACGCGCACTGTATTTTTTTAGGTTTTTCTGTTGTCTTCCCTTTCTCTTTAATCAAAAAAATATATAAGAGGTAGTATAATATTAGATTCATGCAAAAGAGGCATAAAGGGACATGAGGTCTCTAGAAAATTGTGATTTAATGCTTTATTTCAATGAAAGGTTTTATTTTGGGTTGTGCTTGTGGTTTTATTCCTACTCCTTCCCGTCTTTTCTTAGCCAGATATATATATATATATATATATATATATTGATCCATCAAGGTGCTAGGGTTTGGTATATAGTCCAACCCGAGTTCTGCAAGCCTATTTTTTTGTGTCCTAAAGCTGTTTGTTACTAATGTAGTGGAACACGAGAGAATGGCCGAGGCATACTCGTTGATTAACCAGAAACTGCAAATCTCAGCTTCTGATCAGCAAGCACTCGAAAAAACGATACAGGAGTTGAAGGTTAAGATGTGCTTTTTTATTTTTCTTTTAGTATCCCTATTTTTCTTTCTTTTTCTTTAACCAGTTTTTTATGTAGGGGGACCTAAGGAAACATGAACGCGACTACAAACTTGCTCAGAAGGATATTGTTGACCTTCAGAAAGAGGTAGAAGAAGAGGCTTTATAGGATGTTTCCTTGGAATTCTTTTATGCATTTCTTGACATTATGTATCTACTACATATGCTTTATGTGTATTGCCATAATCATACCCTGATTGTTGATTCTTTAACAAAATAAATTAGACTACATGAACGGGTATAATGTCTTGGATTATTATGAATAAAACCTTCATCCTATCCTAGCGGTGCTGAAGTAATTTCCTTCTTGAAGCACTCATGATATGATGTATGTTTCTATAGCAGTGTTACCACTTTGATATTTCTTATTTGTGTGGTTTTTCATGGTGAAGGTCACAGTTCTGCTAAAGGAATGCCGGGATGTGCAGATCCGATGTGGCTCTTCTGGGTCAGATGATATCAACAACACCGCTATTGTTCCATTTGGGACATCTCAAGATTCTGATATATCTGAAGACTTTGTAAGCTTGTTTATATTTTCTCACAATTTATATGAATTAAGTATCTCTTCAAGAACCTTACATGCATGTACAACCAGAAGGTGAAAATGGATTTAATTTCCCATACTTTAGAGTGATATGACCCTTTCATGTTTTTCTTGTAGTAATACCTCACCTATACATATTATTTTACGCTAAGAAGGGGCAATGTTTTGGAAACAAATTTTTCTTATGGGGCATGAACCATGTCCAGTTACCAAAATGTAAAATGACTTGGCCTTATATTTGATCGCTTGATGTACAATCATAGTTAACATTTAAAGACATCAACGGACTGGTAGAGCAAAATGTGAAGCTGAGGAATCTTGTGCGCAATCTCACTGATCAGATTGAAAATGAGGAACAGAAATTCAAGGTGTGTCATGGCGTTTATATTTTTGTCTGACTTAAATTTTTCTTGTCTAAATGTATCTCATGGATGTAGATGGATGTTTATATTTTTGTCTGACTTAAAGTTTCCTTGTATAAATGTATCTCATGGATGTATATGGAAGACTTTAGTGTATTCATTTTTATGCCTTGAGCTTTAGGAAAAGCTTGAAATCGAGCTCAACAAACATCGGGATGAAGCCGCATCAAGAGTTGCGGCGGTTTTAAAGAGAGCCGAAGAACAAGGACAAATGATAGAGTGTCTTCACACATCAGTGAGAACTCTCCCTTGATGTTTATTTTTTCTTAGAGTTTAGCATCTTTTACTTTTCCTTTGACTGGTGTGGTCAATCAAGGTGTTCTGCTTTGCAATTTTTCCCTTGAAATGCAGGTTGCAATGTACAGAAGGCTATATGAAGAGGAACAGAGTCTCCGTACAACTCCTACCCTTTCTATCGAAGCTGCTCCAGGTTTCTGACCACTTCTTTTTCGCTCTTTTTATTATTATTAATTTGAACATCGGCTGAGAATTTTTGTTCTAAAAAATCCAATTGGTCATCAAGCAGCCCTGAAGAATGAACAATGCACGTTAAGTATATATCTATTGCCGTTGACAGCTTGTAATTTCAACTGAACAAGAAACCCTGTAAGTGAGAAGCAGAGAGAACAAAGGAAGTAAAATAAAAATAATAACTCTAAATTGGATGTGTTGGGAGATTTGGATTACACAACAGTTTCAATATGTGGAGCAAAGTATACTTTGAAATTGAACTGTTGGATTGTTGACCTACAATTGGTAACGGAAGCATAGGTGCTCATATTTCTCGTAAACAAAATCAAAATTTTAAGCGGTGAATACAGCACAAAAACTACACATTCTACTTTAGTTACAACACCTTTGTCCCTTACAAAACATAGGTGCTCATTACTCGTCTTTATTGACATCATTTGTAAGTCTAATTTCTCTTTGTTATTTAGAAGAAGGAAGAGCCAACCTCAAGTTACTTCTAGAAAGTTCTCAGGTATTATATCCGTTTAAATGATTACGATTGTTCTTGTTCATTTTGACATTTTTATTTTACAACTCTCTTCTTATATTTAATCAGGAGACTGCAAAAAAGGCCCAGCAACAGGCTTCAGATCGACTGAGAAATATGGAAGAAAAGTTGGAAAACTCAAGGTTAGTATTGCGTCTTATCTTATTATTATTTTGATTGAAACGATTCTAAATTATGTTATGGCCTATACAATGGAAACTGTGTACTTTTTGGGACCGAATTGAATTTTTATTGGTGTTATGAGAGCTTATTTATGCAAATATATTTTTGTGTTCATAATTTTTTCTTCTTCATTTATACTTGTATCATTTTCAAGCTCCTCTTAAAGGCTAATTCAGCTTCTACAATGTGTTGCATTAGAATTGAGATTGCATCATTACGGTCGGCGCGTGATAAGTTGGCCTTGGAAGCAAATTTCTCCAGAGAGAGACTTGACAGTTTCATGAATGAATTTGAACAACAGGTAATAAGCCCTCTCTTTTTCTGCAGACAAACATTCTTCAGTTGACGATCACAAGGCTGATCTTTGTCTAATCTGTTCACCGTATTTGTAATATTACAGAAAAAAGAAACCAATGGTGTTTTGGCAAGGAATATCGAATTCTCGCAGATAATAGTTGACTACCAACGGAAACTTCGGGAGAATTCTGAATCTGTGCGTGCCTCTGAGGAGCTATGTAGGAAGTTCGAGATGGAGGTGAGCTCATTTGCTATTTTATGTTAAGTAACTGAAGATTACTTACGTTCTATTTTTCTTCCAACAGGCATCTATTCTAAAGCACGAAAAGGACATGCTGGTAAATGCAGAAAAGAGGGCACTAGACGAAGTCCGAAGTTTGTCAGAAAGGGTCTATCGTTTGCAGGTGTTATTTCCCCTAATGTCCGTGATCTACTTTATGAGGTTTACGCTGCTTCTCACATGTAATTTTTCCATGTAGGCAAGCCTGGAGACTATTCAAAGTACAGATGAAGTTCGTGAGGTAGTTTGAGTATGACAAAGGTCTATTTATTTTTATGTTCTTAATCTTGCACTTGTATCTGACACATGAAGTTCTCAACCACAGGAGGCAAGATCTGCAGAGAGGAGAAAACAAGAAGAGAACACAAAACAAATACAGGTACGTATACATTTATTCAGGTTTCTTCAATAATTGCTGTGTCCCTTTGGTGGTTATAGTATGATGTTATGCTTGCGGCTACTTGTCCAGGTCAATAGTTTAATTTATTATAATGCTGATTGTTTCTGTAGAGGGAATGGGCTGAGGCTAGGAAGGAGCTCGAAGAAGAGCGAAATACTGTACGATCGCTAAGACATGGTCGCGAGCAAGCTGTGGAAGATTTGACGAGACAAGTTGAAGAGCTAAGGAAGGATCTCGAAAATAAGTCACTCGCTCTTTTGACTGCTGAAGCAAGAGCTACTTCAGCAGAGGTTTTTCTCTTTCCTTTCCTATACGTTTTTTGTCATTTTCCTCTATTTAGCATGACAATACTTATATCTAATTGAGCTAAAAATGCTAACTACGTGCACAGGCTAAGTTATCTGATATGGAGAATAAAATCAGGTCTTCCAATGGCAAGGTATTTTCTTGCTTTTCTTTTTTCGCGAATTCTGCACATGTCTACTGTTTTTGTGAGAGATTTTTCAGTTCTCTTGCCTTCCATTCCTGGTGTCTTTAATTTATTTTTATATTACTTTTGTTCAAGGTAGGTAATGGATAAAGTTATAGGTCTCTCTGGTTAGAATTGATGTTTTGATGTCCCCTGGTTTCTGAAATGAAACCCTAAATTATGCCCAAGAAATAGCAAAAGAATGCATGAATATAATTTTTAGGTTGATAATGGGTTGATCTGTTGTTCGGACGTGTGATGTTGATAATGCTAAAAAATTCTTAATTTTCGGACTTCCATGGCTCAATCTCTTCACACTCCTTCTGTCCTGACACTGCAGGAAGTTGGGATGATTTGTGCAGATGGCTCGTCCTCCACAGGCAGTGAGGTCAGTCTGCTTGTAGTTTTCCATTCTTTAAGATCACAAAAGATATTAGCTCAATGGAAACCCAGAAATTTCCATGATCGCTTCTGACCAAATTAAATATAAACATAGTGTTTGTTCGGCTGCAAGACTGAATGGTTGAAGGATAGTTTTCTCATTAAAAAAATTGAAACCAACCCCCACAAGATTGATGCCATGGCCTCGTGGATTTTAGTCGGGCTTGACCTGGACACCGCAGTTATAAAAAAAAAAAATTGAAACCTTAAAGACTTTACATTCAAAAGGAATATCGTAAAAATGTGTTTTTTCCTCTTTCTGCTGTCTTTCTGTGGTTTTCATTCTGTCTCTGTTGTTTTTTTGGTCTGGTTCTTTTTGGCCTTTCCGTTTCATTAATAAAGGTAGGTGTTTCTTTAGAAAAACAGTAAATGGAAAAGAAAACATTAATGAACCAAAGTTCATCACTATGCGATTCTAAGCAATAGAAAACATTAATAGTTCAATCGCTGTCTTGTTTTCCTCTTTGATCAGAGTTAGTTTTTGCTTTTCCCCGGCCAGGTCTCATTCGAGACTAGCCATGTGGACTGTAGTTTGTAATCTGCTTTGGGCTCTCCAAGGCTTGCCTCTGTTCCCTTTTATTAAATGAGATTCTCATGATAAAAAGTTGTTGGATACAAAGCGTTATTGAAATTTGGTTGATCTTGGTATAGGTTGTTGGTCTGCAAGCATCGAAGGAGATTGAAAAATTGAGAATTGAAGCACAGGCTGACAAGAATCACATGCTAGAGGTTCTTATTTTGACAATTACTAATGTGTGTAGCCTTAAACATGACTAATTCCTCATCCAAATTGACAGTATAAGAAAATAGCTCAAGCGAGTGAAGAAGCGCTAAAGCAGATTGAGCGTGCCCATGAGAACTACAAAGTCGAGGTAACTGTTCCGTTATTTGTCTCTTGATTCTTCAATTTTTTCTGGTGGTGGTGTGCATCACACAAGTTTTCATGTATTGCATTTCACCAGGCTGAAAAACTAAAGAGGTCATTAGAAACTGAAGCTATTTCTCTTAGAGAGAGAGTTTCTGAACTTGAGAAGGAATCTGGTTTGAAGTCTGAAGAGGTGGCTTCTGCAGTAGTGGGTAGGGAAGAAGCCCTCTCATCTTATGTAGCGGAGATCGCTTATTTAAAAGAAGAAATTTCTGTTAAAGCGTGAGTTTCAGCTCATTTCTATTATTCTAAGTTCGCAAACCTATCATCTGTAATGTTAATCATGAACTTCAGGTCTCAAATTATGACAATGGAGATCCAAATTTCTTGTCTGAGAGAAGACTTGGAAAAGGAACATCAGAAATGGCGTGCTTCTCAGTCTAATTACGAAAGACATGTGAGCTTCATTTCTTCTTGTTATCAAAAGCTGATTCTTGCATGTTCTGGAATCGTCCAAGTTCATTTGATTCTCAGTCAGGCCTGGAGAACGCCAATTGTATTTTCAATTAGACAAAATGATGCTGTCGAGATTTGGTTTAGAATGTAACTAGTAAATGCTGCTCAATTAGATTTGTTATCTTTTATCACCTGTATTTTTCAGGTAATGCTCCTGTCAGAGTCCATACAAGATTTAAACAAAACCTCGGAGGAACTAGGTTCCCTCCGAGAGGAGGCTTCTGCTTTGCGTAAATTGGTCGATGAACAGAAAAGCGAGATTGTAAGTACCTTCTCTTAAATTCCTTTTATTACCTTAGTCTGCGAGTTGCAAAAAGTGTTTCTCGTTATATTAATTTTTTCTAATGATTGCAGTCTAAGGTTTGTGGTTTGCCTCAAAATATGTGTGCCTAACATGTATTTAGATATTGTTCATAGTAGTTTATGCCCACATATGAGTTATAAGCTGTGTAATTGCATGGATGGCCTCATACGTATACAATAACTCCCATACGCCTGCTCATTATTCAACTCGTTTACTTTTTCTGTTCTTTCTGAACGCAACTTAGAATTGAATTATTATGTGTTGTCCCTCCCGTGCTGTCTTCAGAATGAAATTAAGATGAAATGGGAAACTGAGAAGGCAGGACTGGAAGAATCAAAGAACGAAGCTGAGAAGAAATACCATGATCTCAATGAACAGGTTTGTTGGTTTTACCATTCTGTTTCATTGACACGTTGTTTGGTATTATCTACTTTGAGATGATAGAGCACTAATGTCATAATTGTCACACCAGATTTTACTTTTTCTTTTTCTATTTTAGTCTACAAAAGATGTGCTTCTTCTCATTTCACTGTTTTGAACTCGTAACCGAATTCCTTTTGCTAGTAATTGTTCGTATGATCTGGTTGCATGCTCTCTCTTTATCTTTTTTCAGAATAAAATACTTCACAGAAGACTTGAGGCTTTGCACATTCAGTTGGCAGAGAAAGATCGTCTTTCGTCTGGACTCTCCAGCGGGACTGCTGGCCCAGATTCCTCCGGAGATGCTGGTTTACAAAATATCATAAATTATCTGCGACGATCAAGAGAGATTGTGAGTTTCCTTGGCATTTCTATTAGAATTCTTTGGTGACTAGCATCTAATTTCACTGATGTGTTTACAGGCTGAGACAGAAGTTTCTCTGTTGAAACAAGAAAAATTACGATTACAATCACAGGTAACATAAAAATCTCTCAGCTAAAACCTTTGACTGTCCGACTGATATTATTTTATGTTAAGGTATATGTTTCGTACCATCATGGAAAACTTTCATCTGCTTAAATATGGGCCTACAGATTCTCATTCTCTGTGTTACCTCAGATCACCAAATACTTTCATTTCATTGATTGCTTTTCAGCTTGAGAGTGCACTGAAGTCTGCTGAAACAGCCGAGTCATCACTACGTGCCCAGCAGTCAAGTGCCAGATCAATAGTGAACTCGCAGGACGAAATAAATTCATTACGACTACAGGTTACTTTCATTTCTTCATTTAGCTCTGGTTGTTTATAAATGTCTTCATTTGATCCAGCCTTAATAGCTTCTACTTTCACGCCATTAGAACATCCGCTCTTAGTAACTTTTATTTTATCAGCTTCAATTACATATAGTTGCTTTCTACAGTTTTGTTTATGCAACTTTGCATTTAGAAAAATTAGTTTATTGCTATAAAACATGAAGAAGCTTTCTATATTTTATTATCCCTGTCGATTTGTTATATCCCTTAATTCCATTAACAAATATACAAGCAGGTTAATGAAATCAACTTGCTTCGTGAAAGCAATGCTCAGCTCAGAGAAGAAAACAAGCATAATTTTGATGAGTGCCAGGTAAAACAGAGGTTAATTGTGTGTTTTTCTCGTACCCATATGGCTCAGTTTACTCACAATTTTTTTTTGGATACCAACCTTAGAAACTGCGTGAAATGACTCAAAAAGCTAGTGCGGACTCTGAAAACTTGGATAGACTATTGAAGGAGAGTCAGATTCAGGTGGTAGCCTGTAAGAAAGAGGTTGAGATCCAGAAAATTGCAAAGGAAAATTTGGAAAAGAGGGTGTCTGAGGTATTGAAACTGTTCTATATGTTTCTAGAGGATGATGCTCTTACAAACAAAAAATGCAGTTCCATGACCACCTGTTGTACTCTATTTTCTTTTCTTTGTTTATCAATATGTTATTTATTCCTTTGACCTTCACAGAAACTCACACGAAACGATTGTGTGAATTTAATTTTTCATGATAATTTCTGCACGTAAAGCTAAAGATGAGGGTGGCATTGACAGATAATAGTTTGGTGTTTCTTACATATATTATTTTGGAAGTTGCTTGATAGGTGTAAACATATTGATGTGGACGAATATAATCGCTTGAAAGACGACGTTCAGAAGATGCAGGTTGGTGAATACAGTCTTGTTTATGGGCTAATCAATTGTATAAACTCTTGGACTCATTTACAAAGAAGCATGCAGTAAACACCTGTTAATTTTCATTTGGATATATGTGTTGCACATAATATGTAATTATTTAATTTCAGGAACACATAAAAGATAAAGATTCTCAATTGGAGGTGAAAGAAAGGATTCTTTCTGAAAAGCAAGAAAGTATTTCACTAATGGAGCAAAGCCTTTCCAAGAGCAGTTTAGAATTGGCTGAGATGGAGAAGAAGATAAATGATAGTTTGGAAGCTGAGGTAGACTTCGCAAATAGTTTTCCTCTTAGTTCCTATTTTAAAAATATATGGCTGTCAGATCTAACCAGGCCATTAAATGTATCATGTTTAATGGCAGACTAGTCTCAAATCGGAATTGGAAAGGCAAAAGAGGATAACTGCTCATCATAAGGTTACTAATGATTCTATAATATAAAGATTGCTATTTGGCCTCTGATTAATACAAAAGAATTATTGTATAAAATGATTCGGAGATAGCTATAGTTACAAATAGTTTATGAAAGTGTATCAAGATATTAGTATTTGTATTTGTGGATGTTTTGAAGACCCTCTCATGATTTATTTGGTTGGGTTTGGTTTTTGTTTAACAGAGGAAGCATGAAGCTTTATCGAAGGAAAAAGATGAGCTGGAACGGGAGAAGCAAGCTCTTAACAAGCAACTTGAGGAACTCAAACAAGGTTTTTGACCATATGCTAAGCTACTTAAATAGCAATGCCATTGGATAATGTTCAAAACAATTTTTTTTACTAATTACCCAATTGTAGTTGGTCTAGTGGTTAGGCCCTTGACTTATTTCCAAAAGGTCTTGAGTTTGATTCCTACAAAGCACCTAAGTTCCACCTAGCAACGCGCTAGTGTCTCCAGTTCCTAAAATGTTGTGGCTTAAGGGAGAAGCAAGCCCTTACTAAGCAAGTAGAGGAACTCTAAAAACAATAACCTCTTTAGATTAACAAAGCCAAAGCCAGATTTACAAAAAAAAAAAAAAAAAAAAGGACGGACAACAGTCTGCTTATGGATCCGATGGAAATACAACATGCGAACCCGAAAGATAGCTGAAACCCGAAACATCGAACCTAAAAGACCCACCTTAAAAACTAAAAATGAGACCTCCTAAAACAAAGGGACAGAGCCCTGTAAATTGAAGTTCATTATCAGATTATCTGGGTTACTCCTTTAAAACTTTTTGTAAATTTGTGTACAGCAAAAAGGGGAGGGGAAACTTCTGGAGACCAGGCTATGAAGGGAGAGAAAGACACTAGGATTCAGGTTCATCTAACGTTCTATTCACTTTCAAATTCTTCTCTTCGGAAGATAATATCTTAGCTGTCTAACCGATTGTGTATTTTTAGATTCTTGAAAAGCACCTCGAGAGGCTGAGAGATGAACTGAAGGTAGAAAGAGGAAAACGTCTTAAGAACGAGAAGTTAGTTAAGGATTCATATCATAATGTCGAGCAGGTTCTCCCTCTTCTTTCAACTCCTACTATAGTTTCATATTATATCGCCTTGCGGGTATGTAAAAGGGAAATTTCATTTTTTAGACCTAAAAATATGAAAAATATTTAGATTAGACCCATCTTATGAAAATATCTGAAAATGGACTCTAGACCCAAAATAGGACAAAAATACCCTTATAGTCAACCCTTATACGATGATATAAGAACTTTTGAATATAAGGGAATTTTTGTCCGATTTTTGGCCTAAAGTCAATTTTCAGATACTTATAATAAGATGGGTCTAATCTGGATATGTAGCATGCTTTTAGGTCTAGAAAATGAAATTTCTCATGTAAAATGCCCACTTTTGTTCTTATGCTGCGAAAGAATCTCACATCTATGGAATGCCAATCTAGCTCCTATGTACATGGCATGACAGCTCTTGCTTATCCGTTTCTAATATCTTTTAATGTTACAATAGGAGAAGTCAAAAATTGTAAATGAAATGGAGAAGCATAAGCAGGCTTCGGCACGTTTATGTGATGAACTGGAAAAGCTCAGAACTTCTAAAGAAAGTCTACCAGAGGTGAGAATGAAATGTGTAGCGACTCATCGTTTTTCATCCCTGTATAGGATATTCGTGCCTTTTTTTTGCTTTCCTTATATATTAGTTGGGAATTATGAAGAAATTCAACAACATCCTTTATTTACTCGAACCAGCCTCTAAGAGAGAATTGTATATTGGTTGAGGATTTTTCTTTGGTCTTTGAATTTTAAGCCATTTTAATTAAACACAGAGTACACCGTTGGTTCAGCAGCTCCCAGGAACCAATTTGGATGACCTCACCGATTCGTATGCTTTGGCTGTCGAAATTTTTGGAAAGGCAGCTCATGGAGTTTCCACTGACGTTGGAAAAGCTGACCCTCAAGTTGCTGATTCTGCGGCAGCCACTACTACAACTGGTCATTTTCACTAATAAGATCCCAGTCATTTCATGATTTGTTGTATTTGTGTTTGGTTATTTACATGTTTCATTCTCTACACTAATGCCAGGTCTCTCAACGCCCGTTCCCCCCGCTGGTGCAACATCCACTCCTCCCATCAAATCAACTGCAGAAACCGAAAAAAGACCAATCGTATCGAAACCTGTTACTGAGTCTCGTAAAATAGTAAGAAGGTTGCCTCTTCGTCGTCCTGTAAGACCTGAAGAACCTCAAGGGGATATAGAGATGTCTGAGCCTGTGCCGTCCAGCGATGCAGATCTGCCTACCCAGACACTGCTTCGGAAGCGACAAGCTTCCTCGGCTACCGTTGTTGGTTCTCGTGAAGAATCAACCCCACAAGCCGAAACTGGCTCTGATTTCCCACCTCTACCAAAGAAATCAAAAGGTTTGGACACCACTCAAGAGGGTGATAACGAAGTGCAAGCTTTAGCGATCATGGAGAAGTCCGAAACTCTTCCAATCGTTGAGGACTCTCCCGATGAGAAGGTTGATACCGAGGACGCTACACTAGACACCCCAAATGAAAAGGTTGATACCGAGGAGAAGGCTGAAACTGATGCAGGTCAGAACGATGAGAAGGCATTGGAAGAGACTGTAGGTTCCGAAGAGATAGCAGCCGACCAGGCAGAGATAGAGAACCCACCTTCCACTATGGACTCAGGGAGCGATGGAGAGAAAGAAGAGGGAGAAATGGAGGGCAGCGATGAACCTGAGGTAGCGGAAGCACAACCTGAGAACTCAGCGACTCCAACGGCTTCACCCTCTAGAGCCGAGGACGAAAGCGAGATCGTGGAAGACACTGACGCCGCGGCTGAAGAAACCTCCGAAGCTTTGGAGAAGTCAAGCGACGGTGCCGATCAGGCAGCGGCGGAGACCGTGGCTTCCCCGGAAGTGGCGGTGGGAGGGAGCGGGGCTTCGACGACGATCAATCTAAGCCAGCGAGCGCATCAGAGGGCTATGCTCAGGAAGGCCGCAGCTGCTACTCCCACGCCTCAGGCTCCGGCGGCACGTGGAAGACTCGCCACCCGAGCTCGCGGAGTGCGTGGGAGGCGCGGTGCCCGCGGAGCCAAACAACCCTGATGTCTTTTTTATTATATACTTTTGATGGCATGCTAATATAAACTCTGGTTATTTTAAAGAGATACCAAGGGATTATGGAGAAGAGCTAAACGACTTGCAGGGTACAAAGTCATGGTCATAATAGCGTATTTGAGTGATGGCGCAAGTCACTCCACTTTTGGTTCGGGGAAGATTGTGTTTTGCTTCCTGGGCATATGCCTATCGGATTAAAATGATGTATTTTGGGTATCTCACTCTGTGGTAACCTCATATCACCCTGTACGTTCATTTTACTCATTGCTTTTCAGCTTGAGAGTCACACTGAAGTATGGAAACAGCGACGAAGTGGAATATCAATATTGTACTCTAGGAGAAATGAATTCATTACTTCTACTTACGCGCCATTGGCAGTACATAAATGGTTGTGTGATAATATAATGTTCCGTTGATGAATTTCACGTATGCTAAGATATGAGGGTGGTATTGATAACTGTGGTTGGGTATTTCTTTTGAAAGTTGCTACATAAAAGAATTATGGACAAACATAAATAGCCATTACTAAAATATGACCTGTCAATTCTTTATGACTTGAGTACAAAAGTAACTTAAATGCGTGTGGGTTTCAGCTCACACAAATGAAGTGGGTTTAGACAGAGAGCTTGGAAGTGGAAACGAGGATTCCGTCAGCGTCGGCGTAGAGCCACTCGCCGTCGCGAATAACGACGCCGGCGACATGAACGGCGACGTGCTTCTCCCCGGCGGCGCCTTTCCTGGGGGGCCGCAAGGGGTGCGAGCCCAGCGCTCTGACGCCGATATCGCAGCCGTTGATCTCGTCCACGTCTCTGAGACAGCCGTTGATGAGGATGCCGGACCAGCCGCAGTCGCGGGCGAGGCGGGCCAGGTTGCCGCCGAGGAGGGCGCAGCGCCTGCTTCCGCCGCCGTCGATGACCAGAACCCGCCCGGCGCCCTCGCACTCCAACATCTCTCTCACCACCAAGTTGTTGTCGAACACCTTCACTGTCGCAATCGCCCCCCAGAAAGCTCTGCGCTCTCCGTACGCCTTGAATTCGGCCCCCACCACCACCCGGACATCTCCGCTGCGCACCAGCCCCGCGTTTGCGTCGCACAGATCCGCTGTTGCCGCCATCCACCCCGATCAGATTCGATGTTTTTCGCCGCTTAGATTAGTCCGATTATTGCCTTTTCTGCAACACCGCAAGTCAACGATATTCGAACCAACGTCCAAAAGAACGAATCGACTAATGTTAGAGTGACGAATAATATATCCTTCTAAAAAAATATCCCTGTTTTATTTCATATTTATCATTAAAAAAATAAAAACACGATCAGCAAACAAACCGAATTGCATCCCAACCCATCAACCATTTAACCCATCAACCATTTACTAGGCAAAATGACGATGGCCAGACAGCTCTTAGACGACTTTGACGAACTGCAAAATTCAAATCCAAAAGTTTTGTGTTCATAAATAATCAAAGCAATTCATCCAAAATTACGATCCTTTGTATTCGTTCTCGCTGAATCTTATTTCATCGAGCACAATCATTCCTTTTCTTATATAATCCCTTTGATCTTGTATTGTGAGTTCGTCGATTTCAATAATACATATATATATATATATATATATATAATTGTTCGGAGTTCGCTTCGTCTCTTATCACGAATATTATGTATTATCAATACAACATTTTATCGAGATCCTATTTTTTCTAAATAAATCTAAATCGTAACAAAATTCCTTCATATTTTGTTCCGTGATTGTTGAGTTTGATTTCAACATCAATAATTTGGCGCCATATGTGAGAATTTCGGATCGATAAAATCATTTTGGACGGTAATACCTTTTATTCTCGCCTCCATGTCTTCTCCCCAATCACCCATCAGGACTCCGGAACCAAGCCACCCGAATTTCCAGGTGATCTTCGACAGGTTTTTCGAAAAGTTCGAAGAAGCGAACAGACAAATCAACGCCCGAATTGACAAGCTGATTTCGACGCCCTCATATGTTCTCAATCCCGGGAACGATGACGGCGAAATGACCCAAAACGATTCAGTGCGCACCACGAGTGTGCACCAGATCCAAAATATCCCTCAGATGAATTCTTGAGCCGATCGCGACTCGTATCCGGACCTTCAGTTCGGAGAATCTTCACTGGAGAATGTGGCCGAGCTACCTCCTCCCCCCGCAGAGAGAAGACCTCGCGAGTTTCTTCAATCTGACATCGACCCCCCTGTTCGCGGAGATAGACCTTAGGGTCCAAACTATATCGACCCAAACAACGAGCTTGCTCACATGTTCGACCCATCTCGACATGGAAACGACCCAAATTCTAAAGAATTCAAAAAATTCAAGGAAACCATGGCAGCCAAATTCAAGGCCGTGTGTTTCAAATTCCATAACGCGACAAGTTCGGCACCCAAAATCGACCGTCTGGTGGCGGAGGCAAGCTGAACCCCGTTCACTAGAAATATCACCGAAGTCTTCATAGTTGACCCCGGAAAAGTTCGACTATAGAGCTATTAACGGCACGTCGAACCTGAAGGCCTTCCTAATGTCCTTCAGAATCGCAATGGCGAGCCCAATTAAGGGACTGGGAGCGAGATGCTAGATATTGTCAGTTCTTCGCGGAAAGCCTTTCAGGGGACGCCCTAGAGTGGTTCTCGCGATTGGAGGTCGACTCCATCGACAATTTTTTCGCCCTATCGACCACATTCTTCAAACACTATTTGATGTTTGTGGGTGACGAACTGATTATGGCGTATTTATGGAGTATACAACAGAAAGAATCCGAGCCTTTGAAGGATTTCATTGTCCGATTTAAAGAAATTTTTATATTCCGCCATTAATATGTTAATGATATTTTTTCTTAACCCTACCTATTCCAACAAATGATATCAGGGGATAGGTCAAAGTATAAGCATGTACATATTATTTAAAATCATTATACGAAAATTGTTTATAAATATAAAATTGTTTATAGGATTGCTAGATTGAATGTGTTCAATTTTTTGATGAATATGTCTAGAATAAATTGTTTATTGACATGTTAGAAATTTTTAATTTCATAATTGTTGAATATGTTAAAATGTGTTTTAATATATTTATGATCTTATTATATAATTCCGCCATATTAGATATGTTATATAATATTGTTAATTAAACGTTAATCAATTTCCAACAGTTGTTTTAATATTATTCGCCAATTTTTTAGTTATTTTATAATCAATAGTTGAATTTTTTTATTTTTATTAGCATATTTGATCTTATTCAAAATTTTCACTATAAATATACTCAATTATATATCATTTTCACGACTAAGATTTCATTTTTACAACAAATTCCACCAACAATCGATTTTTTTATTTATTAAAAGTTAATAAAAATGAAAAGTTTATGCGAAGACTCACGAACATTTCACTTCTGTTAGGCTTCGGAAAGCTGCATGATGAAAGACGGAAAAAGAGACTACTATTTTGAGGCAGAAGGCAGCAGCCATGTTATACATGGGCGTCCTAGGATTTTCTTATGTTTTTATGAAATTTATTTCTCGTAGTTCCGTTTCAAACTTAGTCATCCAAATATAATTTCAATTTTAATGATAATCATATCAGTTTAGTTTTTTATATTTATTTTGTAAGTTTCATTTAGCTTTATTTTCTGTCTAAAGTGTCATCCAGATCAAGGGGAAAATGTCTATTTTTTTTTTAAAGAAAAAGGTGATTTAAAATGATCAAATAAACTTACCATTTTGAAACGAGATAATTGTGTAACTCTCTCTTTATTCATTCAATTTTGTTTTGTAAATCCCTTTTACTCACCTAAAAAATACTACAAAGGATTTTAATGTGAATTTGAGTCTCAAATACCTGAGTAAACAAAATGATAACAAATGGTTCAACGTTTAAGTACCGATGTGTGAATTAAAATTAATGAACAAATACATTCGTATAAACACAAACTTATGTACAGCTACCACAATCTTTACATCATTTTAAACACAAACCAAATTTATGAACAAATCGGAAACGAATAGATTTTTATAAACACAAACCACAAGCTTTACATCATTTTAAACAAAACATCAAATGTAAATAACAAACTCAGAACATAGAGCCTCTCACTGCAAACTAAAAAAAAAAAAAACGAAAAACAAATTTGTGAAATCAGAAGAATCAGAGTTTTAGAAGACTAATGAGGATTTAGGCCAAGATCCTTCCTCGTCTTTCCGACAAACAAGTCCCCAGACTTGATCTTCCCAGGAACGCAACCACTGATTGTGAGATACGGAAACTGTGCGACGCCTTCTTTCCTCCCGAGAGAAACAATCGCGATCTCGAAACTGGTCTTGTATTTCGTCAACTTGCTGTCCTCTCCTCCGCTCACCAACAGCTTCAAGTTCTTCCCCACCACTTGCGCGTGCTTCTGTGCCAAATACCCTTGTTTCATCTCCTGATGAATTCATCGCAATTGGTCAGATAAAAAGCCAGAATCTAAAACTTCCAATAACGAACATAGTAAGAAGAGATTATCAAGTAAAACTATGAGAAGAAGAAACCGACGATTTGGTATTGTAACTCGACAAACAAGAAATATAAACAAATATTTAGCTAAGTACGTCACAAAAACATCACAAATTGGAAAATAGCCAACCGTTCGTTAAAGTTTTGCGAATAGCCTAAGTGACATCAAATTCGTGAGTTTTTGTTACTTAGTTTCTCATTTTGTTTCACGCGGTATATAAATATATTTTTTAGTTTTTTTTTTTTCAAATTTTGAATCTTTTGCTTAGCGGTTCAGAAATATTGACTTCAATCAATTAATATCAAAATATTTAATTTAAAATTCTAAAATCGGCTGAGAAAATAGGCAGGAATGTTTTGACTTATTTTTAATATTTTGCCGTCTAAATTATTTGGCTGCCTATTTACACAAAATTGAACAAAAGATGAGCTATTTCTCAATCTATCTAGCTATTAACCACAAATATAAATCAGCAGAAACTTTCAAGTGGAGAGCTAATTAGCCTAACGTGTAAACGCACAAAACTTCAGCTTAATGAAAAAGGATATAGAAGGGACTAACCTTAACATCAGTAATGTCTCCAATAGCGAAGACATTTTTCGTTCCCTTGACCCTCAAATACTCGTCGACGATCAACCTTCTGCGTTCGTCCAAGCCATCCTTCAGAAAAGTATCCTGAAGCCAAGACGAGCCCAACGGCTTGCCAACGCACAAGAAGTGGCAATCGGCTTTTACGGTTTCGCCCTTGGAGGTCTTGTAAACCCCGTCGGAGACCCCGTCCAGATCCACGGACTGCTCCAAAACGACTTCCACTCTCTTCGACACCAACCAATCCAACGCCTTCTTCGAAGCCTTGGGCCCCACAAAGTCAAGGAGCCTCGAGCCGCGGTGCACCAACGTCACCTTCTTCTCGGGAAAGTCAACCGCGATCTCCCCGGCTAGCTCCACCCCCGTGGGTCCCCCTCCCACTATCAGAATCGAACCAGCCGACTTTATCTTCTCACACTCTGCTCCACAAAAAATGAGAGAAGTAACAAAACTAAGTTATTTTTTAAGCTTGGTGGGCTCTGATACATGTACATAATTTGAGTGAGTGACAGACCAGCCTGGTATTGGGCGAGTCTGTCGGGTTTGGTCTGGGGAAACTCGTCCTTGTGACCGGTGGCAATGACGAGGTAATCGTACGCGAAGGAACGCCCATCTGCGGTGAAGACTTCTGAATCAGTGACATTTGTGGCAGTGGAAGCGACGATCTGAGCGTTGGTGAGGTAGTTCGAGTGCTTTATCACCATTCTTTCCGCAAATGCAGGCTCAACCATCGCCCTCAGGCTCCCCCACGTTATCTCAAAATACTCCTTCCTAAATTCATCCATACCCATTTTTGTTCATTTCAAGAGCTCCAAATTTGAGAAAGATGAAGCGATTTACAATACTTGAACCATATATCAAAGCCTAGTTATTTTATGCACAGCACGAAGCAGGCACTATTCGATGGCGGAAAACCCTAAATTGTGTCTAAAACCAAAGAACATTGTAAAGAAACCAAAATTGAAAAATAATAGAACTCACTGATCAATGAGAACGACATGGGCGGAGAATTGAATGGAACGAGCAAGGAATGCACCAGCCACGCCTCCTCCGACAATCACAACTCTCTTCTTATTATCTTCGCTTGTCATGTTCTCTTCTTTTCCCCAAATCGAAGCGAACTGTTTCCACGTTGAAATCAAATAATAATGCAAACTGCAATCGAGGTCTTAATAAATAAACGTTGGAAGAAGGTTCTGGATGATAAGGATTTTAAGCTTCCTTCGAGGGAAAGTAAATGTTTATTCTTTAGGTACTGAAAGTTCGAATTTGACTTTGCTCTTAATTTTGGTCTCGTCTGATATAAGCTTGTCTTCTTCTTGTCAGCGTCAAATTACCATTTGAGTTGTTATTTTGACCGTTTCTTTTATTTTTATAAGATCGTGTTTTCTGTAGTAGTTTTTGGCGTCAACAAGTCATACAGTTGTGCTTTTTAAAATTAAAAAATTAGATCTATATTCATTTTAAGTTTACTGATATGAATCAATGTACGTTGAATAATTTTGTGAAAATATCCACTGTAAATTATTTACAATCAAATTGATATCAACTTCGTTGTTCAAGTTCGAACTTGTCATGAAATCTGGGGTTCGAGTTGTACTTTCAAGTATAACAACGCTACAAATCAATATATGGTATTATAAACAAAAATTTGGCGAGTTGGTCTTATCTTACTAACGTTTTTTGGTTTTGCCCACGTTTAGTAAAACTTTAGTAAATATCCAACAATCCTACGTGATTTTTTTTATTTAATTATGTAATTACCTCTTTACCCCTTTTTTAATTACCGAGTTTTACTTATGTTTTAATTTCAAATTTTGGTTTTTATTTTCAAATTTCGGATTGATTTCAAATTTTGAATTATTTTCGGATTGATTTCAAATATTGAATTAATTTTGGATTGATTTCAAATTTCGGTTTTTTTTTTATTTCTAACCGGTTATAGATCCTAAAATCTTGTGTTTTCGATTTGACCAGGGCTATGTAACCGTTTTATACATATATGATGAGATTTAATTAGAAACAATATTATTCGTTTCCGATATAATTGATTTGGAAAGCAATTAAATATATATTTGGGGCCTTTGTTATTAATTAATATCGTTGACTTTCAATTAATTTACGTGTTTATTTTCTGCTTGTCATCTTATTTTCATTCCCTCGATAATTGTTATTCTATTTACGTATGTTGTCGTGGCTTTTATGTTTTTACAAACGTTTATTGATTGTTAATTTACGCGAGATGGTTTTTGTGCATGGCGAGAGTTCGTTTCGTCAATCCGGTGAGCCCTGACATTGTTACCCTTGTTCAACTCTGGTTGTTTTATTTTCCGAGGTTGTTTAATTTTCGTCTAATATTTTTACAGTTGAAATTTTCGAGCGTCAATGTTCTCAAACTCGTGATGTGGAGAGTATTGATATCAACGATACTAAGAAGGATGATGTAGTTATGTTTGATCATGCAGATTTGAAAAATTTCCCGATGACATTTGATATTAACGTTGGAAATGTGTTAACTACCAAATCTGTTCTTCAAACTGCTTTGAGTATGTTAGCAGTGCGAAATAGTTTTGAATTTAAAACTATAAAATCTAACAAGACTCGGTATCGTGTTTGTTGCAATGATCCTAATTGTTCTTGGATGTTATATGCTAATGTGAGCTCTAAATCAGGAATTTGGGTAGTTAGGAGCTTTTTGATCATTAATGTTTTGGTAGTTATATGCTAATGCTTATATGCAATGATCATTAATGTTTTGGTCGTGTTGTTATCAACAAAAATAAGCATGCATCGTCTAAACTTATTAGTCAATGTGTACAAGATGATTTTAGGGGTTCATTAGCAACCGAGATTAAACCGGCAGGAGTGGCTGAGATAATAAGGAGTCGTTGAAACGTTGAAGTTTCTTATTATCATGCGTGGAAGGGTCGGAAAAATGCGTTGGCTGATCTTCGCAGTGATTTTGATTCTTCTTACAGTCATCTCCCTATCATTGGCGATTTGATGTGTGAGAAAAACCCTGGTAACAATTTCAAAACTTTTGTTAATTAAACTTCAATTTACTTAGTGAATTGAATTTACTTCGTAAATTATTTTCAGGTTCGTACACTAAAACATAACTTGAAGAAGATGGAACATTCAAGTATTTTTTCCTTGCGTTCGAAGCTTGTGTGCATGAGTTTAGATGTTGTCGTCCTGTCATTTCGGTAGATGGTACATTTTTTAAGGGAAAATCGCATGGGACGTTGTTGCTTGCTACAGCTCAAGATGGGGATAATAATTTGTTCCCTCTAGTTTTTTGTATTGTGGATTTAGAAAATGATAAATCATGGTCTTGGTTCATGATGTAGCTTCGTCTTGTTTTTGGTGTACGCGATGAGATGGTAGTTGTATCGGATAGACACAAATCCATCCAAAAAGCTGTGAACAAGGTCTTCCCGGAAGTAGAATGGGCTTCTTGCATGCAACATTTATGGGGTAATGTTAAAGCTCAATTTGGTAGTAGTCATATTCAGCCACTCTTATACAAGTGTGCTAAGGCTTACACTTCTAGATAATTTAATTTTTGGCTAAATATTTTTTCTCTTTACGATGGAGCTATTCGTAAAGTTGTTGATATTTAAGAGAAGTCGTGCACTTGTTGTTTTTGGCAACTTGAAGATTTTTCGTGTCCTCATGCTTGTGCTGCCTTGTATAGATGTAATTTACATCCAATTGACTTTGTTTCTCCCTACTACGCTGAAGAGTATTCAAGAGTATTTTGGGGCACCTCAACTAATGTTTCGCCTATTCAATAGCATTAATTAACTTCTTTATTTATTTTTCCATTTATTTCGGTTTAATTAATTTTTTTTTGCCGAAAAAAAAGTTTGAGCGGGAATTTTTTTTGAGGCAAATTAGGTACAAATTTTCGGCTATTTTGAAAAATTGGACATTTACTAAAGTTTTACCAAACCATGGACAAAACCAAATTAGTAAACATGTATATGGCTATTACCTTCTTTTACCTTTTTTACAATTATGACCAATTGCAAAGGGGAATTTGAAAAATATGTGTCATAGTAGGGGTATATTTTGTTCCTATGTGTCATGAAGTTTTATTACGGAATATATGTGCCAAATGAAAAAAAAGCTCTTGATAATATTTTGGTCAATTGCGATATGTTGCGGTCGATTGCGTTATCTTGCAGAATTTAATATTAATTGCGGTATGTTGCAGTCAAATTTTGTAAAGACCTATTTTGTCTTTTGGCACATATAATTTCGTAATAAACTATCATCACACAGAAACAAAATATACCCCTAATATAGCACATATTTTTCGAAATTGCCCGTTGCAAATTGTAGCTGCAGATAGTGAGATTAATTTCTTTTTTATTTATTAATTATGTTAGTTTTAAATAAGATAAACTTGACAATATAATCGATTTATTTTGATTAATTGCTATTAACCAATTATTTTAAAATACTAACTATATAACAATTAGTATGTTACAAAATGCTATACTATTAGTTATCTCGTAATAATAATAAAATGAGATATTGCCCAAAGTACCACAATTAATATTTGGTTTGAAAAAAATCCACTAAAATTAATTTTTTTCCAAATACTAGTTTAAAAGTCTAAAATACCCATAAAAGGATTTATTTACATTTTATTCCATATCAATATTAACCGGTTATTATTTATTTATTTAAAAAAAATTAAACTTTAAAAAGTAAAAACCTTAAAAAAATCAATTTTTTTAAATTTTTTTTCAATTATTTTGGCTGGTAATATAATGTAAGGGTTATTTTTTTAAAAGGTATTTTATCTTTTCACATAAAACTTATTAAAAAATATTTTGAAAATAAAAAAAATAAAAAATGGTACTTTGATCGATTCCTCTAATAAAATTGCAAGTAATAGAGTTACTAAAGAAAATGTACTGCACAAAAAATAAATAAAGGTGCCGTGAATTAGAATGCATCTTTATTACAAGTGCATTTTTTGGCGTTGGATATGTCAATCAAGTTGCTTCCTAACTTCACTTTTACTTTTAGATTTAGATTCAAGAATATCTAGAGCAGAAACGCGAAAAAGTTGTCTCCCTCGTTTGTTGTTTGTGTTGGCGGTCTCGAGCGGATATGCCTAAGAAAATGGAGGGGTTCAAGTTGGAGCAGAGACACGGCAAGGCGAGAGTGAGAGTGGCCAGAGTCTGGAGGACCGCCCTCGGACAACACTCCGTCGTCGAATGGAGCGTCGACGTCAGCCTCCTCTCCGATTGCCTCCCCGCTTACACCGGCGACGACAACTCCGATATCGTCGCTACCGATACCATGAAGAATACGGTCAGTGCTTTTTCTTTTCCTACAGGATGAGCTTTACCTTTGACCTATAAACAAAAATTAATCTGATTTATAAAATCGCTTCGATTGCGGTGTTTCGATTGGATGGTAGCGATCGTACTGCGATCCGCCGTCGGTCAATTTTTGTTGCATGTATTGTTTCTACTGTTTGATCGCCAAAGATCTGCTTCTGTACTTGGCGATTCGAGCTGTTAAGAGTTTGACGATTGGATGGTAGCGATCGTACTTCGATCCGCCGTTGGTCAATTTTTGTTGCATGTATTGTTTCTACTGTTTGATCGCCAAAGATCTGCTTCTGTACTTGGCGATTCGAGCTGTTAAGAGTTTGACGATGGTTTGCTTTGAATCAAGATCCAGCTAGGTCGATTTATTCACAGATGGAAGTTTTCTCAAGATTCTTTCGCTTGACTCTAGTCTTTTGATAAAATAAAATGTACAATTATCAGTGTCCTTTTCTTTTCAACGACCAATTTAGTCGCACGCATCACATAGAAATTAATTTTAGGCTGTTTGATAGCTGCACTGTATCCAACACTTATATGCCAAATATTCAAGATTGAATGTGGATAAAATCCAATTTCAGATGTTCTAAGAGCACGAGGATGTGACTAAAATAAGAATAAGATCGTAGCCCGAATTCTGATGGATGAACTGGCTTTGAGGGCAGGTATATGCAAAAGCAAAGGAGTGTACTGGCCAGCTTTCCGCGGAGGACTTTGCAATTCTCCTGGCTAAGCACTTCACATCATATTATCCACAGGTAATAATGTTTTGTTTTAGTAAGTTTTTATTCATTGCATTTAGGTCTGGAATTTGTTTCATGCTAATTTAAAAGTTTAATTGTTTCCTCCTGAGGTTTTTAGTTTTGTTTCTGGTTTTGGACTGGTTCTGTTTTTTGGTTTTCCCTTTCTTTAATTAAATCAGTTGTTTCTTTAAAAAAATGTTTAGTTGATGCTTCTTTGGTTTGAACTTCTTTATAAACTGGCGTTTGACTTTGAATCTGCAAATATTGGTACCATCTTTTATTCTTATTCAAGCACTTTTTTATTCACTGACCTAGGTATGATCTTAAATTGCAGGTACATGCTGCGATTGTCAAGATAACTGAAAAGCCCTGGGAGCGAGTAAATGTAGATGGACAACCACATCAACATGGTTAGTTTTTAATTCTCACTTGCTGAGAAGAGCGGTCGGAAAATAATTTATTCTTGTAATGTGCATTCATATGATTATTATATAATTGCCTCACCGATGTCATCAATACATGAACTACTTTGGTAACTCAAGCTATGGTTATAGCAACAACTTGAAAGAAAAGTAAATAATAAATCTCGATAATTTAATTGTTTGTCCTTCTAAAGCTTAAGCAGGTCATATGATTTTAACGTCCTTCAGGATAGCGTTAATCATTGTTTAGCTCTCCGGATTCACTCTTGTTGTAATGATTTTAGATCCTTCTCGCTCTCAGATCTCATTAGAGATTGGTCTGTTTAGGGGTTTGGTTTTTGTTCTTCTGCTTCAGTTTTGTTTGAGGTCTGTCTTCCTCCTGTGGCGTTTTGTTTGTTTTTTGGGCTTTTGTCTGGTCCTGTTTTTGGTTTTACCCTTCTTTCATATAATCAGCTGTTTCTTTTCAAAAAAAAAAAGAAGTAAGAGCCCATTTTTGTCTAATAACTTTTAACATTCAATGATTTCATGATGAAGGTTTCAAACTTGGATCCGAAAGGCATATAACAGAGGCTATAGTAGAGAAGTCAGGCATGTTAAAGTTGACTTCTGGTGTGGAAGGACTAGCAGTACTTAAGACAACTAAGGTGAGTTTTATATCTCAAATTTTTTAAGCTCATAAATGAGTCAATGATTGTCAGGTGATATTAATACCTGATTGCATGGTGATCACATTGCTACTATCAGTCTTAATTTGTCTCTTCTGATGTTTAAGTGTCTATATTTGGCTCAATGAGCAGTCAGGGTTTGAAGGATTTATCCGGGACAAGTACACTATACTTCCAGAGACACGCGAGAGGATTATGGCAACAGAGGTAACTGCATTGTGGAGGTACGAATACTTAATAATGCCATTATGATTTGTCCAACTAATTGCTGAATTGTTTTTTTATGTTATATCAGTATGAATATTTTGTATACCTTGCGAATAGTCATCTTCATCGCAGACATGAAACACGTGATTATACAACTACACCTTATGTAGGTACTCGTACGAAAATATCTCTCGCGTTCCTCAAAACCCGCTTTACTTCACAGAGAGGTACTTGGATGCAAAAAAAGTATTATCCGATACCTTTTTTGGTCATTCGACGGAGGGAGTTTACAGCCCGTCTGTACAGAGCACTCTTTATCAAATGGCAAGGGCAGTTCTTAACAGGTATATATATATATATATATATATATATATATATATATATATATATATATATAAACATCTCCCTCTCTCTCTCTCGCTGGTGTTTAAAAATGCCTGTATGGAGACATAATGGGGCTCTGATATTCGAAAGAACATTTTGACAACACCAGTTATGTGTTGTATTTTCAGGTTTCCTGACATTTCACACGTGCAACTCAAAATGCCAAATCTCCATTTCTTGCCTGTAAATCTTTCGACAAAGGAAAGCGTTATTGTTAAGGTAGAGTACTACTTCTGTTACCCAATCAGACAATCAGAGGCAGTATATTTAGGTCCCACATTCGACTAGTATTTAATATTGAATGGTTTTAACATTACCTAGTTCAGAAACTGACTTGGGAAGTTAACAAACTATACACATGTTTTTGGTTAGAATTATTGTCTACACAAGACATTGAAATATATTAGTTCAAGCTCCTAAAGAACTAAGATGGACACCCGTAAAAGTTAACTCTATGATTTTGCATTGTGCATTAATCTGTTCATTTTGACGCTGATCGCACATGCATTAATCTGAATCTGATGTCATTAATTGATTCACGATGCAATGGCTACAGTTTGAAGATGATGTTTATTTACCAACAGACGAGCCACATGGATCGATTCAAGCTAGCTTGAGCCGGCTTTCCTCTAAAATGTGACTGCCCCGCAAGCAGAATTGGCAACAAAATGCACATATGATATGATGTCAATAAAATGGCAGCCAAATGTTTTGTTGACAGGAAGGATTCTGTGTCTCTGAACTATCTTTATCATCAATATTTGGCTAATCCTTGTTTACAGAAGCTGTGTTGGCTGCCTCTAGAACGTCTTTCGAACCCATTTTTCTGTTTAAGAACCAATAATGTAAGACGAAGCAACAAGTCTTTGTGTGATTTTAATTGAAAAAGTTTCTTGTGTCGCCAGAATTGTCTTTAGCTTTCAAAAATCAAGTTTGACAAAAGAAATGGGCAACTTTGCAATTCTCTCCTATATTTCCATGCGTGTATCAACTTCTACAGAGTAACACGCTTGAGGGTTCTCTTTCGACCCGACTTGTATGTATTGGGGTTTAAGAAAACAAATAATATGCCTGGTGTCTCCGGCGGTGGCAGTGCCTTCAGTCCCGAGGAATGAAAAATACAGAAGGGTCTCCAACTGTAAGTTTGCGCCTTCAGTCCCAATGTGAGGGCCTTCACTCTCTTGTGGTGAGATATGTTATAAATTATTGTGAATGTTTTTTCTTTTCGTTTTCTTTTTGCCTTTTTTCGAGAGCGCGGCTATAGTGCAAGTTGTTGCTTTTGAATCGGCCGAGAATTGTTCTTGATAGGTTGTGCCATGTGTCGAAGAAGAAAAAACAATTCACATGTATGCATTATGTCGATGCGTGTACTCCAATTTGACGAAGAGCAATCCCAGTGATAATGTGCTGTGACCAACCACTTTTTATATCATGAGTTTAGGTTTCTCTCACAACTATCTTGTAAAAATTCGATGAAAAACTGTTTATACAAGTGGAATAATTTTTGCATTGTAAGCCAACTGGTTTTATGTAGCTCTCTCAGGTCCTTCCATGGAGGTCACCAGTTTGATCTCTCTTGGACCGGTTTGACTTTGGTAAACATGTATTGTTGGCCTTGCACTTCAACTTCTTGATCTGGCCTGTAAATTATCGACTCTAGCTTCATTTTTTTATTCCGATTGCCGCAATTTGATCCAGTCTGGTGTGCAAGACTTTTATTCTAAGATCATTGATTAGATCTGGCTATATTTTGGTCAATGAACATTGATAAAAGAACTAATATTCAGCTGTAACCACATTAGAGCAACTTCAAACCCATTTTAGACATTTGGTCTTGAAACCACAAGAGCTTTATGTTAATTTAGCACCATTTTTTTTAAAACTCCAACTGAACACCAAATTTCTTCACCATATAGTCACTCTATATATTGTCACATCTTACATCTTAACATTATCATAAAGAAGCAAATAGATCTACACCATTAAATTTCTAGATTTAAAGTGCATTGTATTGTCACATTTTGCCTATTAGCAAAATTAGAGAAAAACTATATAAATCTAGGGTCTTGAATTTTTAAATCTAAAATCTAGCCATTACATTTTTTCAAACATTTACAAATAGATCAGTCCGTTGAATTTCTATAAATAAGACTTATTACTCAACTCATTTTCTTACAAATTCATTCTTCATCTCATTTCTTCGAACACGACTTCAATGATTTCAACTCACATTTCTTCACTCTATTCAATACTTTTGTGTCATACCTACATTGATATTTCTCAAAACTCATTCGTAGGAATTTCTCAAATACCGAGTCTCCGGGTCACAACCATCTTTCATCGTTGTTATTTTCTACCGAATCACTTGTTACCCCCAGTATAAATTCATTTGATTTTAACATGAACGACCAAGAAGACACTTGTAGTTTATTCAGAAGACTAATGAGGGTAAAAAAGAAAAAAAGAGAACAAAAAGATGCCGATATCAAAAAAAATGATGGACAACATGAGAGTCTTTTCCAAACTATCCCTTTAAAACATCACTTGAGCAAAAAAAAAAGTTCAGTATTACCAGATTTGCATAGTGCTTTCAGTTTGGCTAGAAATGTTTTAATTTCGTGACTTCATTCTTTAGTGGATACTTCCTAATCTATAAGTAAAACTTCTCATAAGGAACTGCGAAGTGAGATCCCCTATGTCTTTATTCTGAGGAAAACCCGATCCCGCGAAATGTCAAAACTATATATTTCACGGGCTTCAGAATTCCAAGTCCCATTTGATAGAGTTCAGGTTCCCATGTACATGAGAAAAGAAGAAATAATTTGAAAGTTTGAGTTCGATAAAAGATACCGTGTCAAGCTCAAAACTTGAAACAAAATAACTCGAAACCCATCAAATAACCATGGATGAAAAAGATCAACCACCAGCAATCGAACCTCTAGCCCTAACCTCGAAACTAAAACCCTGCGCCTTCTACTCGGTCCCAATTCTGATTCTCGCTTTGGCGATCCTCTTCTTCGGCTTCACAAACACAAACTTGTACAGAACCCACTTCCTGAAACACGCATTATCTTCAGACCCCAACTTTCTCCGATCCATTTCCCAGAACACAAGAAGCCAAAGCCCTCACTGTGTCCTATGGATGTCTCCTTTCCTTTCCGGCGGTGGGTACAGCTCAGAAGGCTGGTCTTACATCTTGGCTCTCCACCAACACACCAACCGAAACTCGAGTTTCAGAATCGCCATCGAACATCACGGCGACTCCGAATCCATGGAGTTCTGGGAGGGCTTGCCTGGACACGTCAGAAACTTGGCCTTCGAACTCCATGGCACTCAATGCAGAGACAACGAGACCGTTGTGATCTGCCACAGCGAACCCGGCGCTTGGAATCCCCCGTTGTTCGAAACCCTGCCGTGCCCGCCAAGTGCTCGACAAAACTACAAGGCCGTGATCGGGCGCACAATGTTCGAGACCGACCGAGTGAATCGAGAGCACGTGGAGAGGTGTAACGCGATGGACCACGTTTGGGTCCCCACAGACTTCCACGTGTCCACCTTCGTGGAAAGCGGGGTCGACCCGTCAAAGGTGGTCAAGATCGTCCAGCCCGTGGACGTCGAGTTTTTCGACCCGGAAGTGCACGAGCCGTTGGACCTAGACGCCATATCAAGCTTGGTCCTGGGCGAAGAAAAGAAGAGCCCGGAGTTTGTGTTCCTCAGCGTCTTTAAATGGGAGTACAGGAAAGGATGGGACGTGTTGCTGACGTCATACCTCGCGGAATTCACCGGCGGCGACGACGTGGCTCTGTTTCTGCTGACGAACCCGTACCACACCGAAGGAGACTTCGGGAACAAGATCGCGGAGTTCGTGGGGCAATCGGGCCTGGAAAAGCCCGCAAAGGGTTGGGCGCGGGTCCACGTCATCGAGGGCCACGTGGCTCAGAGCGATCTCCCGCGTGTTTACAAGTCGGCGGACGCGTTTGTGCTTCCATCGAGAGGGGAAGGGTGGGGCCGTCCGATTGTGGAGGCGATGGCGATGGGCTTGCCCGTGATCGCCACCAACTGGTCGGGCCCCACCGAGTATTTGACGGACCGCAACAGCTTTCCGTTGGCGGTGGAGGCGATGAGCCAGGTGTCCGACGGGCCTTTCGAAGGCCATCTTTGGGCCGAGCCGTCTGTCGCTGCGCTGCGGGCTCTGATGAGGCGAGTGATGAGCGACCCAGGTGAAGCTGGGGCAAGAGGGAAGACGGCCAGGGAAGATATGATTCGACGCTTCTCCCCGCAGGTTGTCGCTGCCATCGTGGCCCGTCAACTACGACGTGTTTTTGACTCTTCATGAGAGCTTGCTATTATGTTTCAATTCAATATTCTGTTGCGCAAGCACCACCTCACTGAACCATCACTGACCCGACTTCCAAACTTTACCCCGAACTTCAACGAACCAAATTCTAGCCACCAAATCGCATTCGAAAAATAAATGGATCATTGACTCAGGTTTTATTATTGCAAAGAACTCATTGCAACTCTCCATTTGGACGACATAAACTTTTTCTACATGATGTAGGGCAGCAATGGTTCGCTAACCTCCACAGATTGAACTTATAACAAGTCCACCAGAATTCTCTTTAACATTATTAAAAAAAATATTTAGACAATTGAAATTTGTTTTACAACGATTTAACTTGTTGGATTGTGGTGTCGCATTTCGTTTTTACTAGTTCGTTGTATAAGATAAAACCTACTCAATTAATATTTTTTATAGAATACCCATCGCTATATCCGTTGACATGCGATTATTTCTAAAAATCAGAATGCAATTATTTCTAAAAATCAGAATGTGTGTGGTAAGCGCTTTCGGTGAATTTCCAAACATTTTCAACGTTTCTACCGAGAAAATAACAATATTTCCAGCCTGAACCCCTAACAATAATAGACATGTATATAGTTCAATAAGTAGTAAATAATTGACTGCCAAGCTATACCCACCGATATTATCTAGTTCTATCACCACAAAACAGTAGTATATTCTGAGACATAGCAAAGAGATGTGATGAAAGAGGAACTCCTGATTAATAATTTATTAAATCGTGATATTACAACGGTGTCGCTTGTCTACTGCCGAACATCACACTGAACTACGTCTTCTTAAGATGCGATGCAAATGATGCAAACGCTTCCTCGTAGACAGGCTTCTTAAAATCAACTGACTGCACAATCAATAAATTAGTTAGATATGTCCTTCTAAAATTAGCAGGTAACGAAAGAAGAGAGGATATATATATACACTCACCAGGTCAATTAATTGCTCCGGGGAGAGCCACGACCAGTTTCCAAACTCAGGCTTCTCGGATCCATCGCCCAAAAGATTTATTTCTTCATCCTTTCCCGTGAATTTAAAGAGAAACCTGTAAAAAGTTAAGACAAGATGAAAAAGAATTGGGGGTTTCTTTCAGGATTGAAAAGATTAAGATAAAATTATTTTCCGCTGAAAATAAAGGCATACATATTTCGCAAGATTATGGTGATTTCAATAGTATGGGTCAAAAATGGAGAGTTACCACTTTTGTGCTTGGCCTATCCAGTCTTGTCCCCATTGGTGTCTAAGTTTTTCCCTGACGTGTGGTGGGAAATCATATGTCAACCAAAAAGGTGCCTGAATAGTACAACCACATCAGAATAAGAACACAAAACTTATTTTATTTATATAACCCCTCTTTTCAAACCCAAGTTTTTTGCAATCAAACACAGCTGTTAAGTTCAACATAAATCATAATACGAGGCAAAAACGAGATTAAAGAAAATGGAATTTACAAATATCAATTCAGGAAGCTAAACTACACACTCTGCAAAACGAGGCAATAAAAGCAGCCTAAGAATTTTTTTTCCATACATCTTAATCTCTTAAAAAGTATATAATAATTAAACATCACACATAACGAATCAAACCGAATCGAACAGAACTGAACAGAGAAATTCAAACCTCGGCAAGAACTTCAGCTGAAGTCACTCCCGTCTCTTCTCTTAACTCTCTAATGGCTGCGTTTCTCGGATCTTCAGCATCATCAATACCACCCTATTATCGGAAACCCAAAACTAGTTCTAAGTTCCAAAACACAATGCAATGTTGAATACATAACCATTTCAAGGTTAATACATCACTTACTCTCTCTAGCTACTGTTCTTCTTTGTTTCATATGTTTGTGGATATATATATTTTTTCCTTTCCTTGGATTCAAACAAAAGAGACAGAAAAATAGTAAAACATTTTTTTTCTTCTTCAAAGTAATGATCTTGAAGGGGACTGCAGATTCCAATTACCTGTGGCATTTGCCAAGATGAGGGCACATCTAACCTTGACGCAGAAAAAATCTGCAAAGAAAAATAACCGTCAGTAAACAGCATGGATATATATAGAGATATATATGTACCTTTTTGTCTTCGTTGATGAGACAAATTCCGACGTTTCTCCTGTAACCCGGCGGAGGAGCTTCCATGGAAGAAGGAAAAGTGGGCGGCGAGGAGAGAACGCCGAGAGCGAATGGGTTCAGTCGGACCGGAGATGGCAGGCCCGAGAATCTAGAGGAGTTGCGAGGGCAAAATGGGAATTTGGGGATAGGGAGTGCGAAGAGAAGGGAAGGCGCGGGAGGGGGAGGATTATGGGAGTGGGAGAGACGCAGTGGCGAAGTGAGGCACGCAAATCGGCATAAACCCATCAAATTTGCACCCTCCGTTTGGGCCTACTTTATCTCTTATATATATACATATGCTTGGATCACTTTCTATATCAAATGTTTAACATTACTAAAAAGCTAACAGTTATATATACTCACTAAAATAACACGGCTCTATCATACACATTTTGTAGGTTTTCCCTTCTTTTTAGACTTTTATTTAAATTTTAATTATCATCCCAACGCTTCACGGTAATTACCTTAAAAAAATTTGCTCAATATAACACATTTTACGAATATTTTTTCAATTTTTATTAGAGTTTAATTTTCCCATTTTACTTCGAAAAAATCGTTGAAATTTAGTTTTCATTAGAAATAAATATCTACTGACATCTAGATCAACAATTGGAAAATTAAATTAAAAATAAAAAAAGAATTTTTAACATTGTAAACCGGGAATTTTTTTATATAAAAAAATGAGAAAAATGTTAGTAAAAAGTAGTAAATTGTACAATTTGACAGATCATGTACGGTAACTATTTTAAATTAAATTTTATATTTTCTCTTCTGTTTCCAAAAATATAATAAGCAGTTATCGCTACAAAATTTCTTAAGTTCAAGATAACATATCAACGCCAAAAATATAAGCAACAATTATATTTTTGAGTTTGTGTTCCCTCAAATTTGTAGTTCACATTTATACACAGTAACATATATTTACACTTATTGGCACACATTAACATATGTTATGTGTTTCAATATAAATTCATTATGTAGTTAATTTAATCTTTCTAAGAGTTGTTATTTCCAAAAATATAGCAAATCATTATTTTCTACATAATTAAGTGTATTGTTGAACTCATATTAGTCCCCAAAGTACAATGTAATTACTTTTCTTGTTTCGTGATATAATTTATGGTATCTACAATCATGGACATGTATTAACAGTTATTTTCAAAGAAAAATTAGAAAATATATAAAATAAAAAATAAAAATAAAAAATACATCCTTGATGAGGCGTTCGTATTTGATTTTTTTTTTTTTTTTTTTGCTTTTCAATGAGAGAGTTAAGTACATTATTGAGACTCCAACAATGGCGTTGGGTCGAGACCGCACCCAGCTTCCTCTAACTACTAAAGGTGGTGAAGATGATCGATGAGGGTGTGGTGTCTGCGATAAAGTTTGAGACGATATTGCACCATATCTTTAGAGAGGTGAGGGAGTTTGAAGATTTTAGTATTATGCATGATTCTCCTCTTTGTAATGTTGCAGCACATAATCTTGCGCACTATGCGATTAACCATCACTAGTTTTCGACCTGGATGGGTTCAGTCTCGCCTTATTCGGAGGAGGCCATTAGAGCTGATAATCGCGAGTTGAGGTCCGCCATGGCCACCTAAAACGTTTGTTGATTGAATTTATTTGTGCCTCTGTTTATTTTATTACCAGTGGTTTGTTTTTATTCATATATTTGTAATCACGATTTTCCTACACCATACGTGAGGGTTTATATGATATTTCGTGGCACCGATCAACCTAAAAAACAATGGCTACGGAGAAGGAGCAAGATTCATCTGAGTACTTCGATATGTTCTTTTTTCGAGAATGAAAAATCAAATGCTTATGTAAATGATTATACTACGATTTATGAAATTAAAAATAGGAATTAAAATTAGAACAGATAAAGTATCGCCAGGAACGATTTCAAGGTATCTTCCTCAATTTGGTCATGTAAATAAGACGTAGCGATTATCCATATAAAATATACTAAATTTTGGCTATGTTTAGGTTAGGTTATTTACTAGTTATATGTTTTAGTAAGGTGTTTTAAGATTCATTATTGTATTCTAAATTTTTCTATGATGGAGAAATCAAGCATGTTGAAGTAGCTTGTTGATGAGTTAATGGTTTAGAATTAGAGAAATCCCTTTTTTTAGACCTCTAAACTGAAGAAATATAAAGGTAAGCTCAATAGTCCGGAAATATTCAAAACTTAATTTAAATTTACTTAAATTTTGACAAAAACATATTATTAAATTCCATTGTAATCTTTCACTATCTCTTTAATTTCCACTCTAAACAACCGTCCATTTCTTTGGATTTAAGATTTCAACGCTCAAAATAAAAATAAAAAATTCAGATTTTCACCTTTATTTTGTGTTTGAATTGTTGTTGGATAGTTTTTCTAAGCTATTAGAGTGATTATTATATTATTTAGATAAGTATTAGAAATTTAAGATTTTGACTTTAAAAAATTTCGATAAAATAAGTTGAAATTTAATGAAATTCATTGTTGTTTGCCTTAATTTATTGTGAAAATATTAAAGATGATTTTAAGTTTTTTTTCCTGATGATTTAAGAATAATTTGGATTAAATACGATAAAATTTATATATTTACGATTATTTTCAGTGAATCCGATACGTTTTTGTTGAAATATAATGAAATAAAATTGGAAACTTACTGAAAGTATATTCTTGCTATCATTCGAGTCAAAATTCTAAATTCACATATTTTTTTAACTAGTGGATTTAGTCTTTATTTTTTTAACTTATGAGTGCTAGAAAATTGAAATATCTTTTTAAAAGTACGGGAATACCAACGATTAATGAGAATGTTGTTGATGGAAATCATTTCAATTAGTCAAAGAAGAATTGCTCTAATTAAGCCACATGAAACGTTGCAATTGTAAAATACTCAATATTTTGCAAACGTTTAAAAAATACTAATTCGGTCCTACGTGACATTTTATATAGGGGATGCAATTACAGTTATGCCCTTTTTTATTTTCTGAAACGTTTATTTTTTTTCAGTTTTTTAATATTAACGCAAATTAACCTGTAATTACGGGATTTCGTGTTTAATTTTCAGCTTTTCAGATTTGAAATCATTATTTAATGGATTTAATATCTTTTGAAATAGTTAACTAATTAATTAAGAAACGATTTTGTTGTTGATTTAGTTTAAATCATATATATTTCATTAATGGCTCTTTCATATATGAACGATTACATATTACACACACACGAAGTGATAGTTAATTTGCGTTAATTTTTATACACGCACATTTTAATCTTATCCATATACTTGATTTCATGGTATTTAAATAGTTAATTACTGGATTTGATTAATATTTGAATTAGTCAGCTGAACAATTAAAATAGTTGTTTGTTGATTTCAATTTAAACTGTTATATTTTTCATTTATTACTCGGATTTATTTAGAAATTAATAATCCCGTTGCATATTACAGTTGAGGTACATCCCATGATAATTTATACGGGTTAATTTTGGTTAATTTTGTTCGTATCAGAGTATTTCGTGAAATTATTCAAATATGTATATAGTGTTTCATTTAGAAGCGACTAGTCGTTTCTAAAATCGATTCTAAAGGTTAGCCGCCTTAATTTCCCGCCTTTTTTCGTGATTTTCTGAATCCTTAGAAGCGACCATGGAAGTGACAACTTGAGTCCTAAGCTAACATTTGCTGATCTGCCACGTCAGCCTGAGTCTATCCTCATGCTGCAGGGCAGCTAGTCTTATTGGCTGAGGCCTCAGACATGGATTGCTTGTGTTCTAAGCTACGCATAGGAGCTGAACTTTAAGCCGTTCTATACTTCTTCGAATATGCACGTTGTTTATAACTTAATGGCCTTGCAACTATTAAGTCGCTTCTAAATTCATCGCTTCAAAACACTAGAAGCGACTTTGTCGCTTCTAATGTTGCTTCTAATGGTGATTTAGAAGCGACATTTTTGGCCTCTAGAAGCGATTTTTGTCGCTTCTAAAGACCTCTTTTATCCTAGTGCTCGTGAATGATTCGATGAACTTGAAGTTGGCTAAACGATATGCATGTTGACGAAGTTATACCACCTTTCATTAGGTTACGTCATCATTTACTTAATTTTTGTAGTGATATTATGTGAATTTTATAGATATGGTGGATGAATCTAAAAAAGCAGTGCGTGAAAGTGTTAAAGAGTTGCGTGACAAGTTATAATTGGTCAAGAGAGGGTGTATTGGAAAAATGCATTGTAAAAAAGTTACATGCGATTCCACGAAAAATGATACTATCGCGGAATCTAGTTTATGTACTGGTAAAATTTATTCCAATCACCGGATATAAGATTAGAGCGAATCAGGCTAGACTTGACAGATATTAGATGGTTCGATCCCCTCCCATGGTAGAAATAACTACCGACGAGTTCAGTTATTAATATTTTTTTCACATAAGATAATTATAGACATCTAAGAACCGATTGATAAATAAACTATGATTTGAGTTTGCGTATGCACCAGCAATTGAGCAACATTATATTGAAATAAAGGTGCTCGATCCCATGCATGATTAAGACATAAAAGAAGGGTGAGAGCCACGTGTCAATTTACTCCAGTCGATGATTCTCATGTGACCCCTCCATTACCATAACACAAATTTGATCCCAAACATCTAGAGTCCTCGAACCCGTCGCCTCGCTCTTCCTTCTCCTATAAAGTCGTCACAACACTAACAATAACTCTAAGTGTTCTTCATGACATTCATGGTTGTAAATAGTTTGTAACCGTCTTTGAATTATTTTAGTTTATTTGTACGGTTGCGAACCATCATATCTTTTCTTGTTTAAGTAATTTTAAGCGTTGAATATGCGTTTAATTTAAGATAATCATTTATCTTAGTTGTCGTATATGAATTAATACGGTATAATTAAAATGGTCAATTCAAATGCTGCGCCAACTGAATTCTTAAATTATCTTACATGCACATAGTTTAATGAATTCATTCAACAAATTGCCATAATTAAGTAGTTTCCCATTCAGATTAACGCAAATACATAGTAGTTTTCTCATCGGTTTAAATGTTCAAATGACAAACAAATATATAAATTACATAATTTGGTTATTTTATATACAGATAAATAATAAAATTTCCGCCATAAATGTCTCTTGCTCAAAATGGGGAAAAATAACCCAAATTAATTCCTCCTAAAACATGCCAAAAATAGTTGGCCATCAAAAGATTCAACACTTTCTCTTCTATCTATGCATTTCGCCTTCTCTCATTCCAAAACCTCGGCAGTTACAAAACTGGACTGGCTGTTAATACTTGTATATAAAGGCTTAGAAGTACAGAGTCCTAAATATCTAAATGTACTTTATGGTCTCATTAAAGAAAAATTGCAAAATAACTATCATTAGTCTGGTGGTTTTCTTTGCCTTTGGGTCGCTTGTGATGACGAAGCCAGTCAGGAGTGAAGATTCGCCTCCGAACCCAGAAGACGGAGAGCTCTGGATTCCCTCTGATGTTTTCCAAGAAATCATCTCTTCGAATTACCAGCCTCAAAATATCACTTCTCCTTCTACTAACTCTACTCCAAGTGATCAAACTAATAGAGTTAACGTCGCTCCTAATATGACATGTTTGGCCGGCGATGGCCCAAGAAAGCATCAAACACCCTCTCCCCAACCCAAACCAAGACTCAAGGTTTGTTATCTTGATGGAAAAAGTATTATACATATTCACTATATGACACGTTTTTCGTCAACTTATTTTGCTTTTTGTTCAGCCACAGCTAGTGCAGGTTTATCAGTGTGGGTTCCCTCCAGTCGTCCCGCGGAATTGGAATGGTTCAGTCGGCCATAATGTTATTATTAATAATAACTTTAATCGTTATTATTATAATCACTATAATTATTATAATGTCCAAATGGCTCCTAGACCAATTCACGTCTACAATCCAATGTATCAGCCAAGACTAATCACTCCAAGTCCTCCGGTAAAGATCTCTTGTGATACTTACATTTTATTACCAATTTCTTTTGGGACAAAAAATATTCCGGCGACTATTTATTTAAATCTACGTAAGGCGAATATGGTACTTCATGGGCATTGATTAGGTCTTTATTCAGGGCCTCATTTAAACAAATACTAATTGCACATAAAAACTGTAAATGATATTGCAGGTAATTCATAGGCACGTGAAAAGGGATGGTTTTGGTGGTGCAAACCGCGGAGGAACAGGTGTTTTCCTTCCTCACTCTGCAACGCCGAATCGTAAAACCGGGATTTCTCTCAATCAATACACCGATCAGAAAATCCCCGCCAATAAGAACAACCCAAGTAAGTTTTTTGTCTTTTCTTTTATAAAATAAAATCTAGACAGTAACGCATAGCAAAATTTACTGAATTCGAGAAAAAAGCAATTAGAATCTTTGTTTATTGGCTGTCAAAATTGGAGTCCTATATCTCATAGGTGTGTATATGCGCATGACAAAATTGTGATCTTTGAGTCTTACTTGGTGAAGAAGAGTTCTGGTTTTACTTTGCATGCATTAAATATTGGATGACAGCTTTTTAGCCAAATGTTTTTCATGCATTGAGTAACATTGCTTTGCTGTGTGTCTCTTTGTGGTCTCTGAGTGAGTTTTTATTTATTATATTTTATGAATCCCACAGAATCCTACGCAAATTAATTGTCCAGGGACTCCAGGTTTATTGTGTTCGTATCAATTTCACTCGGCTTAGATCTTTACGATGCAATAATTTGGTATTTAATAAAGTTGTAAACAAAAGGCGATAAATATTTTCATTAAAGAACCGTCTTTAAAATGATTTATGAATACTGTATAAGGATATCGTGAGCTGTCTCTTAACCACATAATTATTAATTATCCTACTTGTTGAATTCATTTGTGATAAAATAAAAAAAAATCCGTATCGTTAGGATCATCTGAATATTCGATTTATGCAAATAGATTTTCCAATTTTCATTGAATATCACAGATGATACGGTTGATCATTATACTATTTAATGTTACTCTTTTTAATATGGAAGCGCGAATTTCTGAAATTAAAATTTTTGTGAAATATTAATCAAACATTCATCTTTCCTAGTTTCTGTATTACCGTAACGATTCAATCTTTTTTCTTGACCACTCAATTCAGTTTTATAACGTTTGGTTATTTAGTTTATATTTGTCATTGCATTGGTGGAGCAGAATCGAACACACACACATATATATATATATATATATATATATATTGATTAGAGAAAAAAAATATTAATTTATATATTTTTAGTGAGCATAATCTGTCTAACTGAATTGATTGCGAATTTTAAAAGCAATGTTATATAATTAGTCGTCTATTTCTTTTTCTCAGGTTCGAAAAATGTTCAACACATTTCCAGTGGTACTGTCGCAAAGTTTGCAACAATGGACCGACAAGGAAAAGTTTCAACCGTGACGAAGAACTTGCCCAACGACTGGACATACTGATCAATCGGAATTGTGGTCTGGATTAATTAATAAATCGTGTATCCTGTGATACAAATAATATCCAAATCCAAATAAAAGTAATAAAGAGTTATCAGTGTTGGAATATTAAGTATTAAAAGAGTATTTATATCTGACGTGTTATTAAATATTCGAGTGAGGTTCACTTATCGTAATTGAATAATTATTTCGTATTTTTATTTTTGTGACGGGTATGAGATTAAATATTTATTTGTCAAAATCATGTTATAATGAATAAGAAATTGATGTTCTAAGAATGCTTAAAATCACATATGTTACGTGTTATTTAAAGCAGTGAGAATAATGAGATACACTTGGTAGTGTATTGAGAACAGTCTCACATTGGTTTGCAATTTGTGTTTTATAAGGGATTTTGCTCCTTAAAGTGACATCTAAGTGTAAGGGATTAGCGTGTGGGTGAGTTAGTTATAACCCCTCGCGCGCAAACACGCACCGTCGAGCTGAGCCGGTCCAAGCCGGCCTCGGGCTTAGATCTTGGCAATTTGATTTTTCTTGGGATTTCGGGCACAATCTTTATCTTTTTATTACAACATTCACTTCAAATGAATTTTAGTTCCACAAATAACTTGTGCGTTATTTTGAATATAAAAATAACGATCATATGGCCTTTGGATGGTCGGAATTAAGTGTATTAACACGAATTAAGGTTCATGTTAATGGCCGGAGGTAGGTGACATTAACCATGACGTTTTGGGTGTTTAACACCTTTATATGACATTAACCATGATGTTTTGGGTGTTTAACACCTTTAAAGGGCATTAATTATGGACGTTTTGGCATGGTTATAACTGAGTTTCAACTTATAAATAGAGTCATTCGAGTCTCATTCTAGACATACCGAAACACAAAGTTTCCTCTCTCTCCCTCTCCGCAATTGGTTTTTTTTTTTTTGTGGTCTAGTGAAAGTTCGGCACATAGTTTTAGTTCGTTGAAATTAAGCAGAGTGGTGCTTAACTTGCCTTGTCATTGTTGTATCCTGAGAGGTCGCTCATCTTATCCAGCACCTGTGGAAGACGATAAATAACTTCAAAGAAACCGTCAACGAACTTCGACGAATCTGTCACTTGAAACAAAATATAGTAAGATACATCAAATATATTATAGACTAAGATTAGAAAAGAACAATAATATAGCCTAAGATTTTTTTATCTCTATTTTTTATAATCGGAGTTCTAAAACAACTTGAAATTTACATGAAAAAACTCAATTTAAAATAACTCGTCAAAAATTTCACGTGCCAAGTCTAAGAAGAACTTTCATTTTCTACTTTTAATAGTTAAGAGAAGGTCATGATTAAGCTCGGTAATTTAAAAATATTAAGAATTGGGCTTTTACGAAATTCACTTAGTAAAATACTCTTAAACGAATAAATATTTATAACAGTGTTACTCGGTAAATTTGTCTATATTAATTAAGCAATCGGTATACCGAAGATTATGTTCTTGGATATGCACAAACTAACCATGAAAATAGGTACCATAAAAGAGAAGATATCACAGCACAAAAAATTGAGTCAAATAGGTCCGAAAATCATCGAAAGCTAAGGAATGCAACGTTCTTAAGTCAAGAACGAGCCTTATGGAGCATAACTTAAAAAGAAAAAAGACGAGATCAAAAATTAGTCAAAATCATGTGTAAAATAAAAGAAAATATACGCTCAGGCAGGTAAATGCCGAATGTACAAATAAAAGAAAGACTCAGCCTCTAGCGACTATATCGCTAAAACATGAGATTGATCACCCTACGAGCTATCGGGGTCACGAATCATTTTCAGACTAACCGTCAAACGTTTATTACAAAAAAACCTATAAAAAAGAGAAGACACACGGAGAAGGAAGTCAAAACAACACTTACTAGCATTTATTCACTTATTCTATTGACACATTCATTACTCATTCTCTCTTATATTAAATTAGTTTGTATTCAGATTCAATTTTAATAATATTGGGTAATGTCTGTTTAATATTTTTGCTGGATAATTGGAGTTTCTTTTTATACTATTTGGCTGTTCCATTGATGCTTCATACGTCTTTGGTCACTACTAATTTACACCATTGAGCTCGTAGATTTTCTTTCCTATTTTGTCATATAGCTCTTTTATGTCTCTGGCTTGAAATGGTCAAGATTTTTCTTAATTTTTAAATGTGTTAGTATATGTCAACAATATAACTTATTTTATCGGGTGTTGTAGAATTAATCAAAATAAATGTTAATCCAAATCATAATGAGCGAATAACACACATAATATTATGAATGTTGACCTTTACGATTCTTAACTCCAATATTATTTCTAGATTAGCTTATAGTCTAGGCTGCGAGTAAAGTTGAACATAATTAACTGTTCGTGTTAGAAATTGGTTAACAATTAACTTTAAATTATGAAACATATTTATATATGTCGGAAATTCATAATTTCACCTAATATGTAAAAAACGCATTTTTAAACATATTCTAAAACTATGGCAATAAAACAACCTAACATGTCAATAAATTTTCCAAACATGTCAACAAACAATTCAGACACACAAACAGTCATATAACTAGTTATAAAATCCATATCCAAATTGTTCAAAGAGAACTTAAGGTTATCGTCGACGACTTCACGAGTCGTCCTTCCGTCTTCAAGAGGCGAGATCCAAATCTACGTCAATGTCCTTGATTTAGCCGAGAGGTGCTGGAACCAAGGCTGCCTCACGCACGTCCAAAAAAAATACTCCTTGACCGAAAACAAGTCCATGCGCGCCTAAGGGAGGAAGGAATTCGTCTTTGCTCCTTGGATGGAAGTGGACGGCCCTATGCTCCAAAAAATCACTCAAATAACCACAAGTTAAGTCAATGATAATTCTCTGAATTTTGAGAGATCAAGAGGGTGAGCTCTTTGTGTGCATAAGGGAAGAAGAAGAACACTAAAAAAACAAATAAAAACTGCAAGGAAACGAAATTTCACATCTCTCTCTATGTGGTTCGGCCGAGAATGCCCAAAGGGGGAAAAGAATGAGCCACTCGGTTGAAGCTAGGCTTAGGATTAGAGAGATAACGGCTTCTTTTATATCAACGAGAATGAGTTTAAATCATGTCAAAATTTAATAATGGCCAATTAGTCAAATTTAATCCCATTAAACTTTTTATATGAGATTAAACAAATTTCAGCCCATATATCAATAAATATGGCCAGCCACCATATTATATTTTCTGGAGACCTCTTGCACTATCATATTAATATGAAAGCTCTCTATAATCGATCACATGAGCAGTAACATGTTCGTGTATTTGAAAAAAAACACACCCGTAACAAAAATATTGACTACTAAATTGTAGAGATTAATTTGAATTAATAACCCTAATATGTCCTATTAAATTCATATTAAAATGTATAAAAAGTTAAAATTTAAAGTACAATCCAAGAGCACAAGAAAAAAAAACTACACCACGTCACATTATAGTATGGTCAATTACCTAATATTTGAACTATTTACTTCACGGCAATTCCAAAAATAAAAGTGGGCTAAAGGACTATTTTACATAATTTTTCAAATGGAAGATATATGAATAATATTTATTATTATGCATAACTGGGTAACACCCTGTCAAACAAAGGGACTAAAAAGTGGACCAAATAAAAACACAGGAAGCTGTTGTCTTTTGTCGAGTCGAGTATTGCAAAAGAAGAAGCTGTTGAAACTCAAAACTCGGACCTTTCTGCGACCTCACCAACTTCTTTCATCTCCGTCATCGACTTGAAGCTTTGATCTTCAGACTTCCTCGGGAAATGGGAGTTTTAGCAGCTAAAGTGGGGTCGGATCCGCTGAGCGAAAGAGCAGCGCATATGAGGGACTCTCTTCAGAAGAGCCAAACAATCACAGACAACGTCGTTTCAATCCTAGGATCCTTCGATCACCGTCTCTCCGCTCTCGAGACCGCCATGAGACCCACCCAGGTCACTCTTCCTCCTAAACCTCTCTTTCCCTTTTAATCCTTGCCATTTTTGGGTTTTGGACATTGATGTCAGATCTTGGTGGGATTTGCTTTTATTGACGAATTCATTTCGTTTGGTTTGGTTTTGGATGGCACAGATTAGAACACATTCAATCAGGAAAGCTCACGAGAATATCGACAAGACTTTGAAGGCTGCTGAGGTTATATTGGTTCAATTTGATCTTGCTCGTCAGGTTCGTTCATTTATAATGTCGTTTAATGGATTTGTAACTGCATATGCATGCTTGTTGAATTAGTGGATTCGTCAGGGTCTTTCAAGCACATATCTAACTTTGTGAATTAAATTTGAATTTTTTTTAATTGGGATATGCGTTGAAATTCGATCGACTGTCTGCTAAGCATATTGTAGTATATAGGAATTCGATCAAGTGTGTATCTTTCTCACAGGAATTATAATTGTTGATTTCTCTGTAATTTTGATTGCCAAAATTAGTACTTAAGATATCTTCCTTTTCGAGCGAGAGGTGGATTTGTTTTCCTCGAGTCTTTTTAGTTGTTATGTTCAAAGTGACTGGATGAGGTTTTGGTGGGTGTTTCTTTCATCACGTGTACTCGTTTCCACAGAAAGAAGGGTTACATTGGCTTGTTTGTACCGTGTTTTTTTTATTGGTGTTTCTTGTTTCGATTTTTCTACTCATAGATAATGTATGTCTGAATTGCTTGATCATGTACACCATTCCCTATGACCTAGGACTCTTTTAGTATAGATGCTAAGAATTTTCATTTGAAAACACAGGCAGAGACAAAGATCCTGAGAGGGCCACACGAGAACTTGGAGGGTTATCTAGAAGCTATTGATCAGCTAAGAAGCAACATCCATTTCTTTGGTAATAGCACCGGCTTTAGAAGTAGCGAAGGGGTTCTCAACCATACAAACGGCATACTTACGAAAGCTATTTCGAAGCTTGAAGATGAGTTTAAGGATCAGCTGACGAGCTACAGGTTCGTTCATCCTCCTAGTCTCATTTATTAGTGATTTCGTTGTTCAGAAGATATGGGCGAGCACATTTTTCGGTTAATTTCACTTTGTTTATCATTTATGAATATATATTGTCGTTTATCATCACGTTTCTTAAATTCCAGCAAACCGGTGGAGCCTGATCGCCTTTTCGATTGCCTACCGAACTCTCTAAGACCATCGGGGTCTCCTGCTAACCAAGGTGACCCGAGCGGGAACGCCCCTCATCATCATAATCATCACGCAGAGCACGATGCTGCAGAAACTGCTGTTTTTACGCCTCCTACTCTTATTCCACCTCGAGTTCTTCCCGTGCTTCATGATTTGGCTGTACAAATGGTTCAAGCCGGTCAACGGCAGCAGTTAGTTAAAATTTACAGGTAAGAGGTTTTTAAATGTACCTGTTTTTATTTTGTGTAGCATAATTAGAAAGAATGTGATCGGGCAGATGTATTTCAAGTTGAACTATGTATTGAGATACCCAGTCATGGTCGAAAAGGCAATATTGATGATAAATCAATGAAAAAGGACGTCCTTTCTTTTTTTACGTTTGGCTTGGGAGTTAAGTAGAGAAATTTGGTGCCAGTAATAATCCAATGAGTGACACGAGAAATTTGGTTTATGCTATCTTTTCATCTAGACGTCTTCGATTTTTCGACAATTTTTTCTAATGTATTATAACATTGGAAGAGACACTGTGTGCAAATGTATGTACACACTGAGAAATCAGATGCTTTATTATTCGTGAATGGGAATTAGTCATATGGTCTTATTTTCTCTTGTTGACTTTGCTTAGGACACTTAATCTTCTGCTTAAAATTCTAGGGGTATGTAAATTATCTTATGAAGGGTTTTTCCCTCCCCTATTCCCACCAGATCGATCAATATGGTCTGTATATGAGTTGAGTGAACATAATAAATATTTATTTCAAAAAATTAGCGGTTTACCCATGTTTACGTTTGATAATTTCATTATATCCAACGTTTGGTTAATTTTTTGTAAATACCCAAAAGAATTTGTTTACGATAATAATGAGTCTAAAATGCCCTTCAAGCGACAGCTTTAGGCGGGAATCCAAAAAGGACTAAATTAGTCCGAAATTTTTCGTTAACAAAACCCAATGGGTATCTACGAAAAATTAACCAAACGTTGGGTAAAATGAAATTTGCTAACCTATGCATGGGTATTTTGCTAATTGACCCTGTTTGTTTGCTCTTGCATCATGCAGATACGTAGTATTAATAAATTGGATATGTGGTTGATTTCTCTGTTTTGCATCCCATAAATTTTCTCAGGGATTCACGCTCGTCAGTTTTGGAGGAAAGCCTACGGAAATTAGGAGTTGAGAAACTAAGCAAAGAGGATGTTCAGAAGATGCAATGGGAGGTTTTGGAGGCCAAAATCGGGAGCTGGATTCACTTCATGCGTATTGCAGTAAGAATTCCAACAAGCTGATTGAATTACATTTTTTACTTCACAATTGGTCGTTGCGTCTAATGATTCTTGGACAGGTCAAATTGCTTTTCGCTGCAGAGAGGAAAGTTTGTGACCAACTCTTTGATGGCTTTGATTCTCTGAGCGATCAATGTTTTGCCGAAGTTACTACGAGTAGTGTTTCGGTTTTACTCAGTTTCGGAGAAGCAATTGCTAGGAGCAAGAGGTCTCCAGAAAAGTTGTTTGTTCTTCTAGACATGTATGAAATCATGCGAGAGCTTCACACAGAGGTAAAAAACTAGTTCCGAAAATAGAGTTCAAAACAAACAAAATGAGTACATCACAATGAGCTTAGTGAATTAACGATTTGATTTCCGTTCTCTGCAGATTGAGACAACTTTCAAAGGGAAAAATTGCGTTGAAATCAGAGAATCGGCAACTAGCTTGACGAAAAAGCTCGCTCAGACGGCGCAAGAGACATTCGGTGATTTTGAAGAAGCAGTTGAAAAAGATGCCACAAAAACTGCTGTGTTGGACGGAACAGTTCATCCTTTGACAAGCTACGTGATCAACTATGTCAAGTTTCTCTTCGAGTATGTCTAACTTTCCCTGTGTAATGTTTGTGAAACATACTATATCCTTGAATTTAAAATAAATTTATCTTTGCTCTTCTGTTTTTGCAGTTATCAATCGACCTTAACGCAACTATTTCAAGAATTTGAAACGGGAAGTGAATCTGTCTCTCAGTTGGCAACTGTAACGATGCGGATAATGCAAGCCCTTCAAACCAATTTGGACGGGAAGTCAAAGCAGTACAAAGATATTGCTTTGACTCACCTGTTTCTCATGAACAATATCCACTACATGGTCAGATCTGTGCGCAGGTCTGTCTCACATGGATTTATCTGCTACCCCGTTTTCCAAAGTATCACACTTTTTAACGTCAATTTTCTTTTTCCAGATCCGAAGCCAAGGATTTGTTAGGAGATGATTGGGTCCAAAGGCACCGTAGGATTGTTCAACAACATGCAAATCAGTACAAAAGGATAGCTTGGGGAAAGGTATGGTTCTTCTATTATTATTATTATAATTTATTGTGCTCTATGGACTCTATTTTCTACAATTTCCCCCCATGTTTTTCATTTTTCGTTGTTGTTTTTTGAGTGCAGATTCTGCAATGTCTTTCTATTCAAGGGCTGACCTCATCCGGCGGAGGCTCGGTCGGTGGGGACGGAGGAAACAGCAGCGGAGCTTCGAGAGCGATGGTTAAGGACAGGTTAAAAAAACGATTCCATTTAATTGCGCATACCTCTCTTTGTGAATGTGCATAGAAAGAGGAGTGACAAACGCACGTACACTTTTACCAGGTTCAAGATATTCAACATGCAATTCGAGGAGCTTCATCAGAAACAATCTCAATGGACCGTCCCCGACACAGAGCTGCGTGAGTCGCTGAGGCTCGCTGTAGCCGAAGTCCTTTTGCCTGCCTACAGATCCTTTGTCAAACGCTTCGGGTCAGTTTCTCAACCCAATGAGATGATCTGTGATTATGATGAGTATTTCATTTTACATTTTATTTGTGATGTAGGCCTTTGGTTGAGAACGTTAAGAACCCCCAGAAGTACATAAGATTATCTGCGGAGGATCTCGAACGGATGTTGGGTGAGTTCTTCGAGGGAAAGAGCGTGAATGAACCCAGGAGGTAGATCGCACATAAATTATGACACCATTTTGCCCCCGAGTTCGTTTCTGCAATTCTGTATTATTCTTTTGGTGTTGTTTTCTTCGCTCCATTATCTGCTTAGAAGAGAGAAATAAACATAGGTTGGTGATGGCTTATGAAATAAAGTGTTTATCCAATTGTGTAGCCTTGTTACGAGTTTGTATGTATATTTGCAATATGTAAAGAAGTAAGCGATTTTTATACTTGCGTCTATTGTTTACGGTTCGATCATAAATGAAGAAACGGCTTGTTATTGCACTCGCTCGAGCCCCGTGGTTTTAGTAATACACATGGAGACGTGGTTTTAAACAAGGTATTCATGGATATATTGATGAATATTTTATGTAGAGTTCTGTAGCAATTATAGTTGTAATTCCAAACTATATACATGTATCAAATTCAAATGTTGCAAATATAAATGGAATATTACAATATTTGAAAAGTTAAAATAGTTCTAAAATGTTAAAATGTAAAGAACTCACCAACAAACTCTCGACGTAGGTTGAGTATCCAGAAAATTAAAACTCGCCAAGACTTTAATAATATTTAGGGTTCTGAAAATATTCCACAAAACATGTGTTAAAATGAGTTATATAAGATATATTAGTGGTAATACTACATCATTTCTAGGTAAGAGTCCGTGAATTCATTCACCATAAGTAACAAAAATCTGCATTAAAAAAAATATAAGCAAACACAAAAAATTCAAAACAGATCCGAAACTTACCACCGATATACCAAAGTACATCGTTGGTACTCCATATATTACTTTCGTATTAATATATTAATATGTATATATAATTACAAAATCATAATAATAAAAAAAATTATTCAAATATTTATTTTCAAGGTCAATTTAGTCTTTTTTCAATAATAATCAAAGTGTTAACAAACGCTAGATCAGAATTTATTTTTACAAAAGATTAAATTAAAAACAATTTTCAAAACATTAAATAGCTTTAAAAATATTAGTTTTTTTAAAAGCAATTTTTAAAAACACTACTTTTAAAAGTAAATTGTTACCGAAAGCAGCTAAGCTAGTGTTGGAAGTGAATGAACAAGCTAAGACCACGTGGCGGCGAGTGAAGAGGCCAACTACACTTGCTACGCCTAGTATTTCATCATCATAGTTTCGATTCATTTTCATATTCATTTCCGATCTCTCTTCTCAACAACGTCCAGTTTTCCATACAAAATGGGGCAAGATGATCACACTAGTCTCTCTCTCTCTCGCTCTCTCTCTAATTAGATTTTTATGAATGCTTCTAAACAACTTTTGGTTGTGAAATTGTGAAGCAAAAGTAGAAGATCAAGGGCAACGATGTAGCGATGGAGTGTGTGAATTGGCTAAGAGAAAGCGTCTCAGCGATGTCATCGTCCCTCACATCCTCAATCTGTAATCTCTTTCTTAACATATTAATCAACCTTTAATCTTATTTTATAATTAGTATTGATTTTTCGCTTGCCCAAAGTTTGATGTTCGTAATCTAAAACAGTATCAGAAACAACAAAGAAGCTATTGGCTGTAGAACTCGTATAAGAACATAAATCATCTCATTGACAAACATGCCCAAATCTAATTTATAACAGTATTTTGTAGACCAGAAAATTATGGCAAACTCTCAAGCTGCCATTCTAATTGCAGACTGGTACTTTGCCTTAAAAAAAATTGCAGACTGGTACTTGATCTTCGTGAAGAGTTGATACAGTAAAGGTGTGTCTCTAAATGTTTCAGATACGCGTCCAAATCCAAGCCTGAAGATTTTGAAATATATTCTGCAGATGCTTCATTCGAGGATCCGCTTATGCGTGCACAAGGGTACCAATTGTTCTTTTGAATTTCATGTTTGGCTATGATTTTGGACGGGATTTTCGATACAAATCTAGCAATTATGTTTCTGAAGATCAATGTGATTATCTAACTCGTCGTTTCTGACTCCTAATATTTATATTTTCTGAGCTCCAAATTTTCTTTCGTTCTATATTCTTTTTAATGCAGGGTGAATCAGATCAAGTCGGCTTTTTATTCAATACCAAAGGTATGTCTCTAAAGCGCATTTTTATTCATTAGTGAAATGATTTAAAGTGATTAAGTTTGTTGTTCAGTGTAGTGGTGCAATAATTTGTTAAACAATTAATTTTTTTAGGCAGTTTTAATTCAGGTGATAAACAAACAAAAAGTTAAAATAGAAACAATAAAGAGCACCGAAGATTGATAACCATATAAAATCACTTACGAGGATTGATACAAATATTAAAAGAATAAGAATATTAAGTTTGATTACTTCTTATAGAACACCCCTCTCTTTGACTTCTCAATGGATGCTGATCATACCTCCCTGAAATTATAGATCCCTTCTCAATGTTTCACCCAATATCTTCTTCATATTATCAAGCACGTCAATGCAAACACACTTAAAAATCCTGAACAAGAAATTGATCCAAAAAATTGCAAGGACTAATAACTGGTCGTTATGAAGATCTTAAAACACGAGTAACAACCAGAGCTCTTAATCGAACTTCTACACCAGATTCTTTAGCAAATTTGCTATGAAAAATGAATTTGTGGTCTTCTTTTTCTTGACTTTAAGACAAGAAAATATGACATTTCTCCAACTATGAGCTTAAATTCTCTTTTTATTTCTTCAACAAATTGTGCAACCAACTCTGCAAAATTGAACCAAACATGATATCGTTAATATAGATTTGAGAACTTGTTCTTCTTCCTCAAAACAGTTGCACTCTCTGACCAATTGTGTCCAAACTCTTCACATTCTCGACATTGGATTCCCTTATACTTTTCTCATATGTTATTTCCAATACGGTCCCTCCTCTGAGAATTACCATCTCTCTAAATATGAGAAGTTTGTGAGGTTGTTGTCCTTCAGCTCCTCCTTTTATATTCCTCTTCTTCATAAGTCTTTCAAAGCTCTTGGCAAGAAGAGCAATTTGATCTAACATATGTCTCGATCTTCAAGTTCAAACTGAGTGTTTTGCTTTGAGACCTAATCTTTTATTGGTCTTCTTTCTGGTTCCTTCATCTTAAAATTCATCTCAATGGTTTCGAGGGACCTCAAGAGATCATCGAGCTTCATATTTTTCAAATCTCTTCCACGACAACAACCTTCAAGTCAAGTGTATACGGGAGAGATCTCAATACTTCAGGTTCTCCCAAGCAAATGCTTCATTAGAGATAGCGTAATTGCCCAATCTACTATGTCCCACTACTTTTTTCCATTTTCCTCAAAAACTTAATTTTTTCCATTTTGCCACTAAATTAAAGTTGAAAAGACTTTGTTACCCTTAAGTTTAATTTTCATTACATATTCAGTCCCATTCTCTTAAACCATTGAATTCTAATTAAAAAAGAACGTTTCAATTTTTTCCTCTATTATCCAGTCTCACGCTCAGAAAGAATTTTAGAGCTTTTTTTCCTCTGATTAAAATTAAAAAATTTAAGAAGGTGAGATTGAATAATGTAATGAAAAATAAATTAAAGGCTAACGCACTCTTTTCAACTTTAATTTAGTGACAAAATGGAAAATGTTAATTTTATGAGGAAAATGAGCAAAAAGTAGTGAGATATCGTAGATTGACAATTTTTCTTAAATTCAGTAACCAAATTCAACAATAGTCTCATGTTCATTCATCTTTAGATTCTCAAACTTTGTGGTGAGCATCCACACACGTTGACATCTGATCTTCTCAGTGCTTTCATGAGAAACAAGCGTATTCTCATACATCGTTGGCAACTCCACATGAAAATAAGCTTGAATATGTTAATTATCATCTGTAGAGAATATGACATTCATGACTTTGGAGATTTCGAGAGCTTCCTTACGATTATCATCAGTCCATTGGTCTTCAAGAAGTTAAAATACTTTGCCATCCTTATCAAGAGCTATTCGAACAGCGCCTCCATTATCAACCATATTCCAAACCTTATAGTCGATAACTTTGAGAAAAGCTTTCACCCTTACCTTCCATTACCCATAGTAGTTAACTTCCAACATCAGATGACGATCAACACTTTGTCAATTGAGTGACCTGCTCTGATAAAAAGTGAAACTACTCATTGAACAATTGTTAATTTTAATTTTTTTAATCAAGATTACAAACAAAAGTAAAAGAAGAAAGCAATAATGAACACATAAACTTGGTAACCCTACTCGGCGATAAAACACCTACTCGAAGAGATTGATACATCCGTCTTGGTGAAATCAATCAATTATATCAAACAGTCAAAAGAATAAGAATATTGAGTTTGATGGCTTCCTCACAAACTCTTCTGTCTTCGACTTCTCCAATGGATCTAAATTCGAGTTTACCTTGATAAGGACTGCCTCTTTATGTTTACCAATTTTATTTAATTATCAAGCACGTCAATGCATATAGATGCATTTACAAAATATGATCAACCAATAACTAGATGTCAATGAAAATCTTCAATTTAGAGAGACTAACTTAAGGTAAGGTGGCATGAATTTACTCAATATGAGTGAACGATCTAATTCGACCCTAAAGAAACTTTGCATCAAATCTCTCGGGAATCTCTCAAAAACGGATATTAAATATCCGGGTAATATATATCCACTATCTGAAAAACAGAAAGTTTTCAATTCTGTCGTCGGAGAGAACATTGTAGCACAAGTAACTCGGTTCTTCAAGAACAGCTTCTTGCAGTTCCAATCAAACAACTTTAACAAAATTATTTTGCCAGACATACATGCCACCGAGGATCCAACAACTAGATTTCGTGTAATCGAAGAAAAGTTCTTTTTCTCCTGAGGATCATTTCCCTAGCAAAGGTTATTATATGGCATTATGGTTCATTATAATACGAGAAATTATAAAACCACTTATAAATCCATTTGAAAAGCGTGTTTGAGTACTTGCTACTAACGCATATGTAGACTGAAAACAAGTTTCAGAGAATCACTTTGGATTTATCTTTCCTGGCATTCTCAGGTATTTAGTGAGTCAAGAATCGTTGAATACAGTGTGGAAGAACGGTTGGAGTCTCCGGGGAATGGCGAGGTTTGTGATTTTCCTAGCAAAGCTCTACCAGAACCACTAGACCCATTTCGTCTCTGATGTTTTTAAGGTCATGTGTTCATATTCTCCCTAGATCTTGATTGATAACAAGCAGTATTACAACTTCTTCGGACGAGACATAGATATGACATCGCTCATCAGATTGCACGTTGACAACTATAAAGTTGTTCGACACGAAGATTGGTATGTGCTCCTATCTTACGGAAGCCTTGCAAATTAATTGCGAGATTCAGTATAGTAAAAAGTCCACTTGGTTGGGTATACTCCAGATTAAATTATTGGAAAAAAATTGATTAATTTGAAAAATGGAACATTTGAAGGTGGGACAAGAAGGAGCTGTGGAACAGGGAATCAGTGAAGCTTCCACTCATTGGGCGATTCGCTGAACTCGCTCGCGGGGGCTCGATGCTCGTCACTCATGTCATGATGGGTTTTGGCAAGGACCCAAGTGTGTAAAATATATGGTAGTTATTATGTTTCAATTATATTATTGACTGTGTACAGGCCATGGCATAAAATTGTGATGTTTGTGTAATATGTGAAATAGCTGCGTAGTCAAAACAATTTATCAATATTGCCTATATCAGCCTTTGACTCATCAAGAATTCACTTCATACGAATTGTCTTCAGAGACCCTGAAAGCTCTGCACTTCAGTTCACATCAACTTTCTTTTTTCTATATTTACTGCAAAAATGTACTTTCATGTTTTCGTATATTATTTTCAAACAAAGTAGATGACATTAACAATAGCTTGAGACAAATTAGGGTCTAATTTCGTTAGAATCACACGTTCATACAGCCGACTCTCCCAACTGTCAAATTAGAAAACTATACACACGATTCCGAATATAAATAATTACAGAATTAACTCTTAAAAGAATGTTAAAATAATACCGATACATGAATTTTATTCTATAGCGCTTAAAACCCATCACTCATTGTTACATTCGTGTGTGGAGACTACTTTGCAACCCAATTAACATAATTTGGCAGTAAATTGGCGTTGAATTCCAACTTAAAATCAATTGGTATTAAGTGAAGAAGTCCAACCAATATATAAACACATGCTTATTCACACACACAACCAATGTGAATTTTTTTTCCCACTTCAATACTATCCCTCACGCGCACAGCGTGACCGGGCAGAGGAACAACAATCCCTCTCACACATGAGCGGGGTCAACGTGTGCGTGAATAGTCAAGACTCTGATCCAAGTTGAATTCCAACTCAAAATTAATTGGTATTAAGTAGAGAGGTCTAACCAATATATAAACACATGCCTATTCACACATACAATCGATGTGAGATTTTTTTCCCACTTCAATAATTGGCAATAAGAAAAGCTCAATTAATTTAATCCTGATCGTCCCATTTACAGAACTAAAAGTTCAATTAATTTATTTCATATAAATCTCGATATGAAATCTTATTTGAATAGCTGCATATAGAGGTTTTTTAAATTCATGGATCTTCAAACTAATAAATCATGCTTCTAATAAAATGCATTAAGAATAAAGTAATTACATGTAATATTTTTAGAATTTGATAACTCATCGTGAAAAGTTATATTTTTGCTGAGTTAGAAAATTTTATATAAATTGTGGCTTTTTAATTTTGTGCATTTTTTGTAGTGTCTTTTCTTAATAACCATATATATTACTGCATTGGCTTTAACTGACCTATGAAGGTAAGTGCGGACTTTGGATGCTCTAGTGATTCATGTACAAGAAAGAATTCACATTTCATTCAAGTGTTCCGGAATCTTTGTTTGAGTTACTAGTCAATGCATTTTTTTTCACTACTTACGCTCTCTCTCTCTTTCTCGAGTAAATTTTATTTTTATCTGGGTAAATGTTGATATGTTTATACATAAAATTTCTATAAAAGAAAAGAAGATGACCCAACAATGATTAAAAGCAACATGATAACATGCAATTAAAATACCTCATCACATTCTCCTTAACTTTGAGGCCATATTCCATACTACTTTTTGACTAGTCATCTCCAACTCTCTTTTTGCCGTTAAACTCTTAACAACCCACCAAGCAAGACCACTTCACTTCTCTCTCTCTCTCTCTCTCTCTCTCTCTCTCTCTCTCTCTCTCTCTCTCGCTCTCCCTCTCTCTTATTTATTAATGATATGCCATTCTCTTAAGAACGGGGATCAATATTTAAGAACCAAAAAGTTCGAGAAAGAGAGATCAATGTGTTTGTTAGGAGATTTCAATTATAGACTGATAATTCAAAAAGAAGGGTTTTGGGGATCCGAGCTAAAGAAATTCCCATACTTTCATGCAAAAAAAATATTCTTTAGCTAACACAGAAGGAGAGCTTTTAAAAGTAGTGTAGCGAGCTTAATGATAAACATCCGTTACTTTGCTCTCTCTCTCTCTCTCTCTCTCTCTCTCTCTCTCTATATATATATATATATATATATATATATATATATATATATATATCTCGCTCTAAAGACTGCTAAAGCTCAACCTGTTGAAACTTTGTCTGCTAGCCATCTTTGATAAATGTAGCCCAACTCTCTCTCATAAAATGAAAAGTTTGAGGTGTAGAGTTGAATCCATGTATTTGAATGGGAAAGAAGAGGCGCAGTTAAATAGAAAAGATGAAATGCCTTTAACAAGTTGGGTTACTACATTGATTTGAAAATGCTTTCTAGCAATTAATGAAACCCTAAAAAGACTACAATTGAAGGGGTCCATATACTTTTTGTATATGTGTCTGTGTCTCCTTTTTCGTCGCTTTATTTTCTCTTCTTTTTTCTCGATCGTAATCATTTCTAGATCATGTTTCTAAGATCGTATGTCGTGACGGCTAGATCAGCGCCCATATCCTCTTTTATAAAACTGTAATCAAAGGTCCTTTAGATGCACATTTGGATATGTGCAAAAACAAAAGAGGGTCCAATAATAGTTTGCGAGTTTTATGATTTTATTTTGTTTATAGATTTTAGATAATACTTACAAATATATATTTGCAAGATGAATACCCTATTAGAAGATAAAGAAAAATATTGCCTGCAAGTTATACGTGTAATGGACCCTCTAGGTTTAATTGTTCGAAGTGACGAGACTGGATCTTAGGACCATTAAACAAAAATATATTTTCTAAAGCGTACTGATAATTATGTTTTAAAAGAGGATAAAGTCACTAGATATAAACTATAGATGTACTTCTATATCATATTGTTTATCTCCATTGATCTATCAATTTTTTTATTCTTTTATATATACTATAAGGCGTTCTTTAGTAAGTTTGTGATCTCGTGTATTAAATAAAGTGGATATCTGGTGTGATGTAGAATAGCAAAATATATCGACAGCTTTATTAAGAGTGTATAGTTCGTGGCGATATCATAATGCCTTGAACTTTTATTTAATATATAATATATGTAGGAGTTTGAGTTAGCACACATGTTTTTGGCGATAAAAGTATTTAGTAAAGTATTTATTGTAGCGCATACTAATTTATTTTTAATTATGGAAAAAAAATCTGGTCTACTACAATTAGATTGGATGAAGAATGCATATATAAGGATCTGAAAATTCTAAAATTATCAAAATAAATAATTTTATTATTATGTACATATATATGTATGAGTATAAATTATGATACTTTTCTTCTTCATTAAAAATATGATGACGTTTTTTTATTAAACACACACACATATTATATATTATGTGTATATATATATGTATATATATATATTTTAAATATATAAAAGATAAATTATTATTCTAATTTTTTAGGATTCAGATGTAAGCATGTATATTTTTGTCTAATTTAACGATGAAGTAATGACAGTGATATGATTTTGTAATATTAAATATTTCTGATTATTGAATAATGAGTATTAAACTGCAACATATCAAAGTATCATATTTTGCCTACAATAATTTTTTTATTGTAATAATAACAACGCACACATATTAGATATACTGATGATGGAGATGACTTACCAATGGTGCTGCCACTTAAATAAAGGATTCTATACGAGTGAGGAATATACTGAATGTGTTGGTGTACTGTAGCCTGAGAACAAGCGCGAGTCTAGTTATTTTCTCAATTTTATGAAACTGGTGTTATGATTGTTAGTTCTTTTGAACTTTGCTCAACAGTTTAAATTGAAGAATTCGCTTTAGTAGGTATGATCATAATATTAAACCTAAAGTAGAGCCTATCCACGAACACACAACAAAATCTCTGAACAATAATACATAATTTATTTAATTTTGTGTTTATTGTCAGTATTTTTATTTTGATGCTTGAGTATTTATATGGATGCGCATATATACATTTACATGCATATACATAAGAGTCCATACAAAAGTGAACGTTTCTTTCGTAAGATGACTTAATGAAATAAGTTTCATCTATCCATAGTACACACTGAAGTTTTATACAGATTTTTACTGCTAATATCTATAGGATCATTTTTATATATATAATAATTTCAGGATCCTTAAACGATAAAATAGTGGGACCAAAGCTCGAGGAATCATATTTGTCTTTATATGTCAACTGGGGACATCATATTTTATCTACATCTAACTGTTAATTTATAATACGAGAAAAAAATTACGAGGAAACTAAAGACATTGATTATGAATTTGATAAGCTTAGGAATACAAAATAAAAAGAAAAAAAAACGTTGACCTCCGTTTGAAAAAAAATTACATCGCTTTCAGATGAGGGTTTAAATTGATAAACGCTTACTTGCAGTAATAAAGAACATATGAAAGCATCACCACAATAAGAGATACGAGCATGGCTATAATATTACTATTCTATTCTATTTCTCCTCTGATTCACTAGTCATAATCATTAATACAAATATGATTTTCAAATGATATTTATCTAATCATACTATCATATGTGATTTTATCGCATCTTATAATACAAATGCGAGAATAACACTATTGGATGTGACAAATCACATCTGAAAGCATTATTGTACTAGTGACGGTGAATAGTGAGTCAGAGCAGAATAGAAATTTTATAGCCATGTTCATATCAACTCTGACAGTCACATATGAAATTATGTTTTAAAATATCGTAGATGCATCTGATAGTCCGCATCCAAATGTTTAACTTTTTACATATGATCATTTAGATGTGACTAATCGGATACATAATCGCACATATAAAAAGTCCACCAAAGTTAATTTGATGACATATTTAACAATAAGATGCGATTTGTCGCATTTGATTCTCTTCCTGTTAAACAAGTAAGTCACACCCGATATTCTTTCCGTAAAAACATGAATTTTTTTCTTGAATTGACAGTTTGATTCGGCTTGTCGCATCTGAGTGATTCGGGGAAGATTGTTTCGAATATGATAGTTAAATATTTGTATTTCAAAATAATTTTATATCTAATAAATATATTGGAATGATAATCACTCTTTGTGTGATTAGCTTCGACGTCGTGGGCTGTAACTGTCTTCATGAGAGATGAGTGACTCAATCTCAAGCTCTACGTGACGTCTAGAATTTATCGAATTTATCGACCAGTTGCATCTGTCATATTTCTATGATCTACTAATTGCATCTGAAATTCACATGTACCCAAAACACTAGTTCATAGTAGTGTATCAAAAATGTATGCTGCTTACTTTCTCAAGAATTTATGGAGTGTGAAAATCACACTCACGACATCGATTGTCTTTTAGACGTATATTGATTGAGATATGTAAGATTAATTTATCGCCACATCGCTCAAAGGTTTCCACCTTGTTGTAACGATTGTGGTGCAAACAATATATTAATACTTCATTTCATACATATAATATATGTATCATATTATTCACGTATCTATTATATTTAACATCTAATTCTTAATATATATATATATATATATATATATATATATATAGTACGTTATGGAAGATCATTAGTTATTTATACGGTTAAGTTAATATATTCTATATCTATTAGTATTTTATTTTTTCGTATTCTATCTATTAATGTTCTATTTAATAATTTTTCTCATCTTTTAGTATTCTATTTATATGTATTCTTATGTTACTTATTTTCTCTACAAATATATTTTTTACCTCATTGTAATGGGAGTTGAAAATGAATGAAAAATGATCTTTTTGATAAGAGTGTTATCTTATTTTTCCTATAACTCGAGTCTACATCAGCTAGTACAGAGCCATTCGATCTTCCACTATGGTGAAAAGACAATCTGCTTACGATGCATCTTTAGACGTGGTGAATAGACGTAACGAATACACTGGATTACGTCTACATGTGGTGGCCCTAAAACGCTACATGTGGTGACCCTAAAACGCTACGTTGAAGCACTTTTTCAACAGTGACCTGAAGCACATCGGCCTCTCTTGACGAATTCGACACCAAAAACGACCATGACAACATTTTTGCCCATAATTTTGATAGACACGTCCATGCAATGCGCTCGCACGACGAAGTTCTTGAAAATTGGCATGAGAAGTTCGAGGCAGATACCTTGGAGTACAACGAGACGGTGTACTACGAATCTGAGCACGGTGAGCCCGTGTATGATGAGTCGTATTATGACGAGACGGAGTACGTCGAACGCATGTATGCCGAGTCGGATTACAGTGATGCCGTGTACGACGAGTCGGTATACGTCAAGACATATAATGACGAGACAATGGTGTTGGAATAGTCTCTGCCAACAAAGGTGCGATGAAGTTAACTACAACGAGTTTATCTACGACGAGTCAAATTATGGTGATGTGACGTACTAAAACGTCCGTGCAACGAATATATTGAATTTTCCAAGAATATCATCATCTATTCATGCCACTTGAAAATACTTCAAATTCGAGTACGAATTCTTTCAAAGACAGGGAAAATAGTGCAGATAATATATATTAATACTTCATTTCATACATATAATATATATATATATATATCCATATAGTACGTTATGGAAGATCATTAGTTATTTATACGGTTAAGGTAAATATATTCTATATCTGTTAGTGTTAACCTGTAAAAATAGTGAAACAATATCTAGCCTACAATCTTCGGGATACCGAGTGGAATCGTCAAAGGAATGAGAACAAGACTTTCTCTTACAACAAATAAGTAGAGTACAAGAGAGTAAAATGATGTGAGGTTTACAAAGTAATAGGTGAATAAAAACTAGCAATTCTCTAGATTTCGGTCCCTCCTCCTTTCGCATTTGGTTTCCTTTTATAATCGTTGTTTTAACTGTCTGTCGGTTATTCAGAGTAGTGGGTGAGTGGTTTTTGTGGATCGTGGGATGATCAGTCCCACGTCTTTGCTGATAAGATTTATCTCTCAGCGCTTTTGGTGCTTGGTCGCTGTGGCGACCTGAACGTTTTTTTATGACACGTGTTATTTTGCTTTGACTAGTCTTTAACCTATCATCTTCTCTCATTTTCGAAGTCTTTGATTGATAGGGTCCGTTCTTTACTTATGAACGTGATGTTTTTTTTTATCTTAGTCGATCTTTGATTTTATTCTTCTGGGGTCCTTTGTTCTAAGAATGGTCGTTATCCTCGGTATCCCGAGGATGATTCTGATCTTTGCTAAATTCTCAGGTAACAATTAGTATTATATCTTTTCGTATTCTATCTATTAATGTTCTATTGAATAGTTTTTCTTCTTTTAGCATTCCATTTATATGTATTCTTATGTTACTTATTTTTTCTATAAATAGTCTTTTTACCTCATTGTAGTGAGAGTTGAAAATGAATGAAAAATGATTTTTTTAATCAAGAGTGTTATTTTGTTTTTCCTATAACCCAAGTCCACATCATATTGATTATTGTCTTTGACAATAAATGAGACATTATTCTCCGATTTGCTGTCAAGTCTTGTTATGACGATGCTAAAGTTTTGGCAAGTGTAGAGAATAGAGCAACAACATTATAATCAATTCCATTATTTACATTTTCTCCTTGTTTCGCAATATAGTTTTGAATACGCTTTAAAACCTCGAAAATCTCTTAGAGCGTCTTCATATTTATGGCATCTTAGTTTGTTTCTGCTTTTCAATTTATACACATCTATCACCTCAGTGGTGAGGAGACCTGCTATTGATTACAACTTTCCAAGTTGTGATGTTAATTGATTTATGAAAAGTACAAATGCGAGCACTGAAATAAGTATGGTTTGTACCCATGGAAAATAAACTCGCTTTCCCTGAGATTGTATATAAAAAAAGAAAATATGTTAAAGAAACCATACATATATGAGTACACATTCTAATTTAATGGAAATTTTGTTGACTCAGGGACATGATGTCATACAAAATGTTAAGATAATCATTGCACAAAATTTTGTAATGCATGCATTTGAAAAAATATTGTTCCATGGAAGTATTTTTTTCATTCTATTATATTAATATCACCAGTTCAAAGTCGTTTTCATTTTTAGTATACCCGTAAATTTCAACACAACTTTTCCATATATTGCATACCCACACATTTTTTAACACATTAGTCAAACATCGTGCAGTAACTAGAAAAGTCGAGTGATAATATCACATAACTTGTAGTTAGAAGTTCGTGGCTTAAAAAAAGCCTGCATGAAAGAAAAAAAATTAGTCGAACACGTTATAGAACCTATAATATGAGCATATATTGCTTACAAATAGACACCAAGAGTAAAATATATCTTATATACAAATTGAATGCATTCTTGCGTGAGAGATATTCTCAAAATATCTTACGCGTGCAATTTTGAAGAAAATAAATCAGACAAAATATAATGAAAATTAAATCTTAGTGACCGAATTTCTCACTATATTATTTATAATGTTACAAGTCATCTTGTGAGGAGAGCTACAAATAAAATAAGTGAGTAACATATACATATTTGGATGCTATTGACCTTTATGCTGAAATGACAAATCGAACATATAATCACGGGAATGATGTTGGTTTACGTCACGATAATACAAAAAACTATGTAATTATCATTTGCCGATCACTAATTTTGTGCTCCTTTATCAATATTCTCTTCGGTGCTAACATTATAATATTATCTATATTTGGAACTAATATAGAACTCCTAGTCGTAGATGAATTAATGCATGTTTATGCGACGGTAGTATTATATGTCTACCTGCTCGCACTAGAGATAAAAAGAAAGAGCAATACCCTTTAGCAGATATTGTAATTTATGTAGGTAGATTGTAAGCATTCCTTGGTTTATGATATTATCTATTTTGTCATTATCAAGCATTCCCTTTATCTCGCTCCTTTCTGCCGTATTTCAGCCGGTAGTGATGAACAATTTCAACTATATCATGCGATTAAATTAATTTTTTTAAGAACAATACTATAACTACCTACATGAGTCAAAACTGGTTAATGGATCAATTATATTTACTTAACTTGCAAGTGCTATCCATGTGACTCGTAAAGGAGAGGAGTTAAAGTGGTGTCTACCGTTTATTTTCTATGATAAGATAAAATGAGCAACGAGACTTCTTAAAAGATAACTAGGCGTGGTGTATTTGAAACATTGTGCGGGTAAAATTAGAATTAATTAATTGGTTGGAGATACATGTGTAATCTTTTTATTATAATATTCTCATTAATTTGTGATGTATATACTAGGATCGTGATTAATAGCCCCTAAATATTAAGTGAATTGAAAAATAATTCAATATTTTTGTTAATTTTGTGTGAAAAACAGTTCAAATAATTTAAACTCACAAAAAATATAAAATAACTTAAATTCTAAAATAACATATAATATTCTAATATTAATTATAAATCTGGAAAAAAATAAAAATAAAATTTGTTAAACCACTAAATAAAAAATTCAAATTCTGAAAGAAAACTTTTAATATATTTTATATGCGTGGAACAAAAAGACAACAAAGTAAAATAAAAATTCGATTCGTGATGTTTTGTTGGTTACTTGTTTTTGTTTTTTGTTGAAATTTGGTAAAGTACTAAGAGAATTATAGTTTTGTATTAATATATCCGTGCTATTCCTTCTTAATATGTGTTTCTTACATAATTCAAATACATTGGTTGCATTTGGCAACACTTATTAAAGTCAATTTTATCTGTTTATAAAGGTAAAATATTTTTTGGTGTTTGATAAAACCACATTTAAAATAATTTTCAAAAGAATTTTGAAAAACAACCTAAATATGTAAAAAAATAAATAATTAAAAGCTAAAAATCTTAGTTTTTGGATTCTGATTTTTGAGCTCCACATTACGTTTTACTATTTTACCTTCATAATCGAGTCAATTACTTATCCTAATGATGAGATTTCAAGTTAAATTCTTAATAATTATATTACACAAATTACATGCTCAAAAAATTTAATAAAATTCTTATAAATTTTCCTTAAAGGAGGTAATATCTTAAAGAAGGTAATATCTGTTGAATAACAAATTTTTCAATAAATTGGAGTTAAGATGAACAGTGTAGAACTTTTACGAGTTGTATGGATAACTTGAGAGATGAGATTCAAACATGCTTAATAAAATCCGCAAATCAATAGTTTATATGTATATTAATAAAAAAAAATATTTAAATATGAAATTTCATTTTGTTGGTCTATTTCTTCGTAATTTAAATACTATGTTAGTATTAATATGTACATATAAATTAAACACCAAAATAATAATAATTATTTAAATATTTATCATAAAAATGTTGTTTTAGTTTTTTGTTTTATTAATTTAGTTGTTTTATCAAACGCTAAACCAAATTTTGTTTTTACAAAGAACTAAATTAAAAGAAGTTTACCAAACACTAAATAGCGTTTAAAAACATTTTTTTTAAATCAATTTCTAAAAACATTTTTTTTAAACAAAAAATTGACAAAATGGCTAACTTTTACCACTTCATTTTCAATATGTACAACATTTCGTTACTTATGTTAATGATCAAAGTGCTTATGTATCAAACTAATTAATTATATTTATTTTACTAGGTTTCTTTATAATTTTTTATCATTAACATATATTAATGGCAAATTTAATCAAACATGGACTATATTAAAAATACATTATATTTATAAGCTTATTATACTTGACGATTGTTTTCGAAAAGCAATATGTTACAAGATAGTGTCATTAACTAAAAAAAGAGGGAAGGTTTATCCCGTTCAAAGTATACCCAGTTCTCTTGGTCAGAGTATGGGGAAACATTGGTTTCTTTCGAATAGAGGAAGGTATAAATTTTAGCTATAGCCTCAAATAGTTTGACCAACCCTTTTCTTAAAATTTAGCAGAAAACTCTTTTTCCTTTTCTCCACTAGAACTACTTTTCTTTTTTCCTTTATTTTTTTCGTTGTGCTTAAACTTTTGATACATATATCATAATTACTCTTGTATCACTCGAAGAATAATACAACGAAGGATTGTAATTACTTTTAACAAACCGACTCGATGAATATTAGTAAAGGGCTAAATGGATATTAATTGATTTAAATGAATTTGAGAACTGCGTACTAGCAAATTGATGGAGAAAGATATTAACTGATTTAAATGAGTTTGAGAGCATTAATCACAATTATGATATGAACCCCACATTATTATACTTAATCGAGGTAAGCTTTTAGATTAATACTGTGTGTTGTTGAGTCTATATATATTAAGCATAAATTACTGTCACATTATTTATATTTAGCATGTCATTTCTTACATAAGTACCATTTAAAGTCGGAATGTCTTTATGGCCTAAAGGGAAATGCTTGTCTTTGTTTCTACTTGATCTTATTGTGGTTTTTTTGGTTTTTTATGGCCTTTCCGTATTTGCCAGTTCTTTTCAAAGATATTGAGAAGCTTAAATTCAAATTAAAAGAAATCGAATAAAATAAAGTGATATACTATAGCTCTTAATTTTCTTTCTGATGGATTTTTTTACCTCCTTTATTTTTCTAAAGAAAAACTTCTGTCCATGACTTTTCTTTGCACAACTCTTACGTTTTGAATCGTAATCACTTTCTTCCAAAAGCAAACAATATGATGTAGGAAAAAACAAAAACAAAAACAAAAACATTAAATTGTTACAATGCGCTCAAAGGCTAATATATTGTTGCTCACCAAAATAATGATGAACTGATTTAGCTCAATACTCTGGAAGTGAAGAAAATATTAATCCATAAGGTAGAACCAAGAGTTTCGTTATTGATAGAAGTTTTGATCTTTTGGTATATTACATATTGATAAGTATACCGATGATATTTAAATAAAATATTCATATCAATTATCGATAATACCAAAAATATATCAATGATATACCGAATACCGATATATATATCCAAAAAATCATATAACAACTACAATTTTTTACAGAACAACTAAATTTTTAAACAGCCAATAAATATATATATATATATATATATTAATATATAAAATCTTCATATTCAAATTATGAAAATATAAAATCAAATATCAAAGTGTTTAAGACAACAACAAACTTAAACATAGGTTTAAAATACAAAACAAAAACCAACAAAAACTTCGTAATTTCATATCAACGATCTTATATTTAGACTCAAAATCACAAAAATTTACAATTTCATATCAACAATCATATACTCAAAATCAAAAATTCATTGTTCCATAAAATTTTTATATTCTAAATTTAATATCACAAGTTAACAATTTCACGTCAACAATCTTATATTCCAAATTCAATATTTAAATTCGCAATTCCATATCAACAATCTTATATTCTATAATTCAATATCACAAATTCACAATTTCATATCAATAATGAATCTAGAAAATTTTCAGTCGTTGGACATCAAAAAGTTCGAAACTCACCAAAACTTCAAAAAAAAATTAGGCATCTTAAAGCTAGCATCTTCCTGATCTCAAATATGCCGTAAAAAATTCTCAAAACCTTGCATAAAACAATCAGAACTATAAAATAAAATCAAAATTTAAATTTTTTTTTACCGATAATCACCAGCGATAAGTTGATGCAGTATTATAAGACGATAAGGATAACCCATGATTTATTTACCGATAGGTTAAATTTGACGGTATTTAGTCGATAACTAGCAATATTTTGAACACTGGCTAGAACATTCATTTATCAATTGAATGATAAAACAAATAATTAAATCATTGTGGAAAAATAAAGAAGAATGAAAATGGATTATTAATTTTAGAAAATTGGATATAATATCACGTTTTCATTAATTTAACAGTTAATATAATATATAACCATGTAAACTAGTATCAATTTGGGAATAGTTCACGTTCGATTAAGAAGTAGTAAATAGCCATTATAATTCGTTTACAAAAAATTTGGGCCCAAAATAACCAAAAAAAAATTCCGCCCTGTTTCATTTAACCATTTAACAATAGTAAACAAAATCAATTAACAATTTATACATGTAAATCGAGGATACAACCCTTTTTATCTGACAATTCCATTAATTTTATTTATAATGTTTTTAAAAAGAAAAAGAAATATCAAGACCAAACACGAAAAGTCTCAAACAAAAATTATAAACCCTAAAAATAATTACAGAACTCGACGAAAATTATAGTAATCAGAAATTTTGTTCAACGATGATTTTGGTAAACAAAGGTACGAGTGTCCGGGCTTGTTTTCCATTTGATTTTTTTATTTATGTTTACACACAAATCTATTTTAAAAAATATTTATATACTCGTAATAAGTTGTTTGATATCCAGATCCGACCTGGATTGATATTCAGATCCAGCTTTGATACCCGATAAACAAAAAAGTCTCGTATCTTTCTCTGTTTGATTAACTGGATTGCGATTCGAGTTCTTTACTAACTGTTTCACTCTATTTTCACTATTTTGCAGGTTTATAGAGACGGAGAATGCCGGACGCTCGTGGCGGAGAACGCCGGACTGCTCGTGCTCAGGAGGGGCCATGACGGGGCTTATATGTCATTGACGTGATTGTGACTATTGTGTTTTAAATTGGGTTTTTTGGAATATAGATTTTGGTGTTGTTTTTTTGTTATTAATTATTTGGTTTAGCTTTTTTTTCTATTGGATTTTTTTAATTGGGTTTTTTCATTTCTTTCCTTCAATAAAATTAACAAAAATCGTGTTTTGTTAAATAATATGCAATTAACAATGAAAAACTCTAGTTTACGTTGTAAATATCAATTAACGTTGTAAAATGCAACTTAATTTATGTTGGAAACAACTCATCTCTTTCTTATCTCACCTCATTTCACTCCTCTTATCTCTCTCCCGTACGTGTGTCTTCTTCTCTCACCATTTCTTCTTCACCGCACTCGAGGCGGCCGGTGAGCGTGGTGGTAGTGCAACGCGCGACGAGGACAACAGTGATGAAGGTGTGGCGGAGAGCTATGGAAAGTTTCATGGCGGAGAGCTTATAAAAATTTATTCGTTCTTCCTTCTTCTTCTTCGTGTTTTAATTTTGATTTCAAATTCATGTATAAAATTTTGATGTTTTTCGTCTAGTAAAATAAATCAAAATCGTGTTTTGTTAATTAGTATGCAATTAACAATAAACAAATTCAATTTATATTATAAAAATAAATTTACGGTGTAAAAATTAATTTACGTTGTAAAAACGCAACTCAATTTACGTTGGAACAAAACCATTTCAGTGTAAATTGAATATCAATTTACTGTGATACACGGAGTAGTCGGAGATTGTAAATGAAAGAAATAATTGATTGTTAATAAATATCAACAACAAAGAGATGATATCAAGAATAAAACCGGTTAAAAATATTAAAATTTCTAAAAATAACTGCATAAGATAATTCAGTCATTAATGAAGAATTTTATTAATTAATCTGAAAATAATTGGTCTATTAAACCACCCATAATTTATGATCTAAAAGGAAATACCGAAAGAAAACATAAAAGATAAAAAAAGTAAATTAATAATGTTATTAAATGTGGCACGTCAACTTTTTGGACATTTACAAAAATTTTACCAAACGTTAGACATAACTAAAAAACGTTTGTAAAGTCGGACCAATTCGCACAATTTTTGTTAGATTTTGTGGTCCTTGCCATTTCGACCAATTGCTCATAGTGCATGTGTGATGATTAATTTGCTAATTGAATTTTATTTTTATTTTAAATTGATTCACGAAATTATCACCTTATATTTTTACGTTCTTATATTTTTTATAACGAAAATGATGAGTCGCCTGACCAACTACTAACATGTATAATCAAGTTGGAGAGACTCTTGTTGTTTCAAAAAAAAATAGTTGGAGAGACTACTATTCATAGTAAAGCTAACTATTCATAGACTAGTTATATCGATCAATCTACGAATGCTCAAAAACCAATTTCAATTATTATAATAACCAAAGAAGTAGGGTACATGGCTAACCTATATATATATAGGTTTCATTATTCAGATGTGTCTATTGGTGTGTTATGTCTTAAAGCTCGATCAATTTGAAATATTTTTTACTTTGCGACACATGTTCATTCCATATTTTGGAAGTGCTATCTTTATGCAAACAAACAGTAAAAGTCGAGGGCCAAGTAATTTAATAACATTAATAGGGGAAAATAAGAAAAGGAAGAAAATGTGTAACAGCAAGTAATTACAGGCACAGTTCTAAATATAGTAGAGTTCAAGAAAAAGTAGAGTTTAACAGATTTTGTAAATAATGTTAATTTATGATGTTGTAGTTTAACAGATTACGTAAATTCTGTTAATTTGTTTATAATTTTATTTTGCAGTTAAATTGTTTGAAACTCAATGTCATCAAAATTATGAAGACGATCATGAATCCAATGTCAACCCAAAAGAACTTGAGTTACATTTATTCGATGATTCAGATTTAAAAAATTGTCCCATGAATTTGGAAGTGGATGTTGATAATGTTTTTACTAGTAAAGAAGTTTTTAAAACTGTTCTTAGCATTCTGGCGGTAAGGAATAATTTTGAATCTAACACCGTTAAGTCAAACATTTTTAGATATCGTGTTGTATGTTCAAATCTTAATTGTTCATGAAAGTTGTATGTGGAGGTATGCTCAATGTCAGGAATGTTGGTAGTTAGAACATTTTTTAAGGATCATTTGTGCTATGCGAAATCATATATCGTCAAAACTTATCAGCAATTGTGTTAAAAATGATTTTAGAAGGTCTTTAGCAAATCAGATCAAGTCGGCGGGTGTTGGTGACATCATACGATCTCGGTTGAAATTTTATATTGGAGGGCATGGCAAGATCGTAAAAGTGCGTTAAAGGACCTGTACGTGGATTTTGACATGTTATACAGTCATTTAGCAATTATCGAGTGTATATTTTATGTATGTAATTTATTATTGTATATATTTGTTGTCCAATTTTTAACATTATTATCCTAGATATCTACAAATTAGCTTCTCGTGATTTTTTCTATATATTAGCCCCTAACCTAGAATTGTGAATACATTATATATATATATATATATATATATATATATATTGTTGTTACTTGAATTGGCTTATTTTTATTAGGCAAGTCTCATTCAGTCTCGTCAAGATTTGTTGCATATCTTCCGCTTGATCTTCTGCTTTAACTTTCGGCGATATTTCAGGATCTGATTTTATTCAGCGATTATTTCATTTATCATGACGGATAAAGGCCTTTCCTATTTTATGCTCGCGTGGTTAATGAGTAAGGATACTCGAGCATTGACCTTTCTTCTTTTGGTGATCATAAAAGCAGCAGTAGCCACCATTGATCTCCTCGAAGCTTTTCTCTGAATCTGTAGGGTTCCTAGACGTGAAAGTTGGCGGATTGGGAAGCTACGAGTTTAGAGAATTGCTGTGTAAAATCTTTTCACCCACTGTGAAAGATTTGTGTTGTTGGTGTTTTGTTATTCTGTGTGAGTTCGTATAATACTCTACAAGTTCATTGTGACAAAAGAACACGTGTGAGTGTGTCTTGTGGATCTGTGAGTTGGTCACTAATTCAGGGGGAGGACTGAATTAGATTCTTCACTTCTTAGTTTGTAATTTGGCTTTGAGTTTGTTGTTGCTTCATATAAGTCCATCTGTACTAAAAACTATTATATAGTGAAATTATTTCCACCGGGTTGTCACACCCCCCAGATGTAGGAGAAGTTGCTCCGAACTGGGTTATCAATCGTGTGTGTTCTATTTACTTTTCACTGTTCTTATTTCATCTATATTCTGCTCGTCGATTGTTACACACATTGTTATAACTTCTGTGTGTGACAATTGGTTGAGCGACTAACAGAATTTCAATTGGTATCAGAGCAGGCACCTTATTCAAGGTGGTTTCCTGTAGTGTTTCAATTCTGTGTAGATGGAGAACTTCAGAGAAGGTGGTTCTGTCAATCGACCACCAAACCTGGATGGATCGAATTATGGATACTGGAAAGCTAGGATGTGTGCTTTCTTGAAGGCTTTGGATAGCAGGACGTGGAAAGCTATTCTTAATGGATGGGAACCACCTGTCGTCATTGATGAGGAAACAGGTGTGAGTACACCAAAACCAGAAAGAGAATGGACTGCTGCTGAAGATGAAGAAGCCCTCGGAAATTCCAGAGCTCTTAATGCAATATATAATGCTGTTGACAAGAACATCTTCAGAATCATCAACACTTGTATTAGTGCTAAAGAGGCTTGGGAAATTCTTGAGATTGCCCATGAAGGAACTGCTAAAGTTCGCAGTTCAAAACTTCAGATGCTGACCACTCAATTTGAAGCTCTCACTATGAATGAAGATGAGACTATTGCTGAATTCAATGTTAGAATACGAGATATTTCTAACGAGTCCTTCTCTCTTGGTGTTCCTATGACAGATGAAAAACTTGTTCGCAAAATTCTCAGATCTCTTCCTCAAAGGTTTCAAATGAAAGTTACTGCCATCGAAGAAGTTCAAGATTTGTCTACTATGAAACTTGATGAACTTATTGGGTCTCTCATGACATATGAACTTGCTATTCCTCGTACTGAGAAAAGGAACAAAAGTCTTGCTCTAAAGAGTTCTATAAAACAATCCACGGATCAGGTATCATCCGAATCTGAAGAGGATATTTATGACACTATTGCTCTCCTGTCTCAAAATTATAGCAGGGTCATGAAGAAGTTCGCTAGACTTCCTCCCAGAAATGTCAACACCGAGAGTCGTGACAATCAGACTAAGCTTCAGTCCTTCAAAGGAAATTCCTCCCAAAGAAATAGCAGAAATGGAGACAAAGTGTCTGGGTATAAATCCAAAGGAGTTCAATGCCATGAGTGTGAAGGATATGGTCACATTCAAAAAGACTGCCCCAACTTTCTTCGTAAGCAAAAGAAAGGTTATAATGCCACTCTCTCTGATGAAGAAGATGAAAGTGATTCTGAGAGTGGAAATAATTTTCTTGCTTTTACATCAATTATTGAGAATCTGGAGGAAAACGAAGCTGATCACACTGTAAGCTCTAATAATTCTTATATTCATAATGTGGATATGAATGATGATTTAGATAAGCTTAACAATATGATCTTTACTCTCACTACTGATAAGACGAGACTTCTTGAAACAATTGTTGAACTAAAGATTGAGGTTGCTCGCTTAAATAATGAACTTATCAAAATGACAAGATCTGTTAGAATGTTGAATTCAGGAACAGATGATCTGGACAAAATTTTGACTTCTGGAAAAACTGGCAAAAGCATGACGGGGATTGGATACTTGCATGGAGCCTCTACATCTCATACCAGATTTGTTCCTCAGAAAAAGAAGGATATAAATGACAGGAACGTGCCTCAACAAAATACAGTTGTCAATAGATTACCCTGGATTTGTCATTACTGTGGAAGAAAAGGTCACATACGACCATATTGTTTTAAATTGTTAAACAATAGGGACTATCATGCTAAACTTAAGTATGAGACCCACAGAAAGATAAACAGAAGCAGTCATTTTGTATGGAAAATCAAAAAGAATCATTATGCAAATATTGCCTATACTTCATTACGTGCCTCTACCTATGATGATTGGTATTTTGACAGTGGATGCTCTAGACACATGACAGGTGTTAAAGACTATCTTACTGATGTGAAGCCATATTCAAACTGTTTTGTTACCTTTGGAGATTGAGTTAAGGCTAAAATTATTGGCAAAGGTACAATGAATTTTAAAGGATTGGTGTGCTTAAAAGAAGCTCTTTTGGTAGAAGGTCTCACTGCTAATCTTATAAGTATCAGTCAACTTTGTGATTCTGATCTAACTGTGAACTTTACCCGTGATGAGTGTATTGTTAAGACTTTTCAGGATGACATTCTTATGAAAGGGAAAAGATCTTCAGATAATTGCTACATGTGGTCCTCTGACAAAAGTCTCAAAGTTGAATCATGCATGATTTCTAAAGCTGATGAAGCTAAATTATGGCATCAACGTCTTGGTCACCTGAACTACAGAAGTCTTCGTAAGATTATCATTGAAAAGGCTGTGACTGGGGTTCCGGATATTAAAGTTATTGAGGGACAGATATGCGGTGAATGTCAAATCGGAAAACAGGTTAAAAGCTCCCATAAGCCTGTGAAAATATATACTACCACTCGTGTTCTGGAACTTTTACACATGGATCTGATGGGTCCTATGCAAACCGAAAGTCTGGGTGGTAAAAGATATGTTTTTGTCTGTGTTGATGATTTTTCTCGATTTACCTGGGTTTATTTCTTAAAAGATAAATCTGAAACATTTGATGTTTTTGAAGAATTGTGCAGACTCCTACAGAGACAGAAAGAAGATTCTACAGGGAAGATTGTCAGAATCAGGAGTGATCATGGTAGGGAATTTGAAAATTCTCGATTCTCTAATTTCTGTAGCGAGGAAGGTATTGCACATGAGTTTTCTGCTCCCATCACTCCACAACAAAATGGCATTGTGGAAAGGAAAAATAGAACCCTTTAAGAAATGGCGAGAGTCATGCTTTTAGCAAAGAATATTCCTACACGGTTCTGGGCTGAAGCTTTAAACACTGCTTGTCACATTCATAACAGGGTGTCAATTAGACCTGGAACTACCACCACTCAATATGAAATCTGGAGGGGACGAAAACCCAATGTGAAATATTTTCACATTTTCGGGTCCACATGTTATATTTTGGCTGACAGAGAAACCAGAAGAAAATTTGATGCCAAAAGTGATGAGGGAATCTTTGTAGGCTATTCAAGAAATAGTGCTGCTTACCGTGTCTACAATCTGAGATCTAAAACAATAATGGAGTCTGTCAATGTTGTGGTCAAGGATACAACAGATATTTATATGCCTGATACTGAAGGAGATTTTGGCCATACAAGAAACAATGTCAGACAGAATGTTACGCCATCTGACTCTGACATTGTTAGGCAAAATACTACTTCGACTGATTCTGATATTGTTCGGCAGGATGTTACGTCATCTGCCTCTGACATTGCGTGTCAAGAACCCTCTAGCAGTAATACTACGCATGAACACACAGCTGCTGAGAGCAACAATCAAAACGATGCTTCCTACGAGCCTACTGAAACAGACTCGTCTATTGATATTAGCCATGAATTAGTTCCTTCTACTAGAATTCAGAAGAATCATCCTATTGACAGCGTTATTGGTGATGTAAATGATAGCATGCAGACAAGAAGAAAGGAGCCTGTGAATTACAGAGAGATGATTGGAAATATATGCTTCGTCTCTAAGATTGAGCCAAGGAACATAAATGAAGCTGTTCACGATGAATTCTGGATGAATGCCATGCAAGAAGAATTGGTTCAATTTGAGAGAAATTCTGTCTGGGATTTAGTTCCTAAACCTGAGCAGGTTAATATCATTGGAACAAAATGGATATTCAAGAACAAATCAGATGAATACGGCAACATTACCAGAAATAAAGCCAGACTTGTTGCTCAAGGTTACACTCAGGTGGAAGGTGTTGATTTTGATGAAACCTTCGCACCTGTTGCCAGATTAGAAGCCATACGTCTCCTTCTTGGTATTTCGTGCCACTTTCGATTCAAATTATTTCAGATGGATGTTAAGAGTGCTTTCTTAAATGGTTATCTTAACGAGGAAGTTTATGTGGCTCAACCCAAGGGTTTTACTGATCCACATAATCCAGATCATGTGTATAAACTCAGATAAGCTCTTTATGGTCTAAAGCAAGCTCCACGTGCTTGGTATGAAAGGTTGACTGAATTTCTTATTCTAAAAGGTTATTTGCGAGGAGGCGTTGATAAAACCTTATTTGTTAAGAAGGAAGACGGTAAACTCATGATAGCACAAATATATGTTGATGACATTGTGTTTGGAGGAATGTCACACAAGATGGTACAACAATTTGTGATTCAGATGAAAAATGAGTTTGAAATGAGTATGGTTGGGGAACTCAGTTTATTTCTTGGATTTCAGATCAAGCAAATGACAGATGGAATTTTTATCTCTCAAAGTAAGTACGCCAATGCTATTGTAAAGAAATTTGGACTTGAGAAATCTTCTCACAAGCGTAATCCTGCTGCAACTCACATCAAACTTACAAAAGATGATACTGGAGCTCCTGTTGATCAGAGTCTTTATCGAAGTATGATTGGAAGTCTTCTTTATCTTACTGCCAGTCGTCCTGATATAACATATTCTGTAGGTGTTTGCGCTCGTTATCAAGCTAATCCTAAGGCAAGTCACCTAAGCCAAGTAAAACGCATCATCCGCTATGTGTCAGGAACATCCAACTTGGGTCTTCACTACTCCTTCGATACTACTTCGACTCTGGTGGGATACTGTGATGCTGATTGGGCAGGAAGTGCCACTGATCGTAAAAGCACTTCTGGTGGATGCTTCTTCCTCGGAAACAACATCATTTCTTGGTTCAGTAAGAAACAAAACTGCGTCTCTCTCTCAACGGCTGAAGCTGAATATATTGCTGCAGGAAGTGGTTGTACTCAACTATTATGGATGAAGCAAATGCTTGCTGAGTATGGTGTGTCACAGGATGTCATGACATTATTCTGTGACAATCAGAGTGCTATCAATATTTCCAAGAATCCTGTTCAACATAGCAGAACTAAGCATATCGATATAAGACATCATTTTATCAGGGAACTCGTTGAAGATAAAAAGATTCGTCTTGAGTACATTCAAACGCAGAAACAGCTTGCAGATATATTCACAAAGGCTCTGGATGTGAATACTTTTGAGAATCTTCGTGCCTCCATAGGTTTATGCGTTGTGGAATAATAGCATTTACTGATTTGTTGGGCTTTTCATGTTATGGCCCAAACTATGTCTCAGTTTGCACCGAAAATTAAAAACGACAATAGTATGTGTCGTTTCCTTCATCCCCACTATGAGACGGTTCACGTCTTTCAAAGCTGTGAGTTATTCGTTTCCCATAGCACCTTGATCGACAGTTTCAACTGCCATATTTTGAATTTCTCTCTCAACTGTCTTTCCGTTTTCATCATTATCACCATCATGGTTGGAACTCGGAGTGGTATACGCACTTCCTTTCCTCGTAAACCGGCAAAGATGAAGAAGAAAAATGTTCCTCGTAAGGTTGTCATCCCGCTTGTTCAAGACAAAGTGTCATTGGAATTGGGATCGCCCTCTGCAGATCGTGCCGATGGTCAGGCCGGAGGTACATCTGTAAGAGGTCGTGATTCCACTACCACTCAGTCTTCGAAGCGCCCCTTTACGATTCAAGACCTCACAGGGTATTACTCAAGCAGTTCTGAGGATCGACAAGCACCCGATACGGAGGATCATGATCAATCTCCTCCTCACTCTGTTTCAGGTACCTCTGCTTCACGTAAAGAAAAAGATCAGACTTGCATGCCTATAAATATGAAACCTCCGCCTGAGGAATTAGCAAGGATTAATATTCTTTTGGGCTTGAGTGAGGATAATCGAAAAGCCCCAAATGTCGACCAGGTTCGTTATGACAATTTCGTGTCAGTTTCTGTGGAAAACTCTGATAATCACAGCCCTAACCGAGAAGAGGCTCCTGACGATGATGACATCACTATTAGTGCTCTTCGACAGTTGAAGAAAAAGGCTAAACTGTCTACCCCGGCTGAGGATGTGCATTCCTCTCCAAATGAGCATGCCCCTACTGATGCTCCTCAAGATCCTTCTGTGCACAAAGTGGTTCTTAACAGGACGAAGTCTGTCGCCTTCAAGGCTAAGAAGAAGAAGATATCGTCTCTTCATTCCTCGAAGGTTCCTCCTGTGCAAACTCCTCACGATGTTCCCTCTGAAGTTGATGAGCCTACTGAAGCTCCTCCTTCTCCCGTGAGAGTGAACCCGAAGTACAAAGACGGGCGAAAGCTTCCTACCAACATTCCAGCTGCTCCCCTTGACAATGTCTATTTTCGGACTGAGGCTCAAGTTGCAAAATGGAAATTTGTGTATGCCAGAACAATTTATCCTGAGAGGGAACTATCAGTGGATGCAACCAAATTCTCAATCATTCTCGATCTCCTTCAAGAATCAGGCCTTCTATCCACTGTAAGTGATCTGGGCCCTTACTATCCGAAAATGATAAAGGAGTTTGTCATAAGTCTCTCCCCTGACATGAACATCCCCAGTAGCCCTGAATTTGGTAAAGTGAATCTTCGTGGCCATATATTTGAGTTCACTCCTGCCCTGATTAACACCACTTTGTGTCGGTCTACATCAACACACTCGGATCCTCTGCCGAATCTTGATATTATTGTTAAGGTCATTACTGGCAATGAGACTGCAAAGTGGCCTATTAAGGGAGGGCTACCTGCTTCGGAACTTACTGCTAAATATTCCATCCTAGCCCGTATTGCTGCCACTACATGGTTCCCTACATCGAATGGATCTTTAGTGTCTACTGATGTTGGAAAATTCATCTATCAGGTTGGTACTCATTGCAAGTTTGATTTCGGTGCAATTGTATATGATCATTTTGTACGACACGCAAAGTCCTATGCAGCCAAGATGCCTATTGGTTTTCCTTGTCTCATTACGAAGATCCTTCTCAATCAACGAAGGGATTTACTTCGTTCTGATGATATTCTTGGAAAACCGGCCGTTCCCCTCATGTTCCACTTCCGTCATTTTGAGGGAAAGCATCTCCTTGACATTGAGCCTCCTTCTGCTGAGCATGTCACGGATGAAACTGCTTCTGGGCCTGGTGTTGCTCTTGGACAATCTGCACAGAAAGAGGTTCTTGCTCTCTTATTACAGGAGTCTACTTTTCTTCACGACATGATTCAGACTGCCACTAAGCGCAAGTTCACTGTCGATAATATGATCAAGATTATGAAGAAATCTTCAACTGCCTCCACTTCTACTGCTCAAGATCCGGCAAGTTCTTCTGATACAATATCTGCCTAAGTACTCTGTTTTAAGTATTCCCTGCGGGTTGTTCATTTTTTTTTTTTCTTGGACGATGCTGATGTTACGACATTCCTGGTTTGCCTGCTTCTTCTTCCTTCTATGTCAAGACTCTTTTATTTTTCCCTCTGTTTTGGTCTATCCTTGCCTTTGACTTATTTTGAGGCAATCAGGGGGAGAAATTTGTACTGTTTTTTTATGGTAATTTGATATGGATCTTGTTGTTTATCATATTTCCATACTTGCCTAAAAAATAGCCAAAGGGGGAGTTTGTTGTTACTTGAATTGGCTTATTTTTATTAGGCAAGTCTCATTCAGTCTCGTCAAGATTTGTTGCATATCTTCCGCTTGATCTTCTGCTTTAACTTTCGGCGATATTTCAGGATCTGATTTTATTCAGCGATTATTTCATTTATCATGACGGATAAAGGCCTTTCCTATTTTATGCTCGCGTGGTTAATGAGTAAGGATACTCGAGCATTGACCTTTCTTCTTTTGGTGATCATAAAAGCAGCAGTAGCCACCATTGATCTCCTCGAAGCTTTTCTCTGAATCTGTAGGGTTCCTAGACGTGAAAGTTGGCGGATTGGGAAGCTACGAGTTTAGAGAATTGCTGTGTAAAATCTTTTCACCCACTGTGAAAGATTTGTGTTGTTGGTGTTTTGTTATTCTGTGTGAGTTCGTATAATACTCTACAAGTTCATTGTGACAAAAGAACACGTGTGAGTGTGTCTTGTGGATCTGTGAGTTGGTCACTAATTCAGGGGGAGGACTGAATTAGATTCTTCACTTCTTAGTTTGTAATTTGGCTTTGAGTTTGTTGTTGCTTCATATAAGTCCATCTGTACTAAAAACTATTATATAGTGAAATTATTTCCACCGGGTTGTCACACCCCCCAGATGTAGGAGAAGTTGCTCCGAACTGGGTTATCAATCGTGTGTGTTCTATTTACTTTTCACTGTTCTTATTTCATCTATATTCTGCTCGTCGATTGTTACACACATTGTTATAACTTCTGTGTGTGACAATTGATTGAGCGACTAACAGAATTTCATATATATATATATATATATATATATTATTTTGACAATTACTATTACGTCCTCTTTAGTAATTATTGTATATCTATATACTAAAGAGGACGTAATAGTAGTTGTCAAAATAATATATATATATATACATATATAATATATATAAGATATAGTAAGCAAGGCGATCATATAAAATTTAGCCAGTCTACTCAAAAGAAGAAAACTCGGGTTTTGTGTTGCACTATTATCATTCACATAACTTTTGGTCCACAGTGGAATATAAAGCGTGATCACCACTGTAGATTTCTTGGATTTAATGAGCCAATTATATCGTGTTTGAAAACATATAGATATGCCTGATGTATAAAATATATCAAATATATTATAACATATAGTGTATACCCACTCAAGATTCTAAAATATTGAAAACCAACTAGAAAGGCGATGCTTGACTGGACTGTGACAAAATCCAAGTAAATTAATATTAATTTTCCCACTACATCCACATTATTATCATTATGTTTACTAACCTTTAAATAATTATTTTTTACGAGACCCAAGGTGAACGAAAAATATACATAAACTAAGTATTTTATGACCATATATAAACTTGATTGTAGATATCAAAACTTTTATATTTTGAGTTGAGTATAGTGATACGATCTACAGATTTGACAAATTGTTTCGCTAAGAGTTGAAATTACCCCTCCACCGATTTTATAGTTATATATTGGTTAAGAGTATTGGCCATAGTTATGAGGTCAGATTTCTTTAATATAGTATTCGCATGTATGTTAAAAAAAGGTCAGAAAATGAAGAGAATAATACAAAACGGAACAATTCAAGGTATAGTTAATTTTAATATTCGTAATTCAATTAAATGTGACACTGGGCAATAATTTACATAAGCGACTTACATGGGTGGACCCAACCAGTCTTCTCTCGCTGAATCTTAATTTTATTATTTGCATCCCTTTTTGCAGAATTCTCTAATTTTTTGTTCAACATTATCAGTGCACAAATTTTATGTTAAATAAACCTTTCAGTTTTCATAATTGACTAATCTGTTAATTGAATAAAAATATTCTGATTTTTCTTTTAATATAATAATTGGTATCCGTTAGTAACATAGCTTCCATAGATTCAAAATTAACAATAATATAAAGGGAGGTGAATAAAGTGAACAGAAAAATATACATGTCCTTAGTCTTATAACATCACATGCATGAGAAACATACAAAAGTGAAAGACGTGTTTTCCCTAACTGACCCCACATATACCCATAATAAAACTTGTTACAAGCCCCCTAACTAAACCTAATATAGTACATTACAAGGAAAAGAAAACACTTAAAACAAAAACCAAAATTAAAAGTACAACAAGTGAAAAAATTTAATGAACCAATAATCCCCTCTCTCCAATCAGAATTACTTTCAAACTTTAAAGACAAACTTCCTATCAACAGATTCCAAAATACCAACGTAAGCGGAATCTGAATCTTCACCCTCGTCGCCATGATCTTCGTCGTGACGTACTGCAATATTCAAATCCAGCGAAACCTGCTCCTTTTGGCTCGTGGACGACGGTCTCTTCGGAGACGACGCTCTCGAGCCAGAAGAAGCAGCGAAACCGTCACAGCAGATGATGACAATGGAGTCCTTGAGCAGCACTGTTTCGCCACAAGGAAGCGTTAACTTCCCATCTTTTATCGATCTCTTGATACCTTTCTGAGAACACTCATCAACCTCTTCCATATCCTCCAAGAAGAAAACCCTACGAGGATTCTCGTTCATGGCTTCTCGGAACCTCTGGACATAGCCCGAGCCCGACCCAGAATCGTCCCTCGTCCTCTTCTGTCTCTTCGGACCGGACTCCTCGGACGATAAATAACTGCTTAGACCGATGGAGACAAAGCTGTTTGTGTGGGAGCCGAAGACGATGTTCGCAAGAGTCCTGGCGAGCTTCTCTTTTCCTCGGGAATCTTGGCCGAGGAAGCCCAGACAACAGGTCTGATCTCTCTTGGACCGGCACTGAAGGACTGTGGTGGCGATCTCGGGGACGATCTCTTTCTGCCACGGAACGTCTTTCTCCATTTCGTCGCAGAGAAGCCTCAGGTTCTCCGGGTTGAGCTCGTTGAAGTTTCTGGGCCCTAATTCTCCGTCGTTATCCTCGTTGTCGTCCTCGTCTTCCACCAGGACCTCGCTCGATGACGCGGAGTTGGGGCTGGAGTTGGGATTTGATAGGAGTTCGGGCTTCGCCGGCTCGTCATCGTCGTCGCAGACGATGAGATTGTCTCTCTCTTGATCACTATGATTGTCGCTGTTGCTTTCCAACGCCCAGAACTGGTACTCCTTGGGAGACTGTTTGTTTGGAAGGGCGTGGTTGAAATTATCGGAGTCCATCAGGGGTTTATCTGCAAAGTGAGGATGTTTCTGTCCTGGACTGCAAAATGAGTTCCACTTCTTGCATAAATCCCCAACCGTGATGCAATATTCCTGATAGAGAGAGAGAGAGACAGAGAAGACAAAAAGAAAACACATGAGAACAGATCGCAAGATATTCAATAATCAAATAGTGAAGCTATATAATATTATTGTACAGATAAAGTGGTCCAATTAATATAATAACAATAATATAATAGATGTGTATATACCTGATGATGACTGTTTGTAGTGTTTCTCATAATATTCTCGTCCCTGTACTTTTGTAGCCACGAAGGCAAGCCTGAGATGGCAGTAGAATTGGCGTTATGGACATCCAAAGAGCAGTGCTTTTCATCTCCAACGACAATCTCTTTGGATGCCTTGTTCGTCGTACTCCCCACATCACCCTCAACATCACTGTGAAGAACATACAACAACAAACAAACAAACAAAAACTCAGTATAAATCAATCACTTTCCAATAATAAAAACAAAACAGTAAAAGCTGAATTATGCCGAAACTCTGGAATTCCGCAAAAACTTTTATACTAAAGTATTCGTACCTTTCAAATTTGAGGCTGAGGCTCAAGCTGCTTCCGACCGGGATGGTCAGAGGGTGAAGCTCCCAGAGTGTCTCGAGGGAAGGATTGCCTGTTTTGCATTTAGAGTAGGCCTGGAATGTGGAGATTCCCATGAGCCAAACTCTGTTATATTCTCGGTTGTCAGAGAGCAGTGTTTTGAGCTCCATCATAATCTGTTCCAACGCAAAGTAACCACTGGTCCCACCCCTTGTTGACCAAAACTCGGAGACCCAACTGAGATCTCCCAAGTAAAAGACGACCCCTCTCCCCGCGTAGCTCTTCACCACACACCGGAGCTCCACCAGCTTCAGCTCAGCCTCTTCCCTGGAGACGTTCCTCAGCGAGAAGAGAGGGAGGTTGACGAACTGCATGTACCTCATCACTCCCTGCCCCGTTGACCGGTCAACCGCCTCGATGACTCCGCGGGCGACGCTCTCGGCGGCGGGCAGGCTCTCCCCGACGATGACTGTGTTGTTCTTCTTGGTGAGCATGAGGGTGAGAACGCTGCTGACGTCGTCGTGCCGCAGCAAAGGCCTAGGGTTAGGGTTAGGGCTAGGGAAGTGGGGCTTGCTGTTAGCGGGCGGGTCGAGCGAGAGGGCGTGCTCGACCCGGGACTTGACGTGGGGGCTGGAGAAGCCGGCCTCGCGCATGACCCGGCTGACGCTGGGGTCGTCGAGGATGGAGATCACGAGCTGCTCCAGCTCGATCTTGAGCGCCAAGATGGGCTGCTGCTGGTTCTCGGCCGAGCCGCGGCGCTGGTGGGCCTGGGCCCGCTTGAACGCCGCCACCAGGGCGTTAGAGAACGACGGGCCCGGGTACCGGTGCGGGTGCGGGGCCAGCAGCGGGCCCGGCCCCGACGCCGGCAGCCGGTTCAGCGCCACGTTGAAGCACAGCTCTAGAGCCTTGCACTGCAGCGGGTGCGAGTGGCACTGCAGGCACGCCCTCCGAAGCAGCCCCGCTGACGTGGCCAGCATCGAGCTCGCCACGTGGAGAGGCGTCACTTGCGCGTGGCCCCGCCGCTTCGCCAGCGCCACCGCTTGCTTCACCGTCGTCGCCGCCTCCGGGGTTAGAGCTTGTTGGACCGTGCATATCCCTCCTCTCATTTTCTTTTCTCTTTTAAATATTACTATGTGTATATATATGTGTGTGTCTAAATGCTTGAAGTAATTTTGTTTTCTTGGCTTAGTAAGTGTTCATTTCTCTTGGGGTTTGGGAGAATGTGTGGGAATTATTGGGATGGGAAGTGTGGAGTGTGAAGTGGGTTATTGTGTGTCTATATATAATATTATTATTAAAATATTTATATTTTGTTTTTGGTGTTATTGCGGATGAGGAATGTGTAAGAGAGATCCTACTAGGGGATGTGGGTTTTGTTCCTTTCTTGTTAGTGAGGGAAGTTTTGGCTTTTGTGTGTGTGAAAGTGGATGGCATGTGAAGTTAACTTTGGCCTCTCTCTCTCTCTCTCTCTCTTGATGAAAAGGTTTGTTGGATATAATCAAAAGTTGGTCTTCTCAACATTGTGGGAACTAAAAATATTAATGTATGTGTTTTGCCAAAAGCACTATAAATGAGGGAGCTTTAAACTATAGGAGGAGAATATAAATCACTTTACGTTGTGTTCTTTTTGCTAAATCGCGTATTCAGTGAGGTGTTATTGTTGGTAGAATTATATCATTCTTAAAAAACTGGAGGATTAAAGAAATTGGAAAAAATAAAAGGGTAATATGCAAATGCAAGGAATGGTCGTCCGCCAAATACGAGGACCTGACCAAAAAGAAGAAATGACTGAATGCTGTCTGTTTGAAGGGATTGAGAAGAGAACTGTTGTTTTTGTGTTACCCTTTTCTTTTCTTTCTTATTTTTCTTTTTTCGCCTTTTACTTTTTTGCTTTTGGATTTTTTGCTTTTTTCTTTTTCTCTCTTCTCGAAGAAGAGGAATAATGCCTTTGATGATTGATTGTTGATCAGTCTTGCTGTGATCATCGGCCACAAATTTGCATGAAATCCATGTAATCAAAAAGTTCTCTCTCTCTCTCTCTCTCTCTCTCTCTCTCTCTCTCTCTCTCTCTCTCTCTCTCTCTCTCTCTCTCTCTCTCTCTCTCTCTCTCTCTCTCTCTCTCTCTCTCTCTCTCTTTTTAAAAAGTTGGCTTTGAGGCTTTTACTTTGTTTCAAAATCTGAGTTTCCATTTTCCTCCATCATTCTCTCTTGTTGTTTTGTAAATCAATTCCAGTCTGGTCATACTTTTTCCGATCTAAGTAATACTGAAACTATACAGCTGTTTTGGGTCTTTGATGAGATTGAATTACATGCTACAAAGCTATAAATGTAATCTAATTATGGTTGGTTATATATCATCGTACTTTTTTTTAGATATGCAAGTCGTTGAGACCATAGACAACTGAAAAGAGGTTGGAAATATACATACGAACTGTTAGCCTTGTCACAATTAATTTGAAAGTTTAAGATCAAATCAACAAACCAATAAACCCAAATACGAAAAGTGGACGTAAGGATTGTATAACCTAACCATCATATCTTCAATATAGTTTACTTTCTGAAAAGCGAGTTTTGCGATATGACAGCTGGTTTATTTGTATGTCGATTATATTCACAATACTAAACATACTACGAAAAGAGGGTTCAAAGAACGCAAGAGAAGTATGCCACAAAATGTTTAGTATATTTGGAGAAAATTCCAATTTCTACTCATTTTCATAAAATTTTGATTACTTTTTTTGCAATTTCAAAATATTTCGATTATGTTTTGAGAATTCTACCGCGGTAGGTTGTTGATTTTCATAGAAAATTCAATTTTCATGTTGTTTATTCTTTTGTAAAATGATGTAAAATAAAATTTGTTTATTTAAGTCGGTACACATATTTTTATTTATTAAATTTTTACAAGAGATTCAAAAAAACTAATGTTATGAAAAGTTAATCATTCTTCGAAACTTCGGCTGTTATTGGTTCCTTTGATTTCTCCCTCTCTTTGTGTTACTAAAAAGGCCTCCAAAATGAACTTAAAGCTTTTTTTATTACAATTTCATTGGCTGTTTTTTTATTAGGCAAGTTCTTGACCGAGATTTGTCTCATTAACGTATCAAGATCTTTTGTCTTAACAGAATACGATTATGTGTGCTATCTTTAGAAACTCTTGTGATTCTCATTGATGTGATGATTAAGGGTCCTTCCTTAGCATGGACTCTTCCTCTTTTGGACGCTAATAAAATGCATGGTTGCTACCCTTAGTCTCCTTGATGCTTTTGTTCGAGTCTATAGCTTTTCAAGACGTGCAAGATCGGCGGGCTTGAATACTATTGACTTGAAGAATAGCAGTGTTGAATTAGATCACCCACTGTGATTAATTCGTGTTTGGTGTTGTGTTTTCGCGTGAATGAACTAGTCACGCCTGAGAGTTTTGTTGTGATAAAAAGAACACGTGTGTGCGTGTCTTTTGTGGATCCGTGAATGAGTCACTAATTCAGGGGGAGGACTGAATTAGATTTTCACTCTATAGTTAATAATTTGGCTTTGATGTTTATGTTGTTCATGTAAGTCCATTTGTACTGAGAACTATTATCATAATGAAATCATTTCCACCGGGTTATCACACCTCCAGATGTAGGATTCGTTGCTCCGAACTGAGTTACCAATTGTGTGTGTCATTTATTTTAATCTGCACCTTTACTGTCATCTTTACTTTTCTTATCGATTGTTATATATACTGTTACGATTATTGTGTGTGACAATTGGTTAAGCGCTTAACAGAATTTCATTTCGTATCAGAGCAGGCACCTTTTACGCAAGGTGGTTTGCTGTTAATTTTCAATTATGTTATGATGGACAGTTTCAGGGAAGGTGGATCTATCAACCGTCCTCCTACGTTGGATGGTTCTAATAATGGTTATTGGAAAGCTAAGATGTATGCTTTCTTGAAGGCTTTGGATAGTAGAACTTGGAAGGCTATTTTAAATGGATGGAAGCCTCATCTTATTCTTAATGAAGAAACGGGTGTCAGCAGTCTAAAACCTGAGAAAGACTGGACTGCTGCAGAAGATAAAGAGGCACTTGGAAACTCCAGAGCACTCAATGCTATTTATAATATCGTTGACAAGAACATTTTCATAATAATCAATACATGCAACAGTGCCAAGGAAGCATGCGAAATTCTTGAAGTTGCTCATGAAGGGACTTTTAAAGTTCGAAGTTCTAAGCTGCAGATGCTAACTACTCAATTTGAGGCACTCACCATGAATGAGAATGAGACCATTGGGGATTTTAATGTTCGAATTCGTGACATATCTAATGAATCTTTCTCTCTTGGTGTCCCTATGACAGATGAAAAACTTGTTCGAAGGATTCTCAAGTCTCTTCCTTCAATATTTCAAATGAAGGTTACCGGTATTGAAGAAGTGCAAGATTTATCAGCCTTGGAGCTGGATAAACTAATTGGATCTGTTTTGACATATGAACTTTCCATTCCTCGCTAAGAGAAAAAGAACAAAATTTCGGCCTTGAAGAGTTCTCTGAAACAATCCTCTAATTAGCTATCATCTGATTCAGACGATGATATATATGATACTTTTTCTCTTCTGTCCAAAAACTACAACATGGTCATGAAACAACTTTGCAAGACTTCCTCCTAGATATGTCAACTACGAAAGTCGTGACATTCAGCCGCAATTTCAGCTTCATAAAGGGTATACTTCTTAGAGAGTCAGCGAAAATGGTGACATACCTTCTGGTTACAAAGGAAAGAGTGTTCAGTGTCATGAATGTGAAGGCTATGGTCACATCCAGAAAGATTTCACAAATTTCCCGAGGAAGCAGAAGAAATGATATATTGCTACTCTTTCCGATGAAGAGAATGATAGTGACTCTAAAAATGCTAATAACTTTCTTGCATTCACATCTATTATCACCAACTTGGAGGAAAATGAGTCTGATCACACTGTAAGCTCCAATGTTTCTTCGGACAATATTGATAAGGATGATGTTTCAGATAAGCTTAATAATGTGATTTTGTCTCTTACTAATGACAAGACGAGACTCTTAGAAACAATTGTTGAATTGAAACTAGAAATTGCTCGTTTGAATAACGAGTTGGTAAAGATGACAAAATATGTAAGGATGTTGAACTCATGTACTGATGACTTAGACAAGATTCTGAATTTGGTGAAGCCCGCAAAGAATATGAAAGGTCCGTTGGCAGAGATGCTCACAAGAAGGTTATTTATTTGCATATTGATGTAATATAAATCTCCCGTGAATCCTAATTGTAATTTGTTGATTAAATTAATAAAAGTTGAAACGTTCATTAATTCTTATTTCGTTTGTTTGAAGATTTAGTTGTTTCGAATGCATAATAAAGATAGAATTGGAAGAAGGTGAGAAGTTAGAGAGAGAAGTATTTACTCGAATGAAGAGTATGTGAAGAGGGATAAGAGTTTTTAGTATAAATGAGTTTCGAAAATTAATTCCTCTGGCCAAATTTAATGTTTAATCCACTCAAATTCTCATTTTTTTTATTTATCAGTTTTCCTAAAATTAAGCCTGATTTGTATAACTGCTTCCTTTACTATTCAAAAATTCAAATATTAATTTATTTCGAACCTTAAAAAAATGATATATCTATCATATAATTTACTAATGTTCTTCAACCGTCTATCATATTTGTCAAATAATTAGATATTTTGCAAACCAAAGGTTATAGAAGACTATATAACTCAAATTCCCTAATAAAATCTTATTTTGAATAAAATAACTATATCATGTTTTACCCGTGCATAACAAGTTCTAGTTACCTTACATGTGGGATAAAGCACCAATTCGATTAATTCACTCGATAATGATAAAAAGTATCAAACTATATTCATTTTTCTAATTTTGTGCTCATATTTATAAATTTATATATCATATAATTAAGTACACATATATTTTAAAAAAATTCATGTGGACTGATTTTATAATGTAACATATAACTAATTACAATTACTGTTCTATGTGATCCTAATTTAAAATATAATTTTAATTAGTTACAAATAATGTGGCTACTTTAAAACTAATATTGTGAAAAAAATGATACTTTTTATTTTAAAACAAAATGACAAGTTGTTTATAATCATTTGACAAGGGAACACAAACCATTTATAATGAGAAATTTTATCTCCTAGTCCAAAAACATGTTAATTTTTTTTTTATTAAACTCATATTATTAAAAAATATCTGAAAATGAACTTTAGGTCTAACATCGGACAAAAATATCTTTATACTCAAATTTTTGTATCCCATCGTATCTTATCTTACAAAAAATTATTGTATGCGATCATATAATTATCGTATTTTATTGTATTTTATCGTACAAAATCGTATATGTGAACGGTAATTTTTGAAAATTTTGAGTATAAAAATATATTTGTCCTATTTTAAGCCTAAAATCCATATTCAAATATTTTATAAAGTGGTCTAATCTGAATATTTTGCATTATTTTAGTATGGAAGATTAAATTCTTCTTTACAACAACCGACGGATTATCCATCATTTTTCCACGATTTTATATATTTAAAGCTCGTAGTTGATAGGAAAAATATTTTGAACAGATTTCTAGTCTTAGTTTTTCAAAGTAACGTAGAGCTTGAAAAATCCATCAAGTGGCTTTAATATAAGTGGCTTGATAAAACATTTCCCGACTCGTAAACGATTATGAAATCCACTTTAATTCCCTAACTTCGTATATTCGCAAACCCACCATTTTTTTAGTGCCTGATTTTTTTAGTTACTGGTTAAAGTATTGTGACATATTATTTTTCTAGTTTATGAGTTCAATTTATGCTAATTAATTAAATTACCGATTAAGCTTGGTCTGTGTGAAATCTTTTAGTGCCTCTTTTTTTAGTTAGTTAAAGTTTTGTGACATTATTTTTCTAGTTTATGAGTTCAATTCATGCTAATTAATTAGATTACCGATTAAGCTTGGCCTTAAAATAATCAATTTTTCGGCTGTGTCTTTTCTATACGAGTTGTCGCATTCATACTTATAATTGTGGTTACGCTATTTTTCAAATTTAATTACCATAACTATTATCTCGGTATCCAAATATATTCATGTCCTATGTTTAGTCATGAAACAAAGACTATTTTAACGAAACATAATGAAACCATGCATGTCACCATTTTATGATCGAAATGGATCCACGACTTATGTGGTCTTATGTGATTTTAGTGTTACTCTTTTTGTATTTTTTTTAGTTATAAACAAGTTGACATTAGGGTGGAAATTACCCTTTTTTTAATAAATAAAGTAATGTGAGTTAATTTCTTATTCAAAATTTATGACATAAAATTATGTTTTCTAACTTCGCTGTCATCAAATTTATGCACACAAAATTATGTTTTCTAATTTCGCTGTCATCAAATTTTAAGACTTTTTATGAAAATATCATGATTTTTTTTTATTTTGTGACTGTTACAAACTCTAGACAATGTTCTCAGGATATATGGCAGTTCTCTACAATTACAACATGATCATGAAATCTAAGATTAAAAAAATATGGTCAATAATGATTTGAGAAAAATTAGTTTCTCAGTCCTTCACGTTGACACAAAAAAATTCAAAAATGGAGGTCAGAATTAAGGGTTATATAAAACTTGAGTTTTTATTTTTATTTTTTGCTCTCTTATATTTTTTATCAAAATATATTGTATAGAGTAAATATGAATCAAGTGACATTGAAATAGTCATGATACAATTCAAATGAAATAAAAATAAAATGAAACAAAAATATCCTTACAAAATGTAAGGTAAATTATCTTTACATTTTAAAAATAAAGATAAAAATGAGAAAAAAGAATTCCATTTCCGGAAGAGACGAGGTTTTTATTTGTGACATAATTCTATAATAAAAGAGTACATGGAAATGTGGTATTTTTTTATCCTAGGAAGTTGTTATTGATAGAGTTGCAGATCCAACGATACCTACCTTATGGGCTTAACTTATAGGAGCCCGTAGTTTGGCCCAAATAAAACTTGTTCTATAATATTGCATTGCTTAATTACCTGCGGTAACGCTTTTCACAAAACTGTTTGCAAAAAATGGTATCTACATCTTTTACTCCAAATTCTCGTATATGCTGTACTACTTGATGCAATAGTAGCGATTAATTTCCTATCATAATGCTTTTACGAAATCTTTGTAAAAAAGTGAGGTGTCTAAATTTTAGTTTTGGGCTTAATAATTTATTTTGAATTTTGTCTATTTTTTTGGGCTAGATTTAACTGTCAAATAATCGTTTATGAATTAAATAAATGCTTACAATTTGGAAAAAAAAAAAAGCTGTAATTTACACCCCCACTATTTTAGAAATATTGAATATTCAAGATAATATTCAAGGACTTTTCAATTTTATTATGTCTTTGATAAACGTTCGGTCACTAGACTTGTATTCTTATCGGAAGCACAAATAACCAAAACAGATTTAGTCAATATTTCAGCGATCAAAATTAAATATGCTGAAAATGACAACGAAATGTGCCCAAAGACAACACGTCGTCAATTTAACTATAAGTTATGTGTTGACTACTATCGTAATCAAAATATATACCGGCTGATTTTTCATAGATTTTAAAATCATAGACGAGCACTACAAAAATATCATAAAATACCTTCAAATATTGTGGTGGTTGAATACTGCAGTTACAAAACATACGAAGAAATAAAATCATGCGCATACAAATAAACAACTTTAAAGCAGACTGAGTTTCTAACCTCCAAAGAAAATTGTAACACACTCGATAACATGGTCCCTCTGAATATAAAGGGATCAATCTCTTTCAAGTTACACTTGAGTCGTGATTAACAGTAAAACAAATTAGATTATGAGTTGCAACATTATAAAGACGCGAAATATGAACAATAGAAAACTCGTTTAGATGTCTCACCTCCCTGATGATGCAAAGCAATAATGTCTCGAGCTTTGTCGCAGTCGTTAATCCCTCAACCACTATCTTGACCACTCTCAATCAGTCGGATTGGATCTCTACTCTCATACCGCCGATACTAAGTGTTAGCTCTATTCCTTGGAGAATCGCAATACAACCAACACCGAATCCTCCCTACTCGCGAGTCAACGCCACATCGACATATTCCAGAAAGTTATCTCTTGGCGGAGTCCATCTAGGAATCTAAATATCTCAATCTCTTGGCTACTGCTTCCCTGGTTAAGCCTCTCTGAACTCCTCGAATAAGCTCACCGTCAAGTGGACTAGTTGTGGTTGACTCCAAACTTGCCTCCCGGAAAAGACATTGTTCATGTGGTTCCAAATCTCACAAATAATAGTAATTAATAAAAAGCTCACGAACCCTAACCTTAAAATGTATGTCGCTCTGATAATGGGTCGAAGGCATCTCCCTCTCTGAAAGTCAGAAGAATATGACCGAATCCAACCTCTGTACAGAATCTCCTACTCGGCCGCACCCTAAAAAGCATGAAACTTGGCTATTCCCTCTCTTGGCATATAGGAGAGTTGTCGTCTGAGATGATCCTCCTCGAAGAAAGTACTGCTCTAACTGTTATCCGACCCAAGCAAACTCGACAAGAGAAGAATTTCACCCGAGGGGGAACTCTTAGCTGCCATAATTTCCTCCACTAACCCTCCATCACCATTAGAGCAGAAGAATCGGCGACATGAATATTTTCTCTCTCCATTGCAACTCTAGCCACTAATGGCCGAATACTCTTCATCCTTTGTAAAGTGCCAACAACGCACGTCCGAGATCCCCTCTCCCCCACTCGAAATACACAAGACGGCCGATGCATCCTCCTCTCCAAACATTGTTTTAGTCAGATCCACGTCCCAACTATCGTCCCAACTCATCAGCTCTGCTACACGCATATCAGGAGGGATCCAAAGAGATCGATCGATGTGGCTGGACTATCTCTGAGGATCCATCTCTCTCCCATACCCAAAAACGACTTGCCATCACTGATCATCCATCTCGAACCAGACTGGATGATCTATCTTCCCCATAATAGACTACATCACATGAATGAACTACACTAACCTGGGGAGATGATCATAATATCTCTGTAAAAAAAGTAGGCTTAACGGTACACTTCCCCTACTAGATTGTCCGATCTCCAGAGGAACCTCAAAACACTCTTAGTCACCAGGACTTGATTGAACTTCTCCAAATATCTGACACTCTTAGTCACCAGGACTTGATTGAACTTCTCCAAATATCTGAAGCCCATCCCGCCTTATGAATTATTCGACAAAAGAACTTCCTACTAGCACCAATGGATCGTGCAAGTCATAGTACTGCCTCCCCATCAAAACTTGGTCATAGCCGAAGGAATCTGTCTAATAAAAATCCTCGAGATCTGATGGCATGAGGTCATGTAGTTGAGTATAGAATCAAGAACAGAATGAATGAGCACCTCTTTTCCAGCATGCGAGAAGGAGAAACCGTTTGGTTCCTTGATCTTTTCCCAAATAGGTCTCTCACAAACTCTGAAAGAGCCTTTTTCTTGCGGCCAGTGAACGCAGGGAGTCCCAAATATATCTTATGATACTACATCCCCCTAACTCCTAAGATCTAGGCTGAAGTCTCCCCGTCTTCCTACCTGACATCCTTGTCGAAAAAGACATCAGACACTAATTCACCATCTTTCGTAAGGCTTTTGAATAAGTTCGCAATATCTATGTGACCATGTCGCACTCTTTGTGCCTCGCTCAAAAGAACATTATACTACCGATTGCGAATAAGACGTGAGACGCGTGAATATTCCCGAAGCAGACTCCTGAAATAGCTCCTGCAGTCTCTCCCGCTTGAAGGAAGCTGGAGAGCCCCTCAGAACAGATGAGAAATAAAAAGGGGAGAGAGGGTCCCACTGGCTGAGACCTCTTAAAGGAAAACAACACCTTGCCCCGAGTGGATGTTGGATCGATATTAACATATTTTATAAAACTTTAAATGAGAGTTCAAGATTTTCCTTTTAATAATGAAAACATATTTTCGATATTAAAAATTGCCACCATGATTAAAACAACATTTCAAATTACAAATAAATTTTTAATGTAAAATCGAATTTATGTAAACATCAAAAACACATAATCACAATTACTTGGTTCGATTGACTTATAGCGCGACACCATTCTTCTTCTTTCTGAATCGACAAAATGTTCACGAGTCATCCCTCCGTCTTTGATCAAATCACCACGATGAATTCAATGGTATAGCTTTCCTGATTTTTGTGAGACAAAGAGAATGAGCTTTAAATCACCAAAATACAAGTAATTTCACTTGAATAGATCAAATACCCTTTTAAAAAAATAAAACTAACACAAATGCCCTACATTACATTATCGGCCAAAAATATTAAAAAAATTAAATTTTTTAAGGATGGAATAATTTTAAATTTTTTAGTTTAATATTTTTTTAAAAAAATAGATATTAACCGGTTAATATGCATATGGACTAATATGTAAAAAAAATTGTAAGAAAATGTAAAAAAAAAAAACAGTGAATCTACAATTTCTCTCATCCATCATATCAATATATATGGAAGAGCTTTTTTTCTCTTTTATTGAGAAATTCAAGGAGAACTTTGGGGAAGAAGTTCGGCCATCCCTAGGGCTTATATCCCTATGGAATTTCGATCAACCTTGTGCCAAGCCCAACGCAAAGATTTTGAAGGCCCGTTTGCTTAAAAATCTAATTAGTTATTAGTGTGATACAACAATAAATAAATAATTATGTTATAAATATTTATTTAATTATACGAAAACCTATTTCTAGAATTAATGATGTCAATCACCATTACATCAAGTGAGATTAAATCATGATTGACATTATTATTCGAAAGTTCTTACTCGCCTTTATCAGAGCCGAATCAAAGACTATGAACCTATTAGTAGAAGTTTAACGAACCCGACAAAAACAGCGATACAGTCCTATCTCTTTTTCATCAATTCGTCTAGTTATTATCAATACTCCACCGTGTAATCTAAGATCGAACCCTTCTTTAATACTAAAATTGTATTCACTCATCGTGACGAGTGTCTCAGTGATATAATCAGTTCGTGATCAAGATCCCGATAGACACTTCTCACGGATAGACGGAAGGTAGTTCCTTCTTTTTTAGTCAGGTTGAGACTGTACGAATTATACCAGTAACTAGACTCCACATCCACAATAGCTATTTTTAATTTTCCCCCATTAGTTCACAATCCCTCTTAGTTATATTACCGATGTATACTATCATTTCTTTCTTGCAAAAATACGTATTTCATCCTATATAAACTATTAACATATAAATCGTCCGCACATCTGCCACAACAAACTATATATTTCTATGACGCAAGAAATATTCTCGTTTTGAAGCAAAACAAAACTGACATTGTTGAAGTTGCATCATAAATGTTGCACGTGACATTGAGATTTGTGACCAAATTCGTATTGAAAAATCCTTGAGCCCAACTGCAACGTTCTCTTCACATTTAGAGATAATGATGACGACCACGAAAGATCACTGTTTCTGTATAGTAGTCTTAATAAGTTCTCTTCATCATCTTTCAGCAATAATGTTACTATGCGAATGTGAATGATCACGATATTTCCCAATAGTACAGTTTGTATTCCACTATTTACTCAGTCACATATATAACGAGGCTTCGCGTGATCACAAATACCAATAAGTTTTTACTTGATATATCTGCAATATATATATATAATACAAATTAATTTTACAGGACATGTAGCTACGAAGTTTGAACTCGAAATTTCGTAGCTGTAATATTATGTGACAATACTAGCAAATTTTTAAAAAATGAACTACTACTACACGTTGTATTATATATATAGACCACTAAAAACGACAAAAGAGACTTGCATTATCAGAAGACAATATTCATAAACACGATATCTTTTGTTTTTCTTAAAATAATTATAAAACAAAACATGCCAACTAATAAACTAGAAATCCCAAGGTACTTACATGCACTATAAATAATTTCATTACCCCATAAACACTCCCCATCACATGCGGTGGCACATGCTACATAATTGGTAGGTGAAACTGAAAAGACATACCCCGATTTTATATGAGCCATATATACATATTATTCATGCCCTTAAAATAAAATATAATATGATAATATATGCTAGGAGTCGCACATTACGTTCATGCATAGTGAAACTATAATTAATAACATCTTGTTTTGTGCACAAAAGTCTTTATGTATGCGAGTTGACTCAGAAAGTGATATGTGTTAGTATTCATTTGTCAGGTTGAAACCAGCACGCTATTCCTCATCTCTGCCCATATTGACAAATTGTTAATTTCCCTTCCTTTTTTCCAACTCAATACACCAATTTTTTTTAGGGAATATCAAATCAGTAATAATTCACCATACTCTGCCCATCGAGATCGATTGAAAAAATTATATGATCTATCATGAATCCCATTTTGTTTTAACTGTATGGAATATATAGAATTTTGTTTTACTTCTCTTTGCATATTTTAGAAAGTGTCACGTGCGATAATGAAAATATAAACTCTCGTGTCACAACTTCTAAAAGAGAGAGATAATTGCCTTCTTTTTCTTTTTTCTGTAGACTGTGCAGGACTTAGAAAATTATGGACAAAACTCTCATGATATGACAAATTTGAAGCCAGGTTCGGTTTGTTTGTGTGTGTGTGATTTTAGTTATCATTAACTATCTTCACAGGACCAGGACGGTGATGTAAAGTAAATATGAAGCCTAGGTGGTTGATATTAAATATAAATATATATATATATATATATATATATATACATAAATGTATATTTATATATATATATATACATAAATGTATATTTATATATATATATATACATAAATGTATATTTATAATCGCTTGGATTATTTCTTTTTTATTACTATTAAAGTGAAGGTTTTTTAACCTCTGATCTGAATGATATAATTGACAAAATCATCCTTACATTACTGAATTTGTAAATTTTAGACATTTCCTTCATTTATGAACCTTTTAAATGAAATTTATTACCTCGAAGCCTAAAAAATATATATATTTCCTAAAAAAACCTAAAGCATATATACAATATGTTTTAATTCGAAACTTAATTAATATGTTCTATTTCTGAAAAAAAAGAGCTATTCAATTAAATATTTACAATAACAAATACTGTAGCTCAAATATGGAAATGCCTGGCGTACAATCGTGTAAAGAATATTTGTACTTAAAAAATGACTTCGAAATTCATGTTTCGCTATAGTATTGAATTCCCAGATAGCTGTGCAGTAACGCATCTTTTGTAGTTCTTCTGTCATATTCCTCAAATTTATCTATTGAATTCAATTTTTTTTATTTATTATTATTATTATTATGTGAATCAATTGTTATTATTATTGTGATGTTAATCAAAATTATATCCCTTTTTTGACAATTGTCCAGAATGTAACCTCCGATAATTCATAGTATTGCGAATATTAAATACACCTATCAGTTTCATGGCATTTACATAATCATCATAAATCATAATTAATATCAACATACATCTCATTTTCTCAATGTTAGAATCCGGTACTCCCTATATATTGGTCTCCAAATAATATACAAAAAAAAATCTAAGAGAGAACAAATGACTATATTACCGAGTTAAACTCAAATCCTTCCCCTCACTCAGACCGTGCTCCGACGGACTCGACAACCTCGACACGGCAGTGGAGAAAGACTCCTCCTTCTCCGCCGGAAAAGATTCCCCGGCCAGGTCAAGAAGAAGGTCAACAAAAGCCCCGACAACAAAAGCATGACTATCCTTAGCGTTGACTTTAAGGTACCACGCTAGAAGCTCCTCGAGACCTTCCCAGTCCTTTACGCCGTTCGCCTCCACCATCTCCGCCATCGATCGCCGGAAGTCTCCGTACGGGTCGCCGGACTCCACCGCGACTGCGACACTCTCCCTCAGCGGCCCGGCGGAGGCCTCGCCGGAGCTAGACTTACCGCCGGCGAGGGAGGAGGAGAGGATGGAGTTGGAGTCGCCTTGGGGCTCGAAGAAGAGGCGGCGCTCCGATCGAGCTCCGGCGACTAGGGTTTCGAGGGTGTGATCTTCGTCGGAGTCGGCGGTGGAAAGGCTGGCGGACTCAGAGGCGGAGTTAGTGAACCAAGATTCCGGCGTTTCTACGGTGGCGGAGGAGGAGGAGAAGAAGACGGAGTTGACTGTTTTGTAGATGTCGTCGGAGTTGAATCGGCATGAGTGGGTTTTGGGGTGGTTGCACGACGGCCATTGACGCCACATCTTCATTTTGTTTCCCATCATTCAATAATAGTAACTTCAGTGCTTATCTTTTTTTTTTTTTTTCTGGAGAGTTGAAATGGGAAGGATCAGAGAGAAGCGAGGAGAGAGTGAGGGTATTTAAAAGGGAGAGAGAGAGAGAGAGAAGATGGGAAGAAGGTGGAACATGAAAACAAAAAAGAAATGGCAGTTTTCATGTGTGTATTTAATGATTGGTGGGTTTGTACAATTCAATGTCGATGAGCTACTTAATTAATGCCATTATTTAATATTAAAACGATCTTTAACTATGAAGAGCTAACGGTAATTCACACGTTGGCAATTAAAGTGTTTGTTCGTTGCCTTACGTGTCCTCTCCATGCATTTCGGATTTTGTGTATTTCTTTTTTCTTTTTTCTTTAAAGAATTTGCTGTAACTAGCTGATGATTTGAACCTTAAAATTTTCCACATTGCACACACATCTTTTTCAACATCTATGCTTTATAAAATTACATTCTAACTTCATACGAATTTTAAATTTTATTTTTCAGAAAAAATGGACAAAATAGATTTCATATTTTCATAAAATTAATTAATTTTTAAGTATATATTGAGAGTTTTTTTTAGGTAAATTTGAAAAATTAAAAATGTAAAGAGAAAATTGTAAGCATAAAATGATATGTTATATAGATAGTAATACAACCTTAATCACATAAAAAAAATCAAATGGAAATACAAAATTCAAATGACAAAAAAATGTTTTGAATGGTGCTACAAAAAAATAAATGAATATCTCAAGAGATCAACTCTCAAATTTTATCATTCAAATTTACATCAATATTTCAGAGAGAATGAAAAAAGAAAGAAGTTTATGGCCATTATAGAAACGATTTTTCTGTTCTCAATTTATGTAACCACTACGAGATCGTGGTTATAAAAGATATTTTTGAGCTCTCATGCATATAAACCTAAAAAATGTACTCGATATTTCCTCCCTCCTCAAAAATTAATTTTTGTTTCTTCCTTCATAGTCGATTGTCACATTTTGTTCATTGGAGAAATTCATTTGGTGTAAAAAAATGTCATTGGCGTCTGACTTACGTTTATATCACTTATTTTTTCTTATTTCTTCTGTTATAAAAAAATGAACATATTTTCAGCGGTGAGAATAGAGTACACAATCAAATAGGTTTATGAATGAATCTAGAGCTATGTGATGTTATTTTTGTACTAATGAGTTTTCTAATTTCTTTTTTTGTTTTTTCTCGTCACTGTTTAACCAAAAATTTGTCGCGAGTCTCTGAAAATTGGAGATGAATTTAATAGTCTTGAGGTTCGACATTTTGTCGCATCCAAAGACCAAAAGTTGCGACTGTTGGATGTGACTCGCATCCGAAAATATTTATAAGACACAAAAAATATTTCACCAAATACTAAAGTTAGATGCGACTTGTCGCATCTGAATGTACATTTGGATGCATTTTTTAGATGCAACTAGTCGCATCTGAAAGTAATCCGTATCAAAAGATCAATTTTGTACCAATGACTTGGGACAAGCTTCCTGCCAAAAAATTTGTTGGAAGGTTAAGCTTTTTTGAACTGCAAGAGGAAGAAAGAAAGCTACAAAAGACTTCGTTAAAATGCGTTTCTGAATGAGAGTTCAAGCTTTTATTTATATATTTAAGTATGGCCATCAACTATTTCAAGAGCAGAGTATTAAGGGTTGACCATATCTTAATTGAGCATTAAAATGCATGTTACAACCATTGCTAATCAAAAGATCTGATTACAAAACCTCCCAGGATAAATAAAAAGTTACAACGATACAAAATAAACATGTACTCAATGACTCTGTTTCACCATAAAATGTAGTAATTATCAAAACCAATTAATAAAGAGTTTTTTATTTATTTTTTAAATCAAAATAAAAAGGTAAAAAATGGAAGAATTTTTTAGAGATTATGTCTAAGAGCAACCCAACCGATCCGCCTGACCAATACGAAGGACGATGGCGAGATTCCATACGTTTTTTGTATTAATTTTGGTATAGAAGATTTCACAAAATCTATATAATTCTTCCATGTGGTCTCTTGTTAGAGCACTCTCAACCATTACACTTTGTTATTGATGTTTTTAATCTACTTTTGAGCAATAATTTATCATTTATAAAATTAGTTTTGGCATATAAGTTATATTGAAATTAATCAAACTTAGTGACAAGTTAGCCACTCGGATATTATTCAATTATGATTAAATGAAATTTAATACTTTTATTTCAACTGTACCACACATGAATGAAATTGGTTAACGATAATAAAAAGACACGAGTCAAAGTAGTGATAGATAATATGGCCAATACATGTATAAAATATATAAGTAGAACATTTGAACATTCACTCATAAAAATATGTTATTTTTATTGACAATTTAATAAACACGATGTCTGGAATGTTAATCGTTTTATATAAATGATAAACATGTCTCGTATTGATATCCTTCTAACACATGTTTAATTCTCATGATAATGATAATCTCAACCGTGAATATTCGTTTGTTACAGCAATAATTTCTAGCAATTAAGTCGAACTAATACTCTTTCAAAGTAGACCGAATTTCTTACATAAAGGAGTCTCTTACCTAAGAGTAATCATGCGTTATCCTAAATATTGCAAATCCTGTATAATAGAATCATTATATGGTTAAATCTTGACTTGTACAGGTGTCAGTTTTAACAGAAGAATAATATTTTGAGAATTCTTCGACAATGACAACACTCCAGCTTTGAAAATTAGGTTGTTCACTTGAACGAATATATTGAAATCTCTAGTCATCATGGTCGCGTTTACATTGCTTTGGCTTTATTTATTGTGAGATTTAGCCCCATTCTTTTTAATTTCTTATATATGCGGTCCTTATTTTACTGTTTTGATAGTGAATCTGCAATACTAATGAAAAGGTAAATCATAGTACTTTATCACCATCAACATCATAGAGAGCACGACTACCATGAAAAATAATGTACCTTCGTAACTCTTCGGTGAAACCAAGCTTGAGTTTTTTTAACTAGTTTTCCCATTTGTCGGGCTTCGACTAATAAGTCAACAAAAGCTCAAAGGCGTCGTCTTTATGTTCACTAGCGTAAAAACTTAAATATATATTCGGAATATCTGTGAGTGGGATAACGTTTGACGATCTCTAGATCACCATCGGAGATAAAAGGTCGGCGATCAAGAAAATTTTGTCGTCAATTTTCGTCACCATTGTCTTCGTTATCCAAAATTACTCTATGTGATTAAGATGTTGTTCAAGAAGTGGTGGAAATAACTTCTTGTACAAGTGATCGTCTTAACTAGATGAACACGAATGATAACTGAGCAAGCAATCAAACATAAAACAATAAGAGCACGAGATAATTGGTAACACTATACGGTATAAGTTACCTACTCATGGAGAATGATACATCCATGCAATCTACTATAATCAATCAATCAAAGTTACAATAATAATAAGTTTAACAAACCTCCCCTTCTCCAACAACTCTCTCTTCGATTACGTCCAATAGCCAGTGCACCCTCCGATTAAAAGACTCAATCTCTTAGCTTTACTTTATCTTCTTCCGATTATCAAGCATACTAATCTCAACACATACAAATAGTGATTTGCAAGTTTCCTTAAGGCCACTTGTCAGTGACGATTTTTATCGTACAGAGTTGTTCAAGGAGTAAAGCGGCGTGAATTCGACCTAACGAGAATAATGCGTGTTTGATATAATTCGATCACGAGGAGTTTCATTAGTCAATCTCCATGAATTTCTCACGTATTTGTTATTTTCGAAAATTCATATCGATAATATCTTCTCTTAAAATAAAGAAAAATCAGGAAACAAATTATTTCCTATTTTTTTCAAGCAAGAAATCACACATAACAACGAAGCGAAGTATTTTTTCCTTGCGTCGCATCGATTCCGGGGACCGATTCCGATGACGTAAGATTTTAATGAAGTTTTTATGTTAAAAAAACCGAAACGAAATATTGACATTTTCTAGAATTTTTGCATAAACAATATCCATCATCTTCGACATGTGACCAATATTGTAATCAATGTCATCACCACGACCATCAGTGTCTTTTTTTTCTATTATTTCTGAATATTTTTAAAAGTAAGAATACAAATCTTGAATATTAATTATTTACTCGTTGCAGATAATTAGACTTCAAATATTAGGTGAGAGTTTAAATATTTGTAAGACATGGTTAAGATATTTGAAGTTATGTAACTTAACTTAAGCCAAGTCATTTCATTTTATTAATAAAATTGAAAGCATAATCAATTTTTTGAAAAATTTGTTGTTGAAAATATAATTAAATAAAACTCTGGATACATATATTAATTATTTTGAAATCCTAAAAAGTAGGAGTTCGCCTAAGCATAGAGTGACTAAAATGCCCCGGTGCCTCGTACTTTGATACCTCTCGTATCCTCGATCTTACCTTCGGTACCTTAATACGGTGAACAAACTACGAGTATCTTTCTTCGATACCTCGTACCTACCAGTACGAGTATCTTTCTTCGATACCTCGTACCTACCAGTAAACTGTAATTATTTTGTTAAATACTTTGTCTGAGTAGTCTATTTCTTGACCAAAATATATTTTCCATTTTTTAAATCCAAATAAATCATTTCCAACTCAAAATATAAATTTGGATTGACTTTTTATCAAACTTGGTGTCAGTGTTTTCACTCCGACCCACAGTACAAAATCTTACTCCAAAATAAATATTATTATTTTATAATTTTCAATATTAGTTTATATTAATTTCATATTAACCCTTATATTAATATGTTATATCAATATTAATCTTATTAAACAATAATTTATTTTTTTACGTCTAACAATATTAAATTAATTTTATATTAAATATTATTTTAATATCACGATATTAAAATATAAAATTAACTAATAAATACAAATATTATATTCGACAACATTATTAGAAAAACATATTAGATAAACATTACAAATAAGATACTCTTTCTCATTGATAATATGTATTATTCTATAAATTATGTAAATTATGGTCTAAAGTACATATTAAATTTTTTGTGGGTGAATTTATAATTAAAAATAGTTTATCACCAAATTTAGGTGGTGAATAGTTTGACCTCAAACTTGGGTAAATATTTATTTATCATATTCAAATTTGGCTAAATATTTTAGTCTTTTGTGATGCAAATACGATAATTAAATCTTTAAATTCAAGCTCATATAACTTGTTTTTTTAAAAGAAGCTCGTATAACTTATTTTTTCAATTGATAATATAATTAACCCGTTTAACCGTTTTTGGAACATAGTTGATCTCAAGTAAGATTTTATTAATTTAACTTTGAAAAACTCATTTGGATGGAAGCCACAGTAACGCGAATAGTTAATAATATCGTATAAGCAATGTTTGCATCTGGACAACAATCCACTTTTTTAATATAATAAATTGTTTTTATTAATATACTTTTTTCTTTTACTAAAATTTATCTTATCACTTTTAGTTAATAAAACAAATCTAGTCCATCAATGTCGATAACTCCATTATATTTTAACACGACTTTTCAAGTTCAATGAGTATTCTTTCAAAGTATATTCATCCGACCATCTTAGCTATTTGAAATTGAAAAGTAACCCAAAATATTTTTATATGTTTCAAATTGCTCAACTCTATTGGTAATTGAATATGTAATTTGATCAATGATTAAGATAAAAAATCTGGGAGTTAATTTTTTTACCACAATCAACACTTTTTCAAAAATAATTCCTATGAATTACACGTTTTCTCAAAATTTAGTTTAATTTTCATCTCATTTGCAATCTCGTTTGCCAAAACAATAGCATTTGTAAATTAATTTTCTCAATAATTTTGAAAATATGTGATAAGACCTTTCAATTGATCTATACCAATCTCAATATGCATATTTTCACTTTGTAAATCTTTACTTACAACATTGATAGCAAATAATATATCATATCAAATAGTCATATCCTTAGCAAAGATTCAAGATATTCTAATCCATATTGCACTCTTTATTTTAAGATCGGCACAAATTTCCCCTGACACAAGAGTTTGTAACATAACCAAATACTAAATTAAAACTGTGGCAACCACAAGGTGTATACAATGCTCTATAATTCATATCTATAATCTTTTTTTATACCTTGTTGTTTTCTTTTCATGTTTTTCATGTTAGATCCATTATCATATCATTGTCTTCTTATATCATGTATGCAAGTATACCAAAAAGATTTTCACCACAATTATCATCAACTTGTAAAAGTCCCAAAAAATATTTCGGTATGGCTATTGAATTTTCTTTCATACATACACACCTTAATACAATAGGCATTTGCTCTATATGATTTGAATCCGGAGTATAATCAAGTATACGAAAATATTTTGCTTCTTTTGAAGTTTTCAAAATTTGGCTTTTTAGTTGAAGTGCTAGCATATGTATAAACTCATTTTGAATCTCATGTCTTGAATAGTAATTATGAATGTCATCACTCAACAGCACTAAATAAATTCCTATTATTTTTTAATAAATGTTTTAATTTGTTCCACGAAAATACTAGATTGTTCTTAGCTAAAAATTTAACCGATTGCAATAGTTCTTAACAAAACTTTTCTCCAATCTAGTGTTCATTTTCCTTATTTATACTTTGCCTAAGGTAAGGGCTAGCTTCAATTGTATATTGTATTGCATGACTTGATATTTTTTTATAGGAAGAGTTACTTTCCTGAATGTGAAACTATTATATCGTCAACTATTTTCACTCTACGTGGTCTGTATGTTTTATTTCATTATGGAGTGTACTTAATTTTTTTAAATAATTATGCAGGGTACTTGAAAAATTGCAATATAACATAAATTTATACATAAAACGAACCTTGCTGGAACTCCGTCCATGTTAATATCAATGCTAACAGCAGATATTAGAAATCAACCCATGATCTTCTTATGTCTGGTGTGTGTATATATATATTTATATTGGTGACCCATTAGTGAAGTGAAGGCACTTATCTCTTTCACTTAAGATATTAGTTGTCTCATCAATTATTGCTTCAACTAACACAATTCTTCAGCGCATTAACTCCTTAATGCTATCATTTAAACACTCCATAAAGTAGGAGAGATTAAAAGGTCAATTTAAGAAGAGTTTAGCATAATCTTTAAGAATTTTTAGAGTCATTAAAAGCTTACTAAAAACATTACTAAACCAAACGCTATCAATGTTAGAATTCAAAGCTTAAATATTGAATTCGTCAAAAACAATATGCAAAATAAAAAATAAAATAAAGACAACAGACAGCTCACGATTTATAATAATTCACTTATTGTAGTTACGTCTATTTTTATCGCTTTGACTTTTACTATAAACTCAATAGATAGTAGTATACAATTCTTGCTTCCACTCAAATACAAAAAAAAAAACATCAGAAACTTAACACATTTAAAAAAATGACTTATTAAAGCTTTTGGTAACTATTTATCAATTTTGGAATCAAGTAATTATTGTAAGAAGTGCAGCCCTATATATATAGTATAAACGGCTTTCTATTACTCTTCTTATACAAACAATATGAGACTACTTGTGAAGTCTTCCCCACATATATCATGGTTAAATCAATAAGCATGAAAGGGTTCATAAATCTAGTGCACTATACGGCTAACCATAATTTGAGTTTGACGTGTCTGAGTTTAGTCCCGCTTTATTCAGAAGAGGTAATTAGAGCTGATGATTGCGAGCTGAGGTCTCGCACGACAATTTAGAAACCGTTTGTTTACTAAGTTTCATTTGTGTTTCATTTTATTACCTGTGATTTCTGTTTTATATTATTATCTATATAATTACGGTTTTTTTCCACGTGAGAGCTTTTATATTATTTCGTGTCACCGATCAAAAAGAAGGGATCATATAATTATTTATTAGATAAGAAGTAATTGAAGTATAAGTAATAAATGGTAGCGTAATAATTTCAGCATCAAATTATTAGTTCGGAGGATAGTATCGTAATTTTATGATCAAACCATTATTTTGTTCTCATTTTTCCTAATAGAGTGAAAAGAAAGAGAACTAAGACAACCATTGAAAGCGAGATTCACGTGAGCGTTTTAAAGGTAGAACGGTCGAAAATATCACGAGTTTTTGTGCGTCGCAATACGCTTTGTCTCATGAAAATATAAATGGGCAACTTTAATACAAAGGACCCTATTATACAGTACAATGACTACTATCCATTTGTTCTTCTGCTCTATACCGTATATTCTTACCCGTTATTAATTGGTACATAACATAGTCCTTGTGAACTCAAACAGAAAATACACCAGATTTATTAACTTTTTTGTTTGTTTGTTTTTGTTTTGGAAAATCAGTGAAGTTATATATCAACCAAACTAGCAGAATGAAGGTAAACTACACTATTCATAAGGGATGTATCCACAGTAAACGTGTGATTTTATTGGTTTCAGCTTTTAGTTTTATTTTTGTATATGTTTTTATTTGACGCAAGCGTAAACTATTGCTGTGAGATTAAAGACACAGATGCTGTAGTTAATTTATAAATGCTTATGATATCGTGGAACAATCTCATTCCTTCGTTACTACTAATGACTATTTATTAATTTTTTTGAGGCACTAATGACTATTTATTCTTAGTCTGGGATTGAATCTCGTTATATATATATATATATATATATATATATATATATATATATATATATATATATATATATGTATGTGTGTGTAATATTGAAAATGTCAGAGTTTATAGCATGAGCATGAGTCATGACCTTTGTACTCCTCAAGGGTACAGCTTGGCCCATGTGGAGGTTTGACGGTTTCCTTTAGATAACGAAACAATTTAATTTACTAGATCATATAATTATCTTATTTTTGCTTGGTGATACCATTTTTTTTATCTCAATTCTGCGTACGTCCATGGCCAATTGTAATAAAAAAGGGTAGAAGTTCTAAAATAAATTTCAAATGAGGTTTTCGATTTTGTAACTAGAAAAAAATATTATTTATTTTATTTTATTACAAAATAAAATTCTAACATTTGTGATTAAATACACTTTTCTATCCAATCCCAAACATTAAATATTTGGTGTCCTCAGGGCCCTCAAATTTTTGTGTGAAAAAAAATAATAAAAAAGCCCCAATTTTTTTTTAAAATAAAAGAGTCTCTAATGTTTTATTATCTTAATTTTTTATATATAAAATTCAAAAGAAAAAGAAAAGACCTAAATTTTAAAGAAAATTCCTCAAATTTTAATTAAAAAAATATCAATTATTTTAAAAAAAAATCTATTAATCCTAATTGATTTTTAATGTATTATAAATATTAAAAATATAATTTTTGAATTTCGTAATTTATTTTTGTAAGACCTATTTTTAATGTTTCGCCTTGGGTGTCCATTTCTATATACTTTATAAACTCAAAAGGACTCAAGTGCAAAATAAATATAAATTTTAATAACTTTCTCTGAATTTATTTTATATTACTCGACATTATGTAAAATTGTATTTTTTTTTTGTCTTTTTTCTCTCTTTTTTGTAAAATTATATTTTTGTCTTTTTTCTCTCTTTTTCCCATTTCACTTTTCTTTATTATCTCTTTTCCCCCATTAAAATGCTTACGTTTACCAAATAACAATTTGGTCCATAAATTTTTCACTTTTTTAAAATAAATTTTCTCAATTTTAAATCTAAAAGAGTTATTTGATTTATAGACATCCAGGACATTATCGATAAACATGTCAACAAGACAACAATCATGAAAATCATCCTTTGAATATTTATTGGCATCTAAAAAACTATTGATACACGTGTCAATAAATTTTAAAAAATAAAGTTCCTAAAATTCAAAAAACTAATCATTTGAGAAACATCAAGAGTGAGCTCATGATTGTGAAAATATGTGCAACCAAACTTTTATCCAATTAATTTTGGAAAAAAAATTTCCGTGGGATTATATGAACTTATCCTTTGCTTGTTCTCTCTTATGAAATCATTCTCTTATTCACTCATTTCGTACGATTTAAGATGTTCTCCAATAATTTATAATTGTTGAAAATGATTTAATATGTTTGAATATGGTTTATGGTCGAAGATGGCTTAAGATGTTTAAAGATGATTTAGAAGTAATAATAATATTCGATAGTTTAATATAATTTTAAAATACTGCTGGAAATTAAATCAAAAGATAATTTTTCATACAAAAGAAGCCCCCTCCCAATATTTTACTAATTATTAAATTTAAATTCGGAATCTTTCTAAAAAGCCAAATAACTATTTTTGTTTCTAGCATGAAGAAATTTCCTTACATTGCGATGCATATCGATGAATATCGAGCATGAAGAAACAAAATACATTATACATAATAGGGTTTGTGTTTCAACTTATTTGATAATATCTCGACACGGAACAAACTATTGTAACATTTTCAGCAAAAAAAAAGAAAAAATCTATTATGATAGTTATTATAGGCAGAATGTATATGAATTAGAAATTGTTCAAAATACCACTGTTCATTGTTAATTTTTTTAAAATCCACCAAAACATGTTTTATTTCTCAAAATACAAGTGACTTTCACATGAAAACACGAAATATCCTTTAAAAAAATAAATTTAACAAAAGTACCATAAACTCTATTATCAGTAAAAAAAAAATTAAAATTAATTTGCAACAGTCGGTTAGACAGTTGCCTACATATTTTTTTATTATTATTTATTTTATAATGTAAATGGTTAAATTGACTCTAAACTAAAAGATGTTGAAATTTAAGAAAACTTTATTTTCAATGATATTTCGTCTTTTGTACTTGGAAATTGAAAATTTTGTTTTTTTAGTAAATTTTGCAAAAATTAATGATATTTTGGGTAATTCTTCTTCTTCTACTTATATATATATATATATTGAAAAAGATAAATTGTCCAAAATATCATCATTATATATAAATAATATATATATATATATAATTTTTTTTGAGGAAATATATATACCTGATAATACTTACTTTTCGCAGCCTATTTTTAATTTATATTTTTGTCACGAACCAGTCATACTATATAATAGTTTTGACCAGAAATTAATTAACAAACTTTTGGACATAAACATTTATATATAAGTTTTTAAATCCGAAAAAAAGATACTTATTCTTCTGGTGGCTAACCAATATTTCTTACGAACTGCATGGACGGACAAGAAAACTATTGGACACATTTTATAGTAGTTAAGTATCTAAAAGTTGAATAACTAAACTAACAACTACAATCAAGCTATTAATCATCTCTGCCTTCAAAAGTGATATTCCAAGGGTCGTGGGACCATTGTCCTTCAATAAGGTCACACATAATTGGTAGGAGATGCCTCTGTTTTTCTGTTGCTGAAAAAGAAGTAGTACATGTGTCATATCCATGTGGAATGGGCCCAAATTATAGCTCTTTATATTGTACCAAAATCCATTTTTCACCCACGAGAGGTGACACCAAGGGGGTGTTTTTCCCTTCAGAAATAGGGAGATTGAATCTAAAAGTTTCAGTTCCAGCAATAAATTGGCGATAAGAGCTTTTAGAGAAAAGCCAAAGTTGTGTGGAGCCTCATGCGTTATACGGAAAAACCATAAGTTCACAATTGATATTATGGCTGAATATGTCCTTGTTTTTAGTTTTCTTTTTCATATTTATTCTTCTTTTCAAGTATTAAAATTTGGAAATTCTTGGTATTTCAATTTTGGTATACTTACTTTTTCTGAAGTGACAACATTAAATTGATTTCGTATTGAGTTTTGCGGTTTATTTCATAAGTCGAAGATGATGTAATTTGTGATAAGATTCGGATGGCCAACCACCATAAAGTAGCTGTCTCAATTCGAAATATGTTCCACCATTTTACTACAAATAAAATAAAAATCAAGTACTATTAAGAAACTCGACACAAACATATCGTTACGTACCGGAAGTCATATGATCATGGTTACCAATCGCATTTTCTTTCCAAATAGTCGACGTGCATCTCGAAAGGCAATGAGCTGTGTACACAGTATGTCAATAAACTATAATGTATACAATCATATACCTCATTTCCAATAACGGAACAATCATCATGCATATGTAAGACCTCAAAAACGTCTGCGACAACAGTTAGATGTTCTGGCATCATTCTGACCTCTGGGTTGTATTAACACCTCGGGTATAAGTAATAACTTGCTTGGTGCAGTCAGTGAAAAAATTGTCTCTCGCATTTGTCAACCAAGATATCGACAACTCATCTTGTGTTTGATATCATCTCCAACACCGTCTTCATTAGATTGAAGACGTGGTGAAGTGCACCTAACGTCGAAACGATTTCTATGTCCACAAACCAGAAAACTGTATATATCGGCTCGAAGATCTGTTGCCTTAAATAAAAAAGAGAACCAATCTACAAAAATCATGTTACTTAACTACGTAATAAAAATCATACCCTAAACACTTTATCCAGATGTAACTAAAATCCGAGATCAAAGACTTTCTGCTCAACAAACCTTCTCGCTAAGGATATATGAAATATCGATTTCTCCACTAATCAAAAGTGCACATTTGTTTCAATCCTTGTTTGTTGCTACGCAAGATTGAAAGAGCTAAAAAGTTTGTTGTGAACCTTGTAAGATCGGCACGAACGATCTCGCCTTCACATTTCTCCCTCATCTTCGCCAGTACAAGACCCTGATTAGAAATGAATTTTGTGATATATCTAGCGTCATCCACAATGTGAACAATGGTGTCTTGCTCACCCATGTCTTCCAACATAAGTTCAATGCAGTTAGCGGGCATATGGTGTCCAATAAAAATTAAACGTTCTCATCAAATTCTGCCCTGCTTTTTTATACGCTGATCCGTTGCCTATAATAACTTGAATGACATTGTGTCGTCCTACGTTGTTAATCACCTCACTCAAGATTTTGTAGATGTAGTCCCAAATTTTATCTTGTCTGACACGTCAAGAGACTTCAAGAACACGTTCAACCAGTTGAATATACCATGACATTAGTGATGCTCAATCGTGTTGGACCCATCCACCCGTCATACATGATAGTGCACCCGTACTCTTCTCAAACCTTACGTTGACAATCGACGTATGCATGTGCGTCAGCTACCTCTTTTTTAAGGTAATTTTTGTGAATCTTGTATGAGGAAGACACTGGAACGCCATGGCCTGTCATCATGAATTTTTTTTTATGGCAAATACAAAGCGTATTAAGTACATTAATGAATATGTTTCACATACCAATTTCTGCAGCTTCATGGATCATGTTCTGAAAATGATGCGACTTTGCTTTATGCGCTAAAACGCTCTCCTAAATCGAAAACCATTTTAAAACCCTATTCGCACGGAACTGTGTCTTTCTTTTCACCAAGTCTAGTGTATACATCCAAAACATATAATTTTTTTTTATCTTGTTCTTAATTTTATGTTGTGCACGACTTTTTGCTAATTAGCCTGTAACTCTTTTGAATATATAAGGTTTGTTATCAAGATGAGAGATTAGATGTAGAAGAATAGATTAAGTGAGATATACCAAAATAGTGTGGATGGATTTTTTGATTTCGCTACACAAAATATGAAGGATGAGTCGATTTACTGTCCTTGTGTGCAGTGTGAAAATCATAGAAAATTTTCAATTAAAGTTGTTCGAAACCATTTTTTGCATATTGAATAATGACCTCGTATCAGATATGGTTCTACCATGGAGAGGTTTTTCGTTCTACGACAAAATACAAAAAAGATGTTGACGAAGATGATGTTGATGATATGTGTTGAATGATGAATGATTTTGAGGACGATTTTGTTGAGCGGCCGAAATTGTTTGAGTTGATGATTAATGATGCGGGAACACCATTGTATGAAAAAAGGTGTACAAATTGTCGAAGTTGTCATTTCTAGTAACGTTATTCCATTTTGAAGGCGTCAAGTGGTTGGACAATTACAAGCTTTACACTATTAGTGCGAACGCTTATAGATGCATTTCAGAACGACAATAAAGTGCCTTTGAGTGTGTATGACGCATAATTTTTTTTTTGGGTACATTAGACATGAAGTACGAGAAGTTTCATGTTGGTCCAAATGATTATGTTTTATATAAAACGAGTATGAAGATCTTGATTAATGTCCTACATGCAAAGAGTCAAGGCGGATAGACAGTTAAATTCAACGTGACGATGTTAAAGGAGTCCCAGTTAAGGTATATATCTTTTTTCAACTAAATTATTAAATAAGACAATAACTATATTACATATTTATAATTTTTGTGTTGATTATTTTAAATTCTTTCACTTATTAATGGTATGTTCTTCCAATATCGAGGTTTTAGCGCTTGTTTACTAGTGTCACACACGCGAAGAACATCATTTGGTACTTAGCGTATCGATGATGATATGTTGAGACATCTTGCTAACACTTCACAATAAAAATCCTTTGACTTAGAGTATAAGAATTTCAGTCTTGATCCCCAAAATTTGTGTCTTGGTTTAGCGTCTGAAGGCATGAACCCATTCAACATGATGAGTAGTAAATACAGTGTGTGACTGATTATACTTGTGAACTACAATCTCCCTTCGAAATTGTATATGAAGAGAAAGTTATGATGTTAACGATATTTATATCAGGACCTATCCAATCAGTTAACGATATTGATGTGGATTTAGCATTGTTGGCTGATGACTTGAAGATGTTATGTGCGAAAGGGTTTGAAGTCAAAGACGCTTACCGTGGAGATTCGTTCAACTTAAGACCAATGTTAATGTGAACTATTAATAACTTTTTGGCTTATGAAAATTTGTCAGAATACTCAATAAAATGCACAATTTATTGTGTTACTTGCAGTGTAGGCTACCACATACTGTCGTACGCTATTGTATAAGTTTCTATTGTACATCATTGTAAATTTATCATATGCTATCGTACATTTATGTGAAACCGTATACCATCGTACATTTATGTGAAATTATATACTAGCATACAATATTGTATCTTCTCGTACATAATCGCATACATACGATGACATTCAACACTACTTTAATTTTTCGAAAATTATAAAATCTCAAATCTAATAAAATTAACTCGATTTTAACATTTATCATACCCAAGATCTCTATATAAACTAGATGCGCAAAATTTAAACAAGAAAATATTATTAAAACATACTTGTTTTTCCATTATTTTTGTTCTTGAATTTTTTGGTTTCCACCGTGGCCTGTTTCAAGCTCTCTCGATCTGGTTAACATTGTATTATATTGTAAAATATGACAATATATAGAACAAATTTGTATTCTAATGTACTTTTACGTAATTTTTTTTTAGAGGGAGGGCAGCTGAAAAATGTGAATTAATACTATTATGTGTACTTTGAGGCAAAGAAAAAAATTGCGCGCGTCGATAATGTGCGGATAATTCAAAATTTTAAAATTGCGGTGAGTGATGGAATTTGCGATGGAAATAATTCGGAAATTTGAAAATCAAATTGCGGTGATCGATGAAAATTGCGTTAAATTACGAAAATTGCGACGGAAATAATGTTGTAAAACAATAAATATGAAACATAAAAAACACAAATATTTTTAAATTTCAAATTAAATAAATTTCATTAATTTTAATATAATTTTATTAAGAATAATATTTATAAATTAGGCTGAATATTTTATTTAGGCCGAGTTTGAGCCTAAAATATAAAAGTTCTTATCCGTAGTCCGAGATTTCTCTTCGCAATAACAAAACAATCCACCTCAAACAAAAGCTTACAAGCGTTAATATTTTATCGAACATCTGTCTGATAATTATATAAATATGTGACGTGGCAGAAACAGCTTACAAACACTCGTGACGTGGCAGAAATGGCTTATGAACTCACTCGAGACGTGGCAGCCAATATCCAGAGATCTCACTTAGCTCTGAACTTAAGTATAAATTAGAACGAAAGACTATTAGGGTTTTATACATTTCCACCGTATATCATATTTTTCTCCGAAGGAAATACTTCAAATATAATCTTCCCGTCATCTCTGATCGAGTTCAAGATCAACCCAGCCGTCCATGTAGCTTCATATGGTACGATTCAACTCGATTTTAGTATATTCTCGTATCTTATTTGCTACTTTCATTTGATTTTCTTCTCCTAGTTTTGTCCTCTGTTGTTCGATGGTGATTTTTAGTCTACGTTACGGTATGAATTAAATTTCCGTTTGACATCCGCACTGGATTTTTTGTAAGATGTTATTACGCTTATTTTGTGGTTTCAATGGTTGAATTGCATGCGGTTGAAGATCGGAATGTAAAGTTGGTTTTGGGTGAGAATAGAATACGAAAAGAACAGAGATCAAGAATGGTACTAAACGCTTATAAAGATAGAGACATGGGATGTAACTCTGTCTTATGGTTATGGGTCGCAATAACGTTTTGAGTTTTGAGTTTGACAATAATTTTTTTAATTTTCATGTGGTATGACAGCCACCTTGATGCGATGTGTACAAACAAAGGTGAAAAGAGGGAACGAACAGAAGATGCCATTGACAGAATCTCAAACCTCCCGGATTGTGTGATTCATCACATCCTCTCGTTTGTTCCGACCGTGGATGCAGTTCGTTCGAGTCTCGTTTCGAGGCGATGGAGAAGGATGTGGCACTGCGTCCCGGTTCTGCAATTCCCAGACAGAGTTGGGTTTGAGAATCAAAATCTTTTCGATGAGTTTGTTGAGCGGTGCTTGAAGCACCGACGCAGAGCTATGCGCTTCCTTGACGATTCGGCTGTCAAAACCTTCGAGCTCTCAGCTGAGTATTCCCCAGTTTTGCAAGACGGTCTAAGTAAGTGGTTAGGCTCAAAGGTTGTAATGAACAATGTTGTGCGTTTGGATCTGCGTTTGTTATCTGAAAGTCGCTACCGAGATCCTGTCTGCTTGCCACCGGCGATGATGAATGGGAAATCATTGACTCATCTCAACTTGGAAGGTTGTCTCGAGATAGGACCTTTCCCGGTGGATCTTCCATCTTTGGTGTCTCTGTCTTTATTGAATGTTCAGCTTGATGAAGACATTTTTGATAACATCTTCGCTGGATCCCCTTCCCTTGAGAAATGTGTAGTGTTGGAGAATTCATGTGTGTTTCACCTTGAAATCTCGAGCACAAGCCTCAGGTACTTGGATATCGAAGCCGAGATCTTATCAGCAAATATTAAAGCTAGCAACCTCGAGTTTTTGAGGCTCATGGATATTTGTGGTCCCGAGCTTGATATCTCCAACTGCAATACAATAAGAGTTATTATGATATCGGATATATCGAATTTGGACATCAAGAAGTTTGAGGATCAGGTCTCGAAACTCCCTCTCCTTCATACATTGACATTGTACTTGAGTAAAATCGAACAGTTGAACATCTCGAGTAATAGTTTAAAGCATGTGTCTCTGCACAAGTCTGAGAAGCAAGAAATTGCTGTCACAACTGATACGCCGAACCTAGTTAGCTTTGATTACACAGGCGATATTGATCTGAAAATGTCGACAGAGCTGTTGTACCAGGGTGTGGAAGGCCGGTTCGTTGTTTCGGGGTCGTCTTCCGAGCTCCTCGATTTTCTTTCAAATATCAATCCGGTTTGGAATAATTTCAGTGTTCGTTGTTTCGTTGAAGACGAGGTAATGCTTCTGCGCTCCAAGTCTTCTTTTTTGTACATTATATAATCTTTTTTATTCATCAACCTCTATGGTAATGCAGGGGATTATCCTTAACAAGAATCTGAGGGAGATCAGCTCATCCCCGGGGCCCTTCAATTATACATTGACAGTCAATTTCAGTTGCAAATGTACGCAGAAATCCGACTTTACACAATTTGTGGAACGCCTTTCCGCCTTCTGAGTTGTTGTAATTACTCCGTCATTTCCTCCGACAGTGAGCAAGAAAACTTGTTAGTCTACAAGTGAATAAAGAAAACTTCTTTCGATATGGGGTTTGTCACAACTTTGACATTACATCAGCTGCAATGAGTTTGTACATCATTGTTTTTTTTATTGCTTTCGTTATGGATCTTACCATCATTTTGTTAAAAAAATGGTATGAAACGGGCATTATATAACTGCGTTATAATTTCCCTTTTTAAATTCGATTATTTGTTGTGTTTGGATTGTTTTTCCCAGTTCTCTTTTTGTATGCGACTCACAATTTCACAACTTGTATGCGACTCACATTTTGGATGCGAAATGTTGATTTAAACTCATCTTCGCCTCCACAGTTCATTAACATCACAGGCACAACATCACTTCATGGACAAGCACCAACATCTGTTACTCTTCGTAACGCAAACAAGGACCAGTGCTTCACATTCATATAGATCACGACATAGGCCACAAAAATCTAGGGTTCCATTTCTACGTTCGATCTAGATCGGAGAAGCCGCATCACGTACAGTCCCTCTTTCTCTCTCTCTCTCTCTCTCTCTAACGTGTCATATAACTGACTTTGAGATCAGTAGCGTACATAAATGTGGTCGAGTACAATGCCACTTTTGTCGGCTCGACTTTTCAATATAAACCAAACAGCAAGTGGTTTACAATATTTTATAAAACACTGAAACTTATACTTATACTGTTCACCTTTTTATAAGAAGAATTTCCATTTAAGAATTAATCAATTTTGAGATAAATGTAAAGTAAAAACATTAAGCTTTATTTATTTAGTATATATGGTTCTATTCTTCTTTCCATGAGAGACTGTCTCCACACATGACCAACATTAAGGAGAAATTTAGCTTAATACATTTGAAAAACAGAGCTTTAAGTTTATACCCTCTTTTAATTTTTAATTTATTTAGCTTTTGGCCCAAAATAATAGAAATTACCATTAAATCAAACTCATTTCACTTCATTTATCTTTACTTCCAGTTTTTTCTTCTCGATCTCGGTATTTCTCTCCTTCTTCTCTGACTCCATTTTTTGAACTAAAAAAAACAAGAAAAAAACTAATTCCTCTCAAACGCGTTGAGTTTGGTCTACGCTTCTACTCTTCGGGGTCTCACTTTCATCGTCTTTGTCATTGTTTATTAATCGTCTCATCGTACACCATGTACAAATTCACTTCAATCGACACTTGATTGGTCTCGACGAGGTCTCTGGGAGTTGCGTCGTCTCGCCAAGATCGGGTATGCCCGTCAAGCTTCTTGGTCGTTAGGACACTAGTGTGTCGGTTCCTTATCTCTCTCTCTCTCTCTCTCTCTCTCTCTCTCTCTCTCTCTCTCTCTCTCTCTCTCTCCTACTCCAATGACTTCAAGCTTTCAAATATCCATTTTGGAAGCAGAAAAACAACAAGAACAAAATGAAGAGATTGCGGAGTTCAGGGGACGAGGAAGAGGATGAGAATGATGATGGTTCGGATACATCGGAAGAAGAACATTAAAGTTCCAACAATAACGAGTCGTCAATTGATAAAATTGTTCAGGTAAAAAAATATTGTTTTTGTAATTAATTGATTCAATAAAACAGTAGAGTAGAGTAGACTACTGCTTGGTAGAGTTGAATTGTGCCCGACTCTACTGCTTGGTAGACGACTCTACTAACCAGTAGACTACAATTTGATTAAATATTTCGAAACATTGAAGTTAATTTTGAAGGAGGAAGATCATTTCCCGATGAAGATAACAATAAGAAGTAACTTTGAGGAGTATTGTAAAATTATCGAGAACGGTTTGATCATAATGAGTTTGAGCTTTGAAAAAAACGTCATTTTGGCATCTGCTTTGTTTCCCTAAATATTACCAACACTTGAGTCAAATGACGTGGTACTTTATTCTTCGTCAGATTCAGATTTACATCTCTAATAATAAAGTCACATAGTTAAATTATATATTGGTGAACAATTCCTTATATGATATGTTGAAATATATATTTAATAATAATTAGTGAGTATTTAACTATTTTAATTTACAATAATAAAGTTATACTAGTGACATAGTCAAATCAAATATAATTACTGATATAATCACATCTCTAATATGTTGTTACATGCATTATAACTTTGTTACATACATTATATGTTGTTCAAAAAATATATCTAATTATATTTAGTGAGTAAATAATTGGAAAAGATATATTTAATTATGTTCAGCGAGTAAATAATTAATACTAATCTACCAAATTAAAGTTGTATAATCTATAATTAATAAGTAATATATGATTCTACTCCTCAGTATATTTGCTCTACTGACCGTTAGAGCTATATATTTTACCGACCATTATAACTTCTCTACTTATTAGTAGAGATATGATTTGTTGTAATTTATTGGAACAATTTTTTTAAGTTCATCAGTAATAAAATCACAATATAATGTCATTGTATACTAAATAATCGATGAAGGTACAATAAATAAGACAATTCAAAATATTGATTACATTTATATATAGTTTTTATGCTTTTTTGTTGGCGTCGACGAGCTTCTCCTCCATGTAAAGGGAATTTAGATATGTTATGTCCAATTTGATTGCATTTTGAACATCTATTCTTTCGCATCTTCTCTCCCACCGAAGGAATTCTACTTGTCTTATTCCTGCCTTTTCTCGTACGACCTATTGGAGGTATAACATCAACCAACTCTACTTCTTTAGGGATATCCCAATCACATTGCGATTAAACTGAGTATATTTTTTCTGAATACGCTAGTGACCATAAATCTACCGGATAATACTCAGAGATGTAGTCACGCACATTGTTTAAGGTATTCAAAGCAGCTAAAGCATGCGCACATGAAAGTCTATCGAGATCAAATTGTGTTAGTATATAATAAATATAAATTTAAAAAATTAGGTTTCAAATTAATACCCATTGACAAAGTATTGTTCAAATTTCTTTGTAAATCATTAGCATCCGTGTCACCTTCCTCGATTTGTGGGAGACTCATCCTTCTACCACTTTGGTGGTTTCATTTTCAATGTCTTCTGTTGTATTATAGTGTGTTAGCGTAGAATAAAGTAAATCAATTAATGTTAAGATTGTTTAGGTGTCAAATTAACACTTGTCTTCAATGTGATGTTCACGTTTCCTTCTAAATCATTATCATCCTCGTCATCTTCTTGAACTTGTGTCTCATAATTAATTTCAAGTTTCTTTATGAATTCTACACGGAGTGAACTTCTCGGTTTCTTTCATCGCGATCCATCGAGAAACCGTATACATCATCATAATCTTATTTGTCAATATGATCTACCGCGTCCCATGAAGTTGACATAAAACTTAGCTTCAACTCTAGCTTACTTTTATTCACTTTGAGTTTCAGACGCAATTTTTCAATCAAGTCGGCCAACTTGATCTCGGTGTTTATAACGATGATAACGGTTTATCATTCTTTTCGCCAACTCATTAATATAAACCTATCTACTGCTCTTTTTTACTGATCTACTGTGTTCCATTGCTCAACTCTAACGCCCTACCCCATACTTCTACTCTAGTGCTCTAATAATGATCTACTGCAAATAATCAGTACAGTAGAGTTTGTTGTTCATCTTTAACATTCAAAAATAAAACCGAACCAGAGTTTTATTGAGTAAAATATATAGTTTTCTTTCAATTTAAAACAACGAAAGAAGTATCAAATCTTACAAATATAAAAATTTCATTCATGAATTGCTTTGTTTACCTTAAAATACAAAACTTTTGGATTTGGGTTTTGCCGTTGTCAATATCGTCGAAGAAAAGTTTGACCGTCGTCGGAATGTCGTTGTCGTCGCCAAAATATCGTCCGAACAATAAATGGTCGATGGAAGTTTGTTTCGTTTTGTTCGCGCGTTAACAACCGGATTAAGAGCATTTTTTTGTTTTTATTTTTAATAATAAGATTAAATAAAAAGGGGTACTAACCTAATATTAGAAAGGTATTCACCTAAAAATATAATTTTTAAATGTAGAGAACAAATCAAAGTTATTTTTGAAGGTACTAACCTAAATTACCCAACCTTAAGGCTATAGATTTAGCCCGTTTTTTTATAGGCATATTAATTTTAATGACAACCAACTATTATTTTCAAGTGGATCGCACGGTCAATTATCATGATGTTGCAGATCTTAGTTGCTCGCTTTCATAGTATGTAGATCTTAACCAAGAATCACCACCACCACTCGCATCGCGACAACTATCACTATGGTCGTCGTCATGTACACCTACCTCCACTTAGCACTTGATCAACATTATAACCATCATAAACTTGGAAAATTGGTTTTAGTTTTCAAACGTAATTTGGTTTTATCCAACGTTTTGTAAAACTTTTGTAGATGTTCACTACGCTTACGTGACACATTAATTTAAGTTGTTTAGTTACTGTAATTCCCTTAAAAATTTCGGCCAATTTTTTTTATAATTTTAATTATTGTTTTGAATTTATTGCCAAGAATTCAAAATATTTCCTTAAATATTCCAATATTGAACGGTTTTATTTGGTGAATTCGTTAGATCTTATATTTTAAGTAGTTAATTGACTCCTTATTTTCATCATAATTAATTAGAAATATTCATTTATTGCCGGATCTCATATCCATTCTTTTTTGGAAACTTATTCTTAACCAAATTCAATTCATTTTATCCTTTTATGGCTGAAATTAATTTATTATTTATAAATCAAGTATTCCTATAAAGATTATAATCCCTCCCAATTTCTCCATTTACATCGTTCAAGTATTATGTTCATTAATTGGTATTCAATTTACGCACCGCAATGCGACGGGAGTAAACGCGTCGCGACAGATACCATCGCGACGCGTTGGGGTTCCGACAGCAACATAATTTGACACGTGGACTGCAACTTTGAGACATTGGATCAGTTTTCGAAGGTCAGATCTGTGCAATTATGGGGAGCTCGATTATATAACATAATAGCAGACATTTAGAAGTCATTCTTGCTTTGTTTTAGAGTTTAGAGAGAGGAAACCTTAGGGAGGAAGAGAAGGTTTACAGAGAAGAAGACCAGAGACATTCTGAAGGCTGCGACGAGTCTGCGACAACCAATCTAGTTTTTTTTTCTCTTCTTCTTATGAATCTCTATTTTCATGGATTATTATATTGTTTGTTTTCTAGAATCTCCATCATCACCATGAACTAATCCGTTAGAGGGTGATGGTGGATCTTTTCTTGATAATTTTCATGGATTTATTCTAGTTTGTTTTGAAGTTTGATTTGATTCTTTGGCTGGTGTTTATTCTATTTTTGTTCGTAATTCTTGTATTATCGTATGCTTGATTCTTGGATTAGCTATTCTCTCTAGTGAGGTTTAGTTAGTCGTGCGAGGAAATTAGAATACCGTAGTACATTCTGTGAAGTCTAGAGATAGTCATAGCTGCTAGGGAGTCGTGTGAGTGTTTCAACACATAAATCAAATTAGGCTCTATATCTTGAGACCGAGAGGTAAAAGGAGTTCTTAGTCTTAGGTCGTTAATATCACGCTACTGAGGGTTAGCGATAAAATTCACGTGAACACGATTAGCACAGGCATATGATTGATTATTCTTCGTTTGTTCATAAATCCCGACAATAGGATAGAAAAGTGAAACCACACCCTTGTTCCACCTCATTCACATTTAAAGCGTTTTTAATTATTTTGTTTAGTAATTTAGAAATCACAACCCTCATATTTCATTCTCTCTAGATTTAAATTGCATTGTTGTTAGATTCTCATTTAATATTAGTCCTCGTGGGAACGAACCGTACTTCCATTCTATATGACTTGAGCGACACATGCATTTGCGCGCGCGTTTTTCACAACAATTATTAAACACCGTGTGCGTGTGATTGAGTGAAAAGTTAAGTTAATTCACTCCCAGAGGAGCCTAGGTTAGAAATTAAAGAGTAAATATTGAGTTATGATTTTAGGAAGGTTATCATTACTTGTACCCATTTGTATACACATTGCTTTATTTAGTGAATTTCAGTTTCACTGAGATAACAATCTACTCAGACACAGGCAGTTGTCTAACTAGTTAATCGCTTATTTTGTGTCGATTTGTTTACTGTCGGTATTACTTATGAGTTAAGTGCGCCTACATAAGTTAGTAACATCGTAAATAACATTGTTTAGTTAACGTATTTACCTACTATAAAGTTTGATAGGTGTGAAACACTTACCTGGCATCCGAAGGAGGATAATATATTCGTAAAGGTCAAGCTATCGTATTGTAAAGGAGGATTATGAATTTGACATTTCGAGCTAAAAAAATATAATCTCAAAGTAGTTGAGGAAGTTGTGGGATGCTAACATTTCAGTAAAGCTAAAATATCTGATATGGAGGTCCTAGTTTGATGTTATACCCACATTAGGGAACATGTGTCGATAAGGTTTCAAGTTCTACCCAGGGTAGCTAAAGCCTCTAAAGATCTCAAGCTATTTACTGTTCTTCCTCATGCAATCTCATTGACTCACAACGCGGAGATGGAGTTAGGTAAAAAAATTAAAAGAAATCCTCACATGGTCAAGGGATAATCATGCTCGAAGTAAGATGATTTTATTCGTAGAGGTCAAGCTACCGTCTTGAAAAGGAAGACTATGAATTTGACATTTCGAGCTTAAAAAATCTCATTCCAAAGTAGTTTAGGAAACTTTGGGATGTGAACATTTCAGTAAAGCTAAAATATCTGATGTGGAGGTTATAGTTTGATGTTATACTAACTGTAGCTAAACACTCCAAAGATCTGAAGGTATTTACTTTTTTTCCTCATGCAATCTCATTGAACCATAAGGCATAGATGGAGGTAGGTAAAAAAAATCAAAAGAAATCTTCACATGGTTGAAGGATAATCATGCTCGAACTAATGAATTTCACCGCGTCAATAGAATTCATACATATTAGGAGGTGATAAGAATGATATTGTTTGTATCCAGAGGGGCTCAAAAGTTCTTATACGATGCATAGATGAACTAAGACTTCTAAAAATGTTTTTTTCGGTATTTTGTATAAGAGCTTTAAGCGCTCGATTATACGTGTATTTGGAGATATTTTAAGACTGGTTTGGATCTTTAATGTTGCACCGCAACTCGAGAAACTTCAATAGATTGTAAGGCTGGATGAATTTCGTATCAACGCGGTTAAATAGTTTTTGCAAATCCTAGCGTGCTAACATCATCGGTTCATGAAAATTCAGGTCTAGGAGTCGTTCGGGATGTCGATTGCGTGGCCATCTTGAATGTGTCACTACATGATGGATACGAAGCATTGTACGCTTGACTTATGTCAATTTGTTTTTTTTTTTTTTTTTTTTTCCATTCTAGATTGGGAATTTCTTTCTAAGCAAGTCATATGATTTGCCACCAAATTATGGCTCCAAAAGTGGGCACAAGGATTTGTTTTCATTTTAAAAAAATCGATACTCAACATACATTCGAAGTTAATCGAGCGTGTCACGTATTTATTACGAAACAAGTACAATTTATTTGTTTTGGACCGTTTAATATCTTGACCGAGCATTAACCATAAATGATCTTAAGAAGTTTTTTTTTTTTGTCAACTATACATAAATAGGGTATTGATTGACTCCTAGGTAAACTTTTTAACACCAAGACTTTTCTCTTAATAGTTTTCTTTAAAAGCATATTGTTCACCGAATAAAAATACATGATAAATACAATTTTATAATATAATTTTTTAATTAAAGTTAAAAACAACAATATTATGTCTTATTTCGAATTTCTCAACATTGGCAATCAAGACACTAATTTTTGATGTGTTTGAAAAATATCGATTGGCAATTGCATTTATTTTGATTTATAAGATGATTATTTGTGATTTGAATATCTTTGGTTTGTTTTATTTAATGAGGTTTGGTTACAACATAGTAAAAGAAAAATTGAAATCTCCCTATACGCTGTTTAGTACATAATTTGTCAACTGAAGGAGAATTTTATTGAACTTCCTTTATTTTTCACGAAATTAGTCCATGATTGAATAATATGTTCTTTACGTAAGTTTTTTTTTGCTGAATATAAAGATAAAATTAACGACCTCTTAATTAAGTGGTGTAAAATTATCTAAGAATCACTATGATGAGTATGTGTAAGTTAGAATCGAGTTTATCAAATTTTTAAATTTTTATTTAGTAGACATTTGGTTAAGTTTTATTTAACAATTTCAGATCGGCAAACACATTTCCTTGGAACTTGTATTTAACTAAAATCTTTGTTATCAATTTGCATTCATTGTAAAATCAAACCTTCAGCCAATCATCCAAAACTGCGTTCTTCGTCAAATAAATGACTAAATTTTATGCTAGCGCATTCGATGTGAAATCGAAGTTTCACCCAATCATCGAAATTTTTTGTAATCATTAAATAAATCATATAACTTAAGATAAAGTAAGAGTATAAGGAAATGAGATTGCATAATAAAATGGTTTGACATGACATGAAAGTCTAGAAATACTTTGCGGTTGAAACATGAAATTGAAATTTAAAGGAAATGACAAGCCAAAAGTTACGAGCTCCTTGCTCTTTTAGCATTATTATTTCCCTGAAATAGGTCAATCAAAATAGGATTGTCACACTGAAGGCACTTCGGGTCATTTTTGGGCACCATCACATACATGTAGCATTTAGGGCACCCCATCAGAATTAGCGGAATTTCAGCCGGCTTAGACACCACCGAATTCGAGACTTCGTGCTCGTACGACAAATCAGACGACGGCACCGAAGAGTTTGACTGATTTGGTTGCAATGACGAGGATGGAGACAATGATCCCAATCTAAGCTCCAAATCGATCCCATTTTCGGATTCCATTTTCTTCGTGCGCTTCTTTCTCTTGTTGCTTTGGAGGTCTCTCTTTCCAACCTTTGTCTAGAAAAAAAATAGCTACATGATTAAAGATCTGCGAATTTTATTGTTTATAACTTAGCAAAAATTATAAATAAAATAAATATGCATGAGAAAAGACACACCTTAGTGATGCATATGAGAGTGAGGAAGTAAACTTGTAACTGGAAAAGCTAACAATCCCTTTTTTATAGTTGAAACCCAAGCGTACTTGGACATTTTCAGCATTTAATTGGTCTTGCTAGCATTCAAAAGTCTCAAAGTGCAATTAAGATGCATAGTCAACAATTAGGACCATAATTATTGTATGATAACTTTACAAATTAGTCATCTCATGAATCATATGCAAGAGAATTGGAGAGGAAAGATGAACCTTGATCCAGACAAGGAAAAATATTGGAATTACTAAGCACACCTATTGAGGATTTCGTGACGGGAATAAATGTAACGTTCAATTTCGCTCGTAGAAAAAAAATCACTAAAGGAAAAAAAGAAGATATGAAACTTTATACCTTGTTTCGAACGACGTTTCGATTTTCAATTGGAAAATTTCTATTCTTTCTGGAATCTACCAGATTTGGTGCAGTTTTGTTAAGATCGAACGATTTGTGCAATTCACGGCGGAGTTGTAACTCTTCTCTAAAAAAACACTCCAAGCTATCGACGCCTTCATTTTTGTGTGATTTTAGCGAGTATTTCTTTGAAGAGGCCATCAAAAACCAAAAGAAGCGAAATACTAGCCTTTTTAGACTTTGCTCACTCACTTCTCACATAAAATGACATATCGAGTGCGAGAGAGAGCATGGTTTTATAGCCGCAGTGGCTCTTTATTAAGACCTAAGTTTAGGAAAGAACTCGAACAAGCGAAACGAGAGTTTCACAAAGACTTGTACACGCGGACGGCTGATGATGTGTTGCTCATTCTCATCCGTTGATCAATTCGGGTCCACGTCACTAACGCCCTTCAATTGATGATATAGGGACAAACAAGTGTCAAACTTCAATGTAGACTCTTTTATTGAAGATATTAATTATCTTTGAATAATTTAGTAAGTACTTTAATGTAGAATTCTTACTTAATTTTTAGGATCCTGCTAGAGATTAGTACAGGATTAGAGCTCCACGTACAGGTCAGATAGAGCCATGCATGAAAAGGAGAAATATGATAAACGAGTAATTAAATTGTTTTGTTGTGAAAGTGTCATCTAGTATCTGAAACATTTGGTTTCCACCAGAAACAAATCTTTTTTGGCCAAGAGATTTTAGTAACTGTTTAATTAATGTACCCTACATAAAACAAAATATAAAAGGGGGGGAAAGGTTTGTTAACACTAAATTTAAAAATAAACAAAAGTAACTGACTCATACTAACGTTTTCAAATACATTATAATGAGCGTTGGAATAATGAAAAACTTATTATTTTAATACAAAGTTTAAATACTGAAAGAGGCATCTTGTAAATTATACCGCTTATTGAAGAAATATTTACACTATTTAAAATAATAAATGTTTCCTTATCTCCGTAGATTAATCACTCTTTTCATATCATAGAATATCCAGTTCTTTTATATTTCTCTCATTATACTTCATTCATTTATAATATAAATGGAAAAAGGTGCGGAAAAAATCACCTTTAAGAGTATAATTAATGGCTTCTAGAACATTGTTTTTAGGAGATATTATTCTTATTTATTAAAGTGCTCAGCTTGAAAAATGTCATACATTCATAGGACGAAGTGAGATATTGTGCGGTTTTCTGTCGGTAAGCTTCTCATTTATGATTATAGATACGTTGATATTTATTTATTCTTGCTCTTAGTTTTCGTGCAGTTTATCTATTGGTAGTATACATGGCCAGTAATATATATTTTATCACTTCTTATTTTACATGGCCAGTAATATATATTTTATCACTTATTATTTTGTTATATTTTATATTATTTACTTCAAATGCAGCAATCACGCATACTTGTCTAGATGTACTACTTGAGTTTTAAACTATTATATTATTAAATATTCCATTTTATATAGTTTGGCTTTTTCTAATGTAATTAATTGAACATTCTTAAATATAAGTTCTTATATCTTTTGTTTAATAAAAACTCGGTGAAAAGACCCTAGTTTTACAAACTTGATTTGATTTTATTCAACGTTTCGTAAATTTTTTGTAAAAGTCCAAAACGCTTACGTGGCACGTTAATTTACGAAGTTAAATTACTGTTATACCTTAAAAATTTGGAATTAATTCTGTTTTAAATTTATAATTTGTTAATTATTTTAAAATCCGGAGATTTAATTAATTTGAGATAAAATCCTATAATTTTGGATAATTATTTAACTCTTAAATTTCATGATAAGCAATTAATTTAATTCCTTGTTTGGAAGATCGTCCAGTATTTGCTTCTTAATTGATATTCAATTTACATTGAAATAAAATTGTTCCTATAATTATTTTGGCTAAGTTGATTTTCGATTTGGACTGAAATGGAATTGTTCCAATAATTATTGGAAGATCCTACAAAAATGGAAAGTTAATATACTCAATATTTGTTAATTATTCTTATATTAATTAACAATATTTAATTTATTTTGATTTCCATTTTGAAAATTATTTCAGCCGACCATAATTTGTATAAATTTTATTTAAAATTATGGAAATTATTTAAGCCGACCATAATTTTATATTCTTGATATTCGAGTTTTACAATGTAAATTGTGTTGCGTTCTGCAGCAGCGTTAATTAATTTTTACAATGTAAATTAAAGTTTTTCGTCGTTAATTACATATTAATTAACAAAACACAATTTTTGTTAAGTTTACTAGATGAAAAAAATCAAATTTTCATACATGAATTTGAAATTAAAATAAAAACACGAAGAAGAAGAAGAAAAAGAAGAACGATGGTCGTGTTCATGAAATCTTCACATCCTTCTCCGCTATGAAATCTTCACATCATTCTTCTTCCTTTTCTTCTTTTTCTTCATCATCGCGGTCGTGTTCAAGTAGTTCAAGATCATTAATAAGAAACAAGAGATGAAAAAATTGATTTACATAAAATATTTTAAAAAAAAATTAGATAAAAATAACATAAGGACCTGTTCATCGCCGACCGATTTACGCCGTCGAACTCCACAATAACTTCTTGGTGATGATCGATCGAAGAAAATGGTTTGAATTTGTTCGTCGATAGATTTTGGTTTCAGTGAGAATTATTTTTTAAATTGCGGTTATTTTCATGCGTTTGAAATTTATCTCTCTTGAAATTCGAAATTATATATATATATATAAGTTAATGGGGTGCGTTTATTAGTCCGTAATTTACGCTGTAAATTAACTCTCGGAAGTAAGTATTTAAATTTTATTAAAATTTGGAGGGATTTTTTTTGGGGCAAAATTGGAAGGAAATTTTAATTAAATAAAAGAGTGGACATTTACAAAAATTTTACAAAACGTTGGACTAAACAAAATTAACAAACTTATATGGAGATATATTATACATTAACCCTTTGAAAAAACTTAGACTAACTTTTTTTAGTTCCTCTAGTTATTATGCAAGAAAATTATTTAATGGTTATAACAATATAACTGTTGATTGTTTAATAAAGTCATGGTCATATAGTTTGAGTGTAAATATAACTTATTCTAATCAAGAGAAAACACAAGTGAAATGAAAGTAAGAAATGTGTGGACAAAAAAATTGAGAGATTTTGAGAAGAGAATGAGATTAATTTCGAGAGTTGTATTCTACTTAGGTCCCAGTTTTTTTCATAGATAAGGATTGACATAGAATATAGTCTATTTTTTATGGATAAATTATAGGTCTCATTTTTTTACAGTTTTATTATGAATAAGATATATGCACATATGTATTTGGATTTTTTGCACCAACGAAAATTGAATTTCTGCAGGTTTTTCATAATCTAATTCTTGAAACGCCGTACCGCTATAGCGTTAAATACATCATACACGATGAGGTATTTTTTTAGTTTTAATAATTAATTTTCTACGGCAGTCTTTTAGTCGTATAAACAGCACATAACTAACGTCCAATATACATTGATGTACTCAATTTTGTCGCGATAAAAAGTTACTTTTGCTAAAAGCATTTACTTTCTCGTCACGAGTCACGACAACAAAATTTCACGTCATGGTGCTCTTGACATTTAACAACAAATATTTTTATCGTATCATATTCGCAGGTATATGTTGTTCGTCACAATAAGAAAATTTTATGTCATGATAATTTTAACATATGTTCTGTTAGCAAGATTACACAGAATATTGAAATAATAAAAGGGACAGATTGCAAGAAGGAAATATAAATAACAAAAATTACAAAACCAGATAAACCTTAACCAGTATGGAACAAAGAACAAGATGAGCGTAAAGGAAAAATCGAGGCCCGTTGGACGGTTTCCTTGAAGCTTTTATCGCCCTCCAAGTGTGCTGGATTTGATGAGCGAAAGCCTCCCAGGATACAACGACAACAACTCAAACGTAGCACCACTCGGCTTGAGTTCGGCGAACTGGAACCAAAAAATCAGAACCTACCACCAAACTACAAGAAGAACAATTTCGGAGAGAGAGATGGAAGACCGGAGAGCTTTTGTTATCGGTGTGTTGAAATGAGAGCTAAAGGCCTCCTTTTATAGGCAGAGCCAAAAGCTGTTACACAGCCAAGCATTAATGCTTCGGTTACTCAGCCATTAACCTTGACATGAAGGCTGCAGTTTCAGACTTTGAACGGCCTCATAACTCCTCGGTTACAGAATTCAAAACCGCCCCTTCAATGCTCAAAACCGTAGCTCTCTTCGGTTACAAAACGTTGACAAAATAATTTCCAGAAATGTTATTTCTGGAATTAAATTCTACCACAAGTCAGAAAAACAATAAAAAGATAAGGACCCTGACCGAGACATTCCCAAAGACCCGAAGCCCGAAGCCCGAAGCCATTAACCTTGACATGAAGGCTGCCGTAGCTCTCTCCAGAAATGTTATTTCCGGAATTAAATTCTACCACAAGTCAGAAAAACAATAAAAAGATAAGGACCTCGACCGAGACATTCCCGAAGCCCCGAAGCCCGGGCCCGGCCCGGCGCGGCGGCGGCGCGCGTGAAGCTAGAAGCTAACCCACACACACTCCCCTCTCCTTACTTGCTTATCATCTAAAGCAAGGATGATTGTATATATACAATACACCACACACTTTCCCAACCAATGTGGGACTCTTCACATTCCTTATCTTTTCCCAATACTTGTGATGATAATGAGCAACTTTTGAGCATCAATTTCTCATTCATTTCATCATAGATTTTGGCAAACCAATATTCAATCTTATACCCGTCGCAACGAGGAATAAGAATACGAAAGAATTATACAATTCGGATGAGTGGAACCCACTCAAATCTCAAGCCAAAATCAGCCTCTCACTTAGTATTAAAAACTCTTTAATACTTTAATTCCAACATGTTCAACAACGGACATTGTCCGTCGTTTAATATATATCGATGTGATCTCGATGGTCACGTTGGAAAAAAAAAGCGTCAAGACAAAATTTTAAATTTTCAACGACAAACATTTATCTTTACTTAGTCACGACAAAATCAGTTTTGTCATGACTATAATATCTTTTAATCTTTTCTAAAGATGAACATGTCCATCGTGAAAGATGAAATTGCGAAATTGGAAGAACACTTTATTGTCTTCACATTTTGAACTTAAACAACATGAATTGAGTCTGTCGTTTAAACCTTCAACCACAAAAAATTAAACGACGGACAATGTCTGCGGGTTAAGCCATATAATGTAATAGTATATATAATATCATTAGTACAATCATTGGTATATAATCCCTCGGGATTGATATTTGAGTCTTGGTCGAATGGAATCTATTTTCAGAAGCACTTGAACACGTGCAATCAAAACAATAATAACACGTTATTTTGTTTGTAGTACACCGTGTCTATGGAATTACAACGACTTACGCATTTAAAATTTGTGATGGTAAAATACATAAATTATCATAGCCAATGAGAGGGGACCTGATAATGAACGTATCCCACCTACATAAATTAAATTACGGGTTAATGGTTTTAATAGTTATATAAATACATGTTTTTGGAAAATATACGACGTTTACTGAAAGTTTTGTAAACTGACGATCTATTTGTTTTTACAATATTCCACTTATCATTTTATCCTAAAATCATTCATGCCCAATGCCAAAAATCAAATATCGGATTTGGATATATTAATAGTAAAGCAAAAAAAATAAAAATTTGAAAAGGGCAAATCGATAATAAAATTGTAAATTGTACTACAACGTAAAAGTCTTGATCATTCACAATAATTTTACAAAACACTAATCATTTTCAAAACGCTTGAATGCTCTATCACGCTAATACGTTTTAGGTTTTGATTTCGTGAAGAAAACAAACTGGATAAAACATCCACAAAACTTGATCTGCGATGTTACGATGCATGGCTAATTATTAGAAAATTTTGGGATAAGATTTGCTTGAAAAATGGTCCAGGGTTAGATTACAATGCGCGATTAAATGACAAAGTCACGTCTGATTAAATGCTTCTAGATTTATACAACTGCGTGATGTATTTTACATGATATTTAAGACGGAGATAACATATAAGTGTATTTAAGCTAACTAACATTACTTCTTTGATATACCATCATGAAGATATCCTTAATCAAAAGAATGTCAAGTCAGCAAATACATTCGTCAAAAAATCATATATAGGCTTTATTTAAGTACATAAAAGTACAAGTGGGAAAGGTTCTCAAATCTTTCTTTAAGTGGGGAATAGTCATCCCAATTAAATGAGCCTAAGACCGTCAACTTTTAAACACATGTTCTAGAAAGACAGAATAGGAGGGAAAGCGAGGCATTATAACACATCCCTCTTTAAGTTTGGGAGAACCAGGGACTTAATATTCTCAATGATTAGACAACAAATTAGCAAATACTGTGGGTTTCATCAAATAACCACTGCCCCTAAATTTCATTTGAAACTCAGAAAAATGGAGATAAAACAAAAACTAAACGAAAAAAGAACTTTCGGATTTTTTTTTTCTTTTTCTTTTTCTTTTACAGATTAGGTATTGATTTGCTATTTTTTCTGTTTTGGAATAATGTAGCCCTAATTTCTTGTGTATTTTAATTCAATGATTTAGATTAAGTTTTATTGTTTAGACTTGCCAATTGTTGTTTATGAAGCGCTGGTTGTAATTTGTTATTTATTTTTAATTTTACCCTCATCCTAATAATTTGTTTGATACTATATATTTTTGTTGATACTATTGTCAATAAATAATAGCAGTATTATTGACATTAATTTTTCTGGTTAACTATTAGCATTTTTTCTAATAAATTGTTAAGTTTATTTACATAATCATTAATAATTTATTTGGTTTAGTTTATTGCATAGTCTCGTAGTCTATTTAATTTGACGAAATTATGATTTTTTTTAGAAATCTAGAAAAAGTGACACAAAAACACAATGATACTTATAAATGTTTATCGATGTTTAAAAAAAGTTTCTAATTACAAATCTTTATTGAGCATGATGCCACTAAATATATAACATTCTTCTCAATTAAGCATGAGAAAGAGAAACAGAGACAAAAAGAGAATAAAATAAAATTTTATAAAAACATTCAAAAAAGTACTAAATAGTAACAATTTAAAATTAAATTAAACATATTACATTTTAATGCTAAACTAGTGCATATGCTAATAATTTAAGAATAAGATGAAGCTACGAAAATAGACAAAAACGTGATCCACGTAAATATGAATTTAGAAAAGGAAAATCCATTTTTCGCTCAAATTTTTTTATTGGAATACTGGATCCACTGAAAGTTACATATTTTTCTTCTTAACTTTCTTTTCTTTCTAAATGTTTTCCCTGTCGAATTGTCAGAGATCCACAATTTTCCGGAGTCTCACGCAAACTTCTATATATTGAGAAATTTTATTTTCTGAGCTTAGTTACGTAAGAAATATAAAAAATAAACTCATTATGTAATTTAGATCTAAATTAAACTTTTGTATTATTTTTAGACAAAAATACACTCCAAATGTATTAAACTTCATTTTTCCTCATTCACTCTCTAGCTCACCTATTTCAACTTCTCTCTTTTAAAATAAAAACGGAATGATAAAGTTTCAATGATTATTAGCTTACAACCTAATATTTAGTTATAGAGATTAAGATATTTTAAAATAGAGAAGTTGAAATAGAGAGTGAATGAGGGAAAATGAAGTTTAATATATTCGGAGGATATTTTTGTCAAAAAATAAGACAAAGATACCTTTGATATTTCTTACGTAATTAAACCCACAAAATGAAATTTTTCAATAGATTTTGCAAGCAGAAATTTATTTTCTAAACTTATAAAGAAAATATTACTATTAAACTTACATTTAAAAATATTCGAAATTCTACTCTTGGCCATTTGTTAGTTCAAAATATATTTTCAGTCATAAATTCCTAAATCTCATTCATTTCATTTACACATTTTTCATTTGTAATCTCTCACACTCTTTTCTTCGATCGGTAATAATTGTTCAAAAAATGGATAAAATTTTTGATTTGATAATATTTTACGGTTTTAGTGTAGTATTTTAGTGTTTTGTATTTGATTTAAATATGTTAATTTGAGAAATTAGGTAAAATCTAAAAAAATTATACACTATATCTGGAGATATTCAAGTTTTAAAAAATCTAGAGAGATCTGGCGATCTCCGAAGGGACGGAAAAAAACTTGTACGTCACTTTTATCATGAGAGGTGGATCTTTTTCTTTTTTCCGTGTGCACTTTGCAGGATTTATCGGGATCTCTCCGGGTTTCTACAAGTTTTTATATATTTTTTTACTCGGAATTATAAATTTCTTAACTTAACCGATTTAAATCAATTAGAACACACTAAAATACTATAGTAAAACGATAAAATGTTATTAAATATGAAATTTTATCCATTTTTGAACGACTATTACCGGTCGGAGAGATGAATAAGATATATTTTTTTATTGAAAAATTAGTTAATGAAACGAGATACGTGAGATAGAGGTTTATAAGACTAAAATTATATTTTGATACAAAGGTTGATTTAATTTTTGGATATTTCTTAACAATGAGGTCTAACGATGTATTTGCTTATGTATTAGGTCCAGAAAATAAAATTTATCCGTGAAGGACTACTATTGCAGCCATGAAGATTGGTGCAATGCCACATCAGCAAGACATGTCATCATTATCTAGTTATAGTGACTGGTGATTTCTTGGGGGACACGCGAGCCGAAGACTTCTACCCGAACTACTGTTGGTGATTTAGACTATATACAATCAATAAATTGAAAATAAGTAATTACGGTATCATAAGTCAATTAAATATGATTGTAAATAATAATCTAGATTACTTAGTTAAGCATAGAATGAGAGCAAATATAAAGCAACACTCTTATATCTCACAAATTTTAAAAGAGTTGTTTACATATTTTCTCTCTTATTTTTAAGAACAAAACAGAAGAATTATTTACTTGTTCAAATAATAAACTATAATACATCTATAAATATTTAATCAGCCAAATCTTTTTCTGAATTATCACTATTACAATCGTGAAATAATAATAATAATAAATAAATATTATTATATTTAGAGTTCTCACTCTTTTTTATCAGAGCTGAGTTGGGGACCATGGACCTCGTATAGGAAGCTTCTGTGAATCCGATCATAAAACAACAAAGTCTTTATCTCTTTTTCCAAATCGATTCTTTCAATCTTGGTCATTATACCACATGATAATACAAGACTAAACTCTTCATAATTAGAATTGTATTTTACTTATTAGAAGATCGTCCACTGATATAGCTAGTACGTGATTACCATCCTCTAAGTTCAACCTGTATCGGGTAAACTGAAATATTTTATTCAATCTTATCAATATATATGAGCGCTAGGTAGTCGTAAGTTCCCTTAGTAGAAAGATTCTTTGGTACGTACTTTACTACAAAGGTGTTGGAATAGGTATAGGGTTAAGAAAAGTTTATCATTAACACATTAATGGAGGAATATAAAAATTTCTTTGTAAGTAAAACAATTTTTACTAACCTAGGCAAAGTGCATGAACATGTATATATTAAAAACATTATTTAAATTTACTTAAACACTAACCTTTCTTGTAGCTTGATCTTGGATGACCCTAGAGAAAGGTAGATCGTGTCTTGCTCGTTACCTTCACACCTAAAAGTGAACTCGAGAAACTTAATGTTTCTATTACATGAGTCTTTAGTGGTTTAAAACGTTTTGTGTGTGGGCACAATTAAACACAATAACTCAAGAAAAAATCTATGAGCTAAAGAGATAATTTAGCCTAAGTCTAATGAGGACTTAAGTGCCAAAATAAAAGAGATATTTAGAGAGAGAGAGATAGAGAGGGTCGGCTAGAATTAGAGAGAGCAAGACCAAAAGTTTATTTTCACATCTCTATGTGAGGCTCTATTTATAGAAGAAGGAAAATCAAGAAAGGGTAATTACCCTGTCCTATTATGCATTCATGACATAATATTTTATTTTCTATCCTCTTCCTCTAGTACATGGCCGGCCAATATGCTCTCATTAGTGAAGGACAATTATTTCCTCACTTAGCATATTTATTTCCTTCTCAAGAAAATTCATTTCCTCTTTTCCTTTTGGGTAATTATCCTTATAATTAAAGGCAAAGAATTCTCCCATCTTGGAGTGTGTTTTGGCCGAACTCTACAGTAGGGAAGGAGCTTCTAGATGCTTCCTTATTTCTTTTAAGACAATTCTTAAAATACCCATTGTAGAATTAATATTGCACAAATAGTGAAATTAATTTCATAATGCCTCAAATAACTTCTCGGATTCATAAACTAATTTATATTTCTATCATACGAAAATATTCAAAATCTTGTTTTGACATTCACATCGTTTTATATCCATGTGGACAAAAATACCCTTTAGACATTTTCCGAGAAAACGTCCAGTTCAACACTTGAACTCATTTTGACTTAATTTCTAGTTTAACTATCTTTATCTAATGACCTGTAATAATGACCTTATGGATCCAAATTAACAAAGCTTAAGGTACTATACTCGGACTCAAAAGTTCACAAACATTTTCCGAGTATTAGTTAAATGTTAACAGAATCCACTAAATAGTTGACACTGAGAATCTCTCGGTTCAAATGAGTTTATTTTCAACTCAAATTCAACTTAAATGTATTGAGTGAATCCATTGAGTGTTATCTATGATTACCCTTCATGAATATCATCAACTAGATGAGATTTATAAAATTATCATTTTACTCTTCCAGTTGTTATTTCCTCAACTTCTTTGTTACTTGTGAATAAGTTAGAAAAAGTGTATTGACGAGGAGCTAACAAGTCATATTGTTTCGTCCAAATAAAGTCGTTACTTAATTTTGGATACGGCGTGGTTCATTTATGCACAATCCAAGTAATAAAGTATGAGGTGATATACATTGCATTTCAGCAATCTTGTTCATGAATTCCATATCTATGAGAACTGCACAGATTATACTCATGTCAACTTCATAACCCAATACATCACCAATAGAGCGCATCTAGTTCACAAACTTGTATCTAGAGTATAACTTTCTCAAATAACTACACTGAAGTTATGAAATGACATGTCTCATTTCAGGATTAACGTAAGCACGATGCAATACATATATAGTGACCTTGAGGCAGAAGTGGTTAAATGGTTTGTTCTTACATTGTCTCTAAAGGTGCACTGGTCAATTCACTATCTTCGGAAGATATACTGGAAGAACTATAGAGTTCCTAACTGTTTATGTCTTGTGACCAGACATCATAGATTCTTCCAACAACCATACTAGGATCAATAGTTCGTTGATTTTTATATTGTGAATATTTTATTTTAAGCAAACCATGAAAAGTTTGTTCACGAAAATTTACATTTATCTCTTTATACATTGTTAGATTTGATTCAAGACTATAAGACTATTGCATATCATAAATCTTCAAACAAACGAAAAAAGGAATGAATAAACATTTCAAATTTTTTTAATTTAATCAGCAAATTACAATAAGAAATTATGAGATTTATATTATATCGATATGTAAATAAATAATATTCTCTTGGGCATCTCTGCCAACAACTTTGGCCTTGTCGGATCAGTGAAGTCATCGCACTTCTTCGACTGTTGGGGTGGTGATGTAGTTGGAGATTTGAGTGGCTCCTCATTGACGCTTTGGAGGTTTCTCCTCGGAAACATACTTCATTTTGTCAGCTCGTCACTTCTGAGGCTTTTTTAATAGACCTGCTTGCTTATTAGGGATTGGCGAAGATGGGCTCCGTCTACTCTCCGGCGTAAATGGCGATGAAGGCCTATTATCAGGTGGAGGCGCGGAGGCTGCAGTGGGAGGTGTGCAGGCTCGAGGGGGAGGAGGGGAGCCTCTTTGGCCTTCCTCTTCTTCTGACCATCAGCACCACATGCTTGCATGGTAGGGACGGGTCTCTTGACATCCCCGTAACATCTTGGAATACGTAATTCAGACGCTCCCATATACGAATCTGTAAAAAATCGCTAGTAAAATTGTGATAAATATACAAAAGATTATAACTTCGAAACTTTTCAGACGAACTTAATACCTAATTTGCCGTATACGCTCACTCAGTGGTGAGTTGTAGTGAGGACGCACGATAGACCAACCATAGTATGGAGTATCATCCCTATACTATGGTTGAGCTGTTTCCACATGCCCACCGTGATGACAATATGGTCATCATCGCTTGGCTCGGAGCCACAAGCTTGAGGACGAGGCGAACTTCGAGGAGTTAGAGCAGGTAAAGTTTGGGGGCACCGATGGTGAGTAGAGTCGGGACGAAGACGAGCTCTCAATTCTTTTGTCGGACGAGTTGCTCGAGGAGTATCAGAAATATGCTCATCATCATCTTCTTTTTCATCGTCGTGGCCGAGCACGTCTCTTTCCTCTGCGGCATAACCGACGATGTTAATTTCTTCGTCGATGGTCTTCAGCTCCGCCGCATCCTCTCCTTCGATGTCTATCGAATATAAACAGTTCTTCGTCTGGGCTTCAAGGCTCTCGAAGAAATTCTTCTCTCGGCCCTGGTCTTAGCATTTGAAGGACGCCTAACTATAAACATACGAATAATGTTAAGATTTAATCGTAACTTTAAAGAACATTAAAATAACAATAATATTTACGGATTTTTTTTTCAAGATCTTCTCTACATCTTTGTTAAGAACGACGATGATTTTCGACCACAAATGCATTCTCGGCATTCAATTTCTGACGTTGATTCCTTTCCAAAGGCTTCCCCAATGTCCAGGATAGCCTCGTACGCGCAACATTAAAAAGATGAAGATTACCAGTCAGCGTGTACTTCGCCTCTTTATGTACAGCCTCGGACTTCTTCTTCAGCTTATCTTCGAGGCCCGAGCGGTGATAGTTCAAATCAACTCAGAACGATAGAAACGTTTCAGCGCAGCTCATGTTCCCCCACGGCAAGCTGTAGAAGAAAGGGAGATCTTCAACCCATTGGAGGAGCGGTTGCCATCTCGCATCAATAATTTTGTTCGCCGTTTGTCCCAATAAGTAACCAAGAACAAAGACGTACAAACCGAGCTTTTAGACGTCCTCGGGAGTCTTTCACGCCATCCAACTGCTGACAAGTAAACTGAATTAGATGTTGGTTGACTCGTTGAGGTACTCGTCAATGAGCCTCCGAGATGAGGGCTTGTCCTTCTCATCCTTCGTCGGACCATCTTTATAGTCGAAGGAGAAGTATACTCGAGGCGTCCGAGTCGAACTATCCTTCCCCCAAGACCGAATTGGATCTCTACGGCCTTAATTGAGTCCACCTTCCTCTCCAATAGATCATGGACAAGGGCGGGAGCAAAGTTTAACTCTAACCCGGTGAAGAATTGCTCGAACACCTTCCCTCGGAGTTGCTCGATAAGGTTTAATTCTTCAAACCGCCTCCTTACATTTTTCAAAACCACAGATCCACTATAAGTCATTCGCGCCGGAAAAAGGTCGTTGAGGAGGTATTTCAAGTCGTACACAACAAAACAAAAAAAATTCAATTTATCAACAAAATCATCATACAGAATCGTATATTTAAAAATATCATAAACCATCGTAGAGTATCATAAACTATCGTACTGCTTCGTAAGCTGTCGTACGCTATCGTTAACTGGCCCTATGAAGATCATTGTAACCCATCGTAAAGGCCATTGTAAACTATCGTACGATATCGTATGTACGATGGCCTTTGACGTGGTCTTCGTTTCCTGAAAACCTAAAATCTCTAAATTAGCTCAAATCTTCTCAAATCGACATGATTTAATGTACATTATACACGAAAATCCTATACGAACTATGTGCAATAGATTTACCTAACAAAAAACAACAAAATCATACATTTTTTTGAGATTTTTTTTCCTTGAAAGCTTCTTTAAGATTTCGGGTTCTCTCCCCCGCCGATTAAGAAGTTATCCGTGTTCAACGACTTTATTTTTAATGTATATAATTGTGGTTTATCTTATTGTAGTAGAGTTTTGGGGAAATTTTTTGAGAGAATGAAGAGTTTCGGCCGGAAGAAAAGAGAAGAAAGAAAGTGAGGGAAAATGAGAAAATATAAGTTCAAGGGTAATTTAGTCCGAAAATTGACTTAAATTGACTTTAAGTTTAATTTTGGATATTTTTAATAAAAAGGGTCTAATGTGAATATTTTGCATAATTTTATGTCTACAAAAAGAAATTTCTCACAAATTAACAAATTAAGTGGATTTTCAATAGCAGCTTTGCGGGCCGTTGGATACAATAAGCAAATTACTGATTTAATCATAATTGGAATCACAATCAAGGATGTCATTTCTTCTTTTCAACTTTGCAGGAGAAAACCTAGAATTCTGTACAAGAAAAAAAAGGTAACGAAATAAATTCAAAACCTCAATCTATCGTGCACCTCGTCACCTCCGCTAGCACTATCTGAATCATCACTGTCTTCATCGTCATCGTCATCGTCATCGCCATCGCCATCGCCATCATCGTGATGTTTGCGATCGGAGGTGTAGGACAAGTTCCAATCAGGAGGGAAGGTCTTCTGAAGGGCTTGGGTGAGGTGTCCGCCGCCGCGCTCGATCTTACGGAGGCACTTAGACCAGTGTACGGCGGTGCCCATGTCGACGGTGAGGCCAGTGTCAATCATCTCTCTGCAGATGGAGACGATCCCGGAGTAGACGTAGGCCTCCGCCACCTGGGCTCTCGACAGCAGCGACGTCATCAGGCAGTGGTACACCGCTCTGTCCGGCTTCAGGCCCTCCGATTTCATCTCCTCGAAGCACTCCAGCGCTTTCTCCGGCAGAGACGCCCGCGCCCACCCCTGCATCAGCGTCGTGTACGTCTTCACGTTCGCCTTCACCCCCGCACCCCGCATTTCCTCGATCGCCGCCGTCGCTCTCTGCGACCAAACCATGTTCAAATCACTTCATTGATGGTCTTTTGCACAGGTGATTCGTAAGATGAAAGCATACCGCCATGTCTCCGGATTTGCTACAAGCGTTTATGAAAGAGGTGTAAGTGTGGATATCAGGCTGAACGCCGTCCCGTTTCATTTGCTGCATCAGATCAGCCGCCTCCCAAACATCGCCTCTTCGAGCCCATCTGAGCACGGAAAGTAAAAAAGTTACATAAGAGCCCAAGTTGAGGCACACAGTAGAAGATTCGACGTTTCGTACCCGTCGATTAATATATTGTACACGAAGGTGTTCCTCGGGATATTTTGATTGCTCATTTCTTTGGTCACCGCTAGAGCACTCTGCATCCGACCCGCCTTGCAACACGCCTTTAACAAGGCCTCGTATGTAAATACGTCTATTTCAAGGCCCTCGTTCTTCAATTTAGTGAAATATTCGAAGGCCTTCGCAGTGTCTCCTACCGATGCATAGCCATGCATGATATTTGTGTATGTATGTTCATCTGGGCTCACACCCGCTACTGCCATCTCGTCAAGTAACTCCACAGCCTTTTCCATCTGCAAGGAAAACACATTATTATGCAACGCAGCAAAAATGTAAATTGATTATTTTTATTTATTTTCCAAGTTCAAACTCAAAATCTTGCTCTGCAATTTGCCTATACAAACCAGTTATGACAAGAATTGATCAAATCGCCCATCCTAAAAATCTGAGTAAGACGGGGTAAAAAGAATTTACTTTCATAAGCTTTACCTGACGCTTCTCCACAAGGCCAAGAACCAAGGCATTAAATGTATGCACGGTGGGTATGCAACCACTCATCCTCATCATATCGAAAACCTCCAAGGCTCTTCGTGAATCCCCGGCTCTTGCAAAAGCATGTATGATCGGCATAAATGTGCGGGTCGTGGGTCTGAACCGGGCCTTTTGCATTTCTTTGACGGTACGAAGAGCACGGTCCATGTTTCCCATGCCACAGAACGCGGTTATGATGTTGTTGTACAGTATTACATCCGGCTTTAGGCCCTTGTTTATCACGTCCTCAAAAACCGCAAACGCGTTTGCCCAATCTTTCAACTTCAGGAACCCGTTGATTAGCATCGAATAGGTCTTCATGTTGTGCTTTATGCCATCTGATTCCATCTTTTTGCTGAACTCCATGGCTTTTGAAACTTTTCCAATCTGATAGAAACCCATATATAACCCATTTCATGTTTCTTTTCTTCAGGAAAACCAACACTTTTGCCATTTATCAGACACCATCCTAGCACTACACAATTATTTTATGATAAATTTAGAAAATGTTCCATGAGAGAAGGATGTCATACCTTGATGAAAAGATTGATCAGACATCCATAAGTGACAACTGAGGGTGTAAACCCACATTCCTATTTTTAAAAGACAAATTATTGTGTGCATTAGCGAAAGAAGTAAAAGAAAATATATGAATGTTGTCTTTGACTATTTACCTTGAGTCGATTGAAAACAACCAAACATTTATCCTCGTTGCCAACCATTGTGTAACCATCCATCATTGTGTGGTAAATGTCCATGGAAGCGTCTATTCCTGCTTCTTCCATCTCCCGTACTAGTTCCTCGGCTCTTACCATATTGCATGCCTGACTGAAGTTCAAAGGAGAAGAAAAAAAAGAATTCATTTAGACTTGAATAATGACTGATTTCAATAGATTCAGAGAGTACTCACCAATTGGCATATATTATGTTTCCATAGATGATCGCATTTAACGTTGTGTGTCGCTCTTTGGCCTCATTAAACCAGAACTCTGCGGCTCTTTCAAGAAACAGTAAGCAACGCCAAATCAATTACTTGAACAAAAGTATGAGGTCAGAAACAACATTGTAATCAAAAGCTCGAATAAAACACACACACACACATGAAAGAGTGGAACTGGTTCACTTACTCAGAATCGGCCACTCTTGCGAATCCACTAACTATGATACTGTAAGTCACCAAACTCATCTCAATATCTTCTTCTTTCATTTTCCTGACACACGATAGTGCTTCCTCCATATCTCTTCCAACTGCATAAGCGTGAATAAGGCTGCATGTAATGTAAGCCTCTTAATTTTCAGCAAAATACATACTCCGCAAACTCATAAATTATCCACAAACTTCCATTTTGCGAAACTCCAACTCTATTAGACACACACTTTTGACGGGGATAATGGAGTGATGTAACCAGACAATACTTGGGCATTCTTTATACATATGTGCGAGAATAAACGCTAAATAATTTTCATGAAAGTTAGTAACACTTGATCTGTACATCTCCTTTCGGGGGGTATTTTTTCCTTTCTAATTTTCGAGGACCTTCTTTGATTGGAGTTCATACGTACTTGTAATAGTAGAATGAGAGATAGTCATTTTATTGGATAAAAGACTGAGCTTTGAAAGAAATAACCTTGGGTACGACTTTTTACCATATCCGTTCCCAACCCCAAAGGCATACCAAATGCTTTTAAAAACAAGAAATACGGGTGTAAACTGAATGATCACCAAGTGATTTCTACTTGGGTGTTTCAAATAGTCATATCTCGGAGTTCCAAGTCGAAAGTGAATACCTTGAATAGACATGGGAGGATGGCTCGATACCCCGTCCTCGCATGCTCTCAAATGTTTGGCGTGCGTGATGCACGTCTCCTCTCCTCGCGTAGAACTTCACCATCATCCCGTATTCCTTCCTAGACGGCTGATACGTTTTAATCAAACAAAATTATTATTATTATTCGCATCACCAACATCCAGTATCTAATGTATTCCGAGGTTGTTCTACTAAGCACTGGTTGAAACTCTATGATCAGTCAGTAATGCACTGCTTTCAAAATAGCTAGAGCTAACAGAACTTCATTGTTGTGATAACAAAGCCACTCAGAATCTTATGACCATAAACCCATACCTTTGCGATATTTTCAAAGGACTTGACGACGGCCTGCCAGTTCTCGGGCTCGGTCTCCACGACTCGCCGGAACTCCGTCCGCGACGAGTCCCGCTCTTGGTGCCACGTGGAGCGATGGATATCCGCCACGTCACCGCCGGCGAGCCACCGGGCCCGCTGCTCCGCCCTCGCGCCCACCCTCCGGCCGTCGTCCAGCTTCACCGTCAGAACTCGGCCGCGGAACTCCACGCCGTCGAACTCCACGGCTTTCATGGCCGACTTCTCCGCCGCAATGCCGCCGTATATCACGAACCCGAACCCGGCGTTCCTCTCTGTCTCCTCGTGCGCCTTTATGACAATCACGCTCTTTATCGGCCCGAACTGCCGGAAGAATTCCGCCACATCGGATTTCTTAGCCCAGCTGGGCAGGTTTCCGATGAAGATCTTCCCTTCTTGCCGGAACTCGACTCTCGTCTCTTTCTCCTCCTCGCTGGGCTCGACTTGCTCGCACTCGACCAAAGTCTCTTTCTCGTCCTCGCTGGGCTCGACGGCGATGTCCGGAGGCGGGGGGGAGAGCTTGCTGGTGAGGCGGAGCTTGGCGGTGAGAGAGCGGGAATCGACGACGGCGCGGCGCGGTGGAGAAGGGACCGCGAAGTTTGGAGGATTGGAGAGGGATTTGAGGGGATTGTGAGGGGGTTTGCGGTGGGATTTGGCGTTGGTGGTTTTGAGTGTTTTGGGGCGGCGGAGATGGTCGGCCGGGTTGTCGGAGTTGAGGGAAAGGGGAAGGAAATGGGAGGGGTTTGAGGAATGCCGTTTTCCGGCGACGGAGGAGGTGGTGGTCGTGAGAGAGAGTGAGGCTTCCATTATCTTCCCACTCACTTCAGCGGGATAGCGTGTCAGACGTCACTCGCTTGAATATTTTACATGCCCTCTATTCTATTTGGGGTTATTTACCTATTTACCATGATTTGAACTTTAATCTCCCTTCTCATAATATATATACTGTAAAAGAGAAATTTAGTACATCTAAAAACGTTAAAAATATTCAGAATAAAATCATCTTTTTAAAAATATTTAAAATTGAACTTTCGACTTAAAATCGGACAAAAATATCCTACAGCTCATATATATGATTTATTCTCATTTCAATCTCACTTTCACCTTCCAATTCACTCAAATTCTCTCTAAATCCGTTGAAATCATTTAAGATCGTCGTCATAATGGGTATGTTATTTCATTAACTCTATCTAAATCATTTTTGATGTTGGTTGACTCGTTCAGGTACTCGTTAACGAGTCTCCGAGAGGAACGTTTATCCTTCTCGTCTTTCGTCGGACCGTCTTTGTAGTCTCGGCCCGAGATTAAGGCAAACTCGAGCCGTCCGAATCAAACTCTCTTTCCTCCAAGACAGAATTGGATCTCTCCGGCTTTAATTGACTCAACATTCCTCTCCATTAACGCATGAACAAGGACGGGAGCGAAGTTCAAGTCTGAAGTCGTGAAGAATTGCTCGAACACCATCCCTCAAAGTTGTCGATTAGATTCATTTCTTCAAAGCGTTGTTTCACATTTTTCAAAACCCCGAATCCACCATAAGTGATTCTCCCCGAAAAAGTGTCGTTGATAAGGAATTTTCAAGTGATCCTACACAACAAAACAATAAAAAAAAATCAATTTTTAGTCAACCATCGTACATAATCACACAAAACTATTGTACAAAATCGTAAAATTCAAGTCTGTCGTACACTATCGCACAATATCATATTCTGTAGCACAACATTGTAACCTATCGCACAACATCGTCCACTATCGTACATATATACCTTTGAAGACTATCCTACGTTATCGTAAGCCTATCGTAACCTATCGTCCACTATCGTAAAATATCGTACAGTATCGTTTGGACGATAGTATTCAAACTGTTTTTCGTGTCCAGGAAACCTAAAATCTCTAAACTAGTTCAAGAAAAAAAATCTTACTTTTTTTTTGAAATTTTTTTCTTTGAGATTTGGTTGAGATTTCGGGTCCTCTCCACCACCGATTAGGAAGTTATCCGAGATTGACGATATTGTAAGATGTTTGTAACCTTAGTGTGATAGTTTCGAGACGAGAGAAAGAAATGAGAGAAAACATAAAAGAGGATAAATGAGAGGAAAATGAGAGAATATGAACTTAGTGGTGTTTTTGTACGATTTTGAGCCTACAGTGCATTTTAAGATATTTTGACAAAAATAAGATTCCTGTGGATATTTTAAACATTTTTTAATTTATAAAATAAAATTTCTCTTGTAAAACTAAAATATAGCTTATTATCGTTAGCATGTCTACTAATGGAAATAATGTGGAGACTTAGAAAGGTAAAAAGTTCATCACTTTATATCGTGAAAACTTAAAAGTATTTTGTGTTTTCCGACATTTATCACTTATCAACTTCACTATTTTAACTTATCAGCGTATAATCTAAATAATAATAAAATTACTTAACATTATTTTACAAAAAAAATTCAAATCGAATTTTGTATCAAAATCAACACACGACACAATATTTTCAAAAATTTGATCAAAATTTCATAAACTGATTGAAATATTGTTAAGATTACAAGGGAGTTATTGAAATTTCATGAAAATCGGAAAAAATAAATCTTACTTCTTAATTTCTACGATATTTTGTGACGAAACAAAAAAAGTATAAATTGTCACCGGCGATTTAATTCTCCCATGTTTTTACGGATTTTGCCGACATTTTAAACCTTTGATTTAACTAAAAATTAATTATAAACTTGTTTGATATCGGGTAATATTTCATAGAGATATATCTCTAAGTACATAATGACCTCCTAAACACTAGAGAAGAACCTTCAATTAACACAAGTTAGCTTTGCTCTTACTTCGTTTAAAAGAAAAAAAAAGTTAGACTTCGTGTACAAAGCCTATATTAATTGTTTTTACTAAATATGTTTTATTTTCAATTAGCCTAGACTAATTATATTTTACTCTGATATAATTAACCGTACATTTACTTTTAAGTTTTAACCAAAAATTCAATTAAAATTGATCATATGATTAATTTTAACCGGTTAACTTCGGTTAAAAAATAAGTCAAAGTTCATTTATTAATTGAATGTTCATCTTAGAACTACCCCAAAAATAAAACAATAATTTATTTTAAACCAAATACCCTCTCTCTCTCTCTCTCTCTCTCTCTCTCGCTCCCAAAAAAATACGATGAGAAGTCAACAATAATACAATTTACTTCTTGTTGAAACAACCGATTAATTTTGATATAATTAATAAAATTAACAGTCAATCAAGCATTAAAGTACCCACAAAATTAGCAAATGTTATTTGGTGATAAGCACCTACATAAGGAAATTGATAAATCCGGGTTAAATCAATCCACTTACTCAAAGATTCACATGTACATGAATAGTAAATTTGATAATTACCTTGCAACACTTTTCTCTTCGACTCCTCCAATAGATATTTCACATTGAGCTTCTCTTAGATTTTAGAATCTCTTGCACTTTTACTCAAACTTGTCTTAGATAGGAGCCTGTATATCACCAAAATTCCCGGCAAGAACAAGAGGCATTTGTAAAAAGGTGAAAGCGGTTGGTATCCCTGACAATGATCTCCCGCCCAGTGAAAGCCGAGGCGAGCTTCATAAAGGAATGGCAGTCCCCGCAAATCCTAAGATTCTTCATTATCCGAATGGGCGCATTGGGAGGCAAGCAGATGAGGGCGAAAGCGAGGGCGAGCTTCTCGCTGTGGTGGCTGAGAAGCTCACTCTTCTCGCTCTCTTCCACGTCGTGAAGTTCGTCATCGCTCTTGGCCGTGTACCCCAGCTTTTTCAGCTCCCCGACCAAGGCCTCCAAATGGGCGTAGATGTCGAGCATCCTCGGGTGATTCCGCTCTCCCACCGTGAAGGAGTGGACTTCGCTCCCGGCCTCGATCCAGCTCATCCCCTTCTCCTTCTTGGCGTGGCTCTCTCTCAGGCCTTTCCTGGTCCTCGCCACCGAATCCCACTCCTTGCTGGCCGCGTACACGTTCGAGAGCAGCACCCGGTTCCCGGCGTTCTCGGGCTCGAGCTCGAGGAGCCTCTCGGCGGCCTTCTCCGCCAGCTGGACGTTCCCGCGGGCCCGGCACGAGGCCAAGAGGGAGCCCCACATCGGCGGGGTGGGCTCGAAGGGGGCGCTCTCGATCAGCGCGTGGGCCTCGTCGACCCGCCCAGCCCGAGCCAGGAGGTCCACCATGGCCGAGAAGTGCACCGCCCCCGGAGCGATCCCGTGCTGCCACGTCATCAGCTGGAAGTGCCTCCGCCCGCTCCGCACCGAGCCCGCGTGGCCGCACGCCGACAGCACCGACACGTACGTCACCTCGTTGGGCCGCACGCCCGCCATCTGCATCTTCTCGAACAGCACCATGGCTTCGAGGGAGCGAGCGTGCCTGGCGAAGCCCGCGATCGCCGCGTTCCAGCAGATCACCGTCTTCCCCTCCGCCCACATGAAAGCCCTGTACGCTTCTGCGAGGGCCCCGCACTTGCCGTACATGTCCACCAGCGAGCACGCCACGAATGGGCTCGACGCCAGGCCCCACTTCAGCGACACCGCGTGCACCTGCGCTCCGCCCACGATGGACGCCAGCCCCGAGCACCCTCGCACCGCCGACGACACCGCGAACGCGTCCCTCTCCGGGCACCGCCGGAAAAGGGCCAGAGCTTCCTCGTGGCACCCGTTCTGGACCAGCCCGGCTAGCATGGAGCTCCAGCTCACCGGGGTCCGACTCCCTTCCGCCATGGACTCGAACAACGCCACCGAATCGCCGACGTGGCCGCTCTTCGCGTACACGTCGAGAAGAGCCGTGGCCACGAACGCGTTCGAGTCCGTGGCGGTCTTCACCGCGAAGCAGTGGAGCTGACGGCACTCGGAGACCGAGGCTTTCCCGGCGCAGGCGCAGAGGACGCTCGAGATCGTGAACTCGCTGAATGTTCTGCTCTCTCTGTGCATGCGCGAGAACAGTGCGAGGGCTTCTCTCTCTTCCCCGCTCTTCGCCAGAGACCCAATCATGGTGTTCCACGACACCATGCTTCTCTCGGGCATTCCGTCGAACACCTTCCGGGCGTCTCCGAAGAGGCTGCACTTAGAGTACATGTTGACGATCATGTTCGAGGTCAGCGTGTCTGATTTAAGCCCGACGGTGATGCTCTGCGCGTGGGAGGCTTTCCCTTCCGAGATCGCGCCGGTTTTCGAGCATCTCTTTATGGCTTCGTGCAGCAGAGGTATTGGGTTCGGGCTTTTCCCGACCCACGTGATGTATTCCGAGGTTGACGTCGTTGCGTCGAGCTCGGAGGTGGACCAAGACGACACATTTCTGTGACCTGGAACGGTCTGAAATCGGACAAGTGATTTCTTCTTGTATTGGATGATGGTAGAGATGAACATATCATGCTTGTTTGTTGCTATGAATGAATGAATGAATTTCACTTCCTACCATGCAAACATGTACGCTTTCGTGACAACAGTGATTTGAGGAGAAATCGGCTCGGTCAAATTGAGGCCCAACTTCTCTTCGGGCTTTACTTCGTTTGAGCCCGATTCGTCAAAGTCAGTATATTGGTTTTGCTTCTAAATTTCATCAAAATATACACCTTTTCTTTTCTTCTTCGAATAAACAATGAATGAGAAATTACGAACAAAGAATAACAGAGATCCTTAGAGAGATCGAGCTCGTATCATGATTGAGTACACAGTATGTTTTTCCGGGAGAATCAGATGGTGGTTTCAAGTAAGATCATCTCCATCCGAACACTAAAACAACCAAATGAGGTAAGGGTGAACTCCAACCGAACACTATAACCAACGCTATTATAGTGTTGAACCCTATTTGGAAATTTTTTTGCAACAAAATAGCGCGTTATTATTCACTGCACTATAATATTTTTTTAGTCCCTATAAAAACTTATGATTTATATATTAGCACTTACTTATAAAAATTGCATCATACTTACCCTTATATAATACATATTTTGTATTTTAAAATTATTTTCAAACGCAACATTGATATTTGGAGTTTGAGATAAACAAAATGATATCAATTTAAATACTGAAATGATATGTTTCGTTTGTGTTATTTTATATTTTGAACTATTTCAATGAATAAGTGGTATAATTAAATATTTTAAATAAACATAAGGGTTTTTAAATAAATAAAAGAAAGTTGATTATAGAATTAATATTTCAATTTGGTGTAAAAAAAAGAGTTCGGTTGGAGAAAAATAGTGTTGGATGTGACATGTACTGTAAAATAGTGTAAAAAATGGTGTAGTCGGTTGGAGATGGCCTAACCTTACATGCATGTATTTGTGTTATAACACTTGATTATATCTACTTCTCCAATCTAATATAGATGATCAATATTGAGCATAAAAATCGAAAGTTGTTTATTGACGACATTGATTTGGGTTGGTAGTTTCAGGTTAATGTAAATACTTTTCATGCACGTTATATGGTTTTTTTTATATGCCTCACTTTTGTTAAATTATTGGTTAATGATCAGCTCTAATCATTTATAATTTTTTCAGACCAATTTAAGTTCAACTATGTTTTCCTGCTCATTCAAAAAAGAAAAAGGGCAAATCGATAAAAAAAAATTGAAATAAGTTTGTGAAGTAAGCAAGCAAGTATTTAACAATATTAGTTGGATAAATCTAAATCTCATATTTTTAAGTTGGCTACTTACCTGATCTTTTTTGTTTAATAATTTATAAAGTTTGTGGTTGGTTATATATTTGAATGCTTGGTTTGAACTTTGTTTTGTTTGATACCATCCAATTTTCGATAGCCGGTATAACAATTTTGGGATGGTTTATATAAAATAATATAATAAGTGTGCAACATATGTCCAGCTCAGATATATTGATTTTGAATTATGGATAACCTAGAAAAGGCCTCTGGACAAAACTTGACATATTGAATCAATTTTTGATGATTTTAAGATGAATACGAATCTTTTGAACTTAAACATGCTAAGCAAATAATCAACTCAGTGCTTACCTCTTTAAATCGGTTATTTAATTCTAAAAGTTGCATAACAATGATCTGAAAATTATGCAAGTTTGTGACTTTTTGAACTTTGTTTTATGATCGACCTCGAGGTACAAATCTTTCCTCCATTTTAGAAACATCTATATCGTGTTTCATATACAAAAAATGAATACTTTATATAATAAAGAATTACATCCATTATCTCTAATCGCTTGTAGTCGTTTCTTGCAAACTCTCACCAAACTCATAGTCTTCACAATATCTTGATCTTTTTTTGGAAACCTTTCGACAAATCATGTATAGCCCACAAGCAAACTTCTCATTAGGCATAAGTTGAACACAAAATGGAATGTTAGTAGCTTTTAATCTTTGTTTCGACCTTGTGCCATCATTTACGCATCACTTCCTATAATTTGAGGGACCTCAATTTTAGATGAAAACATGTTGATCAAGCTAACTAAAGTATAAATTTTAAAAAAATTAACTAAGGTATCGTAATTTGAGCCCCAACGAGTATTACGCAAGCTCTTGAGTGAAGTTTCTTTATTTAGACCTCAGCCACTTGAGATCTCACCATCTTTGACCGGTTCAACAATTATTCACGTTCTCTTTTCACAGAATATTGCAATGTTTTGATGAAGATCCAACAACATTAATAATACTTGTGACTAAAAATGAATAATTAACTCATTTCAATACGTTTCTTTGCAAGTGCAATAGTAACAAGTTGAAGATTACGAGAAAAAGTTGAACATAAAGCTCTTTGATAATTTTATTTCGAAATAAGAGTTTTTAGGGCGTCCGCAAGGCACCGGCAAAACACCAAATTTGGTGTTGTTTTTGCTCCAACCCCACTGCAAAAGTAGCACCAAATTTGGTGTTATAAACAGTTTCACGCTATATTTGGCGTGATACTATTCACACGGCAAAAAAAAAAATTATTAATCTTTTTATATTTATAAAACATTATTAATTTATGTATATTTATAAAACACCAAATTCTTAAATTAATTACCAAAAACATGTACTATCAAACTAAAGTACTATAAAACTAAAGTTCATTTTAAAACATAAAAAAATTAAATACACTAAAATTAAAATTAAACACACTTAATAAATAAATAAAAAACACAAATAAAAAGTACATAGCCTTAAAATATGCTAATTCCGATAATTAGTTTGATATAATTTATTTTTCAAATGCATGATTTTTTATATTCTTCTGTTCTTTGAAGACTTTTATGATGTTTATTTTAAATAATGTAATTTTATTTATTAATTTCATTTTACTTTTGTGGATGTCATTAATTTTTATCACATAATTAAAATTGCAAATATAATAATTTATTATTAAAATATTTATTAATAAAAGAATAATAATATAATAATAGTAAATAGTAACTTTGGTGTTAGATTTGGTGTCGTGGTTGGAGATTAAAAAAGTTTAACACAAAAATACTAAAATTGATGCCCATGATTGGAAATGGCCTAAGACTTTTAAATTATACCTTTGTATTACTTTTCCCCACGGTAGCCTTGTCCACGTAGTCTAGACACACTTAGACCGAGTCTACTAGAAAAGTTTTCAATTGTAACCTTCGATAACAAAGCGGACGAACTAGTGATGCGTTCAATCCCTACAAAACGTTTAATGACTTGTCTATCCTTACAAACATAGCGCAACATGACGGCTATTTGTTCATTTATTAATATACCGCATGACTCGTCAACTAGAAACGAGAACAATGAACTAGCAATCTATTCCATAATTAATGACAATTATTGTTTGAGTCGTCACTGTAGAAATGTTATTATCTTTTTAAACATTGGGCGAGGTAAGCTTGCAATTATTAGGAGCCGCAACACAACCCATTCCATGTCGTCATTATGGTTCGCAAAGAATTTTAGAAGCTCTAGAAAATTACCTTTGACTGTTTGAATTCCCATATTCATCATAACTACTGCGAAAATGAAGTCCTTGTTTTAGAATAAATCGTACACAATCTACAGGAGATCCAATCTCTTTCGATACCGGTTGATAATTTTCTTGGTTTGTGTAGCATAATCCTTCAAGATGTTGTTTGTGATTCTTCAATGCTTCATACTTAGCCCATTCTTGATTGTGAGAGCTTGAGGAACCTCCAACATGTTCTCAAACCTTTTCATTCTTTGTCAAATATTGAAACCTTTCTTTTGGTAAATGAGGCACCACCACCTTGATGTCCAACATTCATCTTGAACAAGTAACAACAAAGACAAAAAAAAGAAAAATTGCATACTTCTCTTTGCTATATTCTAATCAATTAACATATTCATCAAACCCATTCAAAAAGTCACGTTGAATCTTCTTGATTGTTTTTCAAATTTAATCAACGAAAATAAATGCTCTCGGGGTTGAAATTGAAAAGAACCTATTTGAATGTAAGCTATTCAAAATTCATCCCTCATAATAGGACGATAATCGGAACTCTTTATTCATGATCGGTTTGTAATCCGATGAATTGAAATCGTTTTACTAGATGTAATTCCCGTGTCATTTTTCTCAATCAATATAGAAGAATCATTTTCCTTTTGTTTTAAATAACTTAACATATTCAACCAACTATTTTTAAAAAGTGAAAAAAAACATGAGTAGTTAGCTTTCATTAACAAAATCATTATAAATAAGACACTTGAGCAATCTACTTAATTGAAACGTCTCAATTGTATTATAGCCACGTATTTGACACTTGCATTAATAACCACTAATCCAAATAAACTGGATATTTTAGACCAAATTACTCTTTATATTTAAAAGAATATAAAAAATAATAGCAATTTGGTCAAAAGTCAAATTTTTTATCTAGAAAGAATTTAATGATTGGTCAAAAGTGTACCTGGATTTTGAGTCTAAATCTTTTTGTATGATTATGAAAAGGAGAAATAAATACAAATAAACTAGTTAAAAAGTTATGTGTGAAATAAACCAAAATGAATCGACTAAATTATATTTTTTTTATAAAGTGTAACCCTTACTTCATGATCACGTTAAAAATAGCAAGGACAAAAAATACGAGAAGCACCAACAAACTAACAATTAAAGAAAAAAAATGTGGCATACGATGAAAATTAGAGAAACTAAAAAAATGTACTTATATCGAATATTGTAATAAAACATAAACTAAAATTAACACCAATTTATCTCTTAATTTTATGAAAAAAAATATATTAATCACTTAGAATTTAAACATTTAAAAGTCTCATAAATAAGGACGATGAAAAATTGTAAATCTAAAAAATGTTGAGGCAAGCATTCAATTTTAAAATTGAAGTATGCAATTAGGTAAGGTTATTAAGTGAAACAAACCTAAAGTAGTGTTTATAAGGCCATGGAAAAATTTACGGGGGCTTAAACCCCAAGTCGAAATGGGTCCGTTCCTGCATAACCATCGTGCTGAAACAAAACGAAGTGTATGGAAACCAAATTAAAAAGTTACTTCTTATGTACTTCACAATCTTATTCCTTGTATTGCTCGTCCTAATTGAGGCTTTTCAATACCCACCAATGAATGAATGTTGGTGACATGGAACAGCACACACCAGAGACGGGCATTTGGTACTTTATTACGTGAGCTTAACACCCACTGAAATGGAGATATATACGATACGATGAAATCGACATATATTTTCATGTCGACGTGTCCATTTAAACCAAGCAGACAATAAATCGGTGGCAGAAAATGACTAGCAAACTCACAGATATGAAGGATCACGTGGTTCTTACAGCTCGCTAGCTATGTCTATGCCATGCGTATATTCAGGTCATTCTCATTCAAATACACACACTTATAAAGTTTTTGTATTTGCCAGGATCAAAATGGATTAGAAATATCTGCAATGTATATATGAATCATAAATCTAGATATTTCGATCTCAAAATCCCTTCCTAGCTAATTTGATCAAATGCATGCAAATTCTCCACATCGTACGTGCTTTGCACTTAAGGCTCATTTAATAATTTTATTAAGATTATTTCTTACTATCATCAAATATTTATCTTGTTTAGGTTATGCAAAGTCATAACTTGAAAATACGTTGTTTTAAAAATTGAGTTAGGAGTTTATATATAGTAATTTAATTTATTACTATCTCACGTGTACAATATTTAAGAATAAAATGGAAAAATAAATATATTATAATAATAAAATGCAAAAATAAAAAAAATGCTTGACACAACAACCGGCCATTCCATCTGTTGTCGGACCGATCTATAAGCGGTAGAAGCGATTTTAAACCACCGAAAGAGCAAACTTACAATCTCGGAGGATGCGAACTCAAAGCCCCAATGACACGAGCTCAAGGTCAATGCGACATGAGCTCAACGTCGATGTGACATGAGCTCAAAGTCCCGACGCAAGCTCATAGTCGAGGCCGCATGAGCTTAAATCCCGACATGGGCTCAAGGTCTCGGAGACGCAATTTAAAGCCCCGGCGACGCAAGCTTGAGGTCTTGGCGAGGCGAGCTCAAGGTCCCGACAACGCAGCGTCAAATTCCCAGAGATGCGACACTAAAACTCCGATGATGCAGCTTCAAAGTCCCGGTTACGCTGGCTCAAAGTCACGACGCGAGGTTGAGGTCCCGGTGAGGCAACCTCAAGGCCCAGGTGACGCAACCTCGAGGTCTCGGAAATGAAGCCTCAAGACCCTGGTGACACAAGCTCGAAGACCTCAAGCATGGAGCCGAAACCAAGCTAAAGAAGTCAACTAACACCATAAATAAGAATCTCGACACACAAACGATGGACAAGTGATTTCCCACGAACACTATGCGAGATAAATTTCCAAAAAAATTAAAAATTTTCGAGAAGAGGAACGAGTTTTCAAGGAAGTGTTCTCCCTGAGACATAGTACACGTAGCGAGAGTTCGAGAATCCAACACGAACAAAAGTTAGGTTCACCTCCCGAGGCATTCATGCTCACCGTACCGATCATGGGACGACAAAAATCGATGTGGACTCATGAATTTCTGTGATACTCTCACGTTCGGATCGGTCGACAATCAACCTGAACTACGTTTTGACCTAATTCCGAAATCTCACGAGTACGTAGGTAGTTCATTAAACACAGTCACTTATCATAAAAACTATCACCTCATCACTACCGACCCGGGAAGTCATTTGTCATTCGTCTCACTTAATCTCACAGGAGAATCTCTTTCCTAGGTTTTTACACATTAGACGCAGGTACGACCAACTGGTCAGACCTCGAGTCGATGCTACTATGCCGCATAAAAATTATCCAAATTCGAGCGACAACACCATTCGCATGGTACCATTATAAATTAGATATTAAAACTGATCATTGAAATGTTAAATATCGTTCAAAAATATGTGAAAATATAGTTCAACGAGAAAAGTGATAAATTAATTAGAGTTCAATTATTACCATCTAAACAGTATAGATGAAAGTGATGTAAAAAATTGGTAAGAAAATGGGTAATCTTTATAATTATTTAAAGACACTAAATGAAAATATTGTTATTTAAACTTGAAAGTATCGTCAAATGTTAATCAAACATCGTAATTTGCAGTGTTACTTTTAGTTTTATATTTTACTCAATGATATAACATAACATAAAATATATAAATGAATAATTTATTTTATTCAGTAAAAATTGTAGTATGAAAAAATTATAACTTAATTTAAAGCTCGCATAATTTTAGCAGATTTATTTTATACATAATATCTATCTTATTTAAGTGTTAAAAAAATATTGAGTTTAATTTCACTTATTTAGTAGAATTAAAACAACGAATTAACTTTTAAACACCCATTAAATTAATTGAATGGGCAAAAAACACACAAAACGTTTTTAAATTATAATGTCTCATTAATAGTTTGTCATATGAGCTCTCAGTATTTGGGTTCATAATAAACGTATAAAGAAAACAATTATTGGGAGCAGCCATTTAGATTTAGTAGCCATTAAATGACATAAAAAAAATCCTAAAAATATGTGGTCAGCTCACTCATTACATTACAAACATACCCAAAGCGACAAAGTGCAACAAAATAGACATTAATTAGATAATCCACCTTGTCTTCATCATTGCTTTTGAGCGAGTCCCTTTTGTAGATGTACTTTTTATGGCTCGAATGATTTGATGTTTGTGGTGGGCAAAATAAAATGTGACATTTGTGGTGCCCTCTTATGTCTCAGACACGACAATTTATGGTAGGTCCATCATTTGATCAATTTCTTTATTATGGCAAGTCACTCGTTTTTAATTCTTTTTAAATGTATACATTGGCCTAAAATAGAACCATCTTGATTATTTTATCCAAGTGCTGTACAGAAGAAAAAAAAATGAAACACGAGGAGGGTAAGGAATACCAAAACATTAATTTTGAACAAGAACCTGTAATTTCGTACAAAATTTCAATCCTTGGTGTTAGTAATGGTACGTCTAATATTTATAAGAAAAGAGTACATGAGTTTTTAATAACATTCAATATCGTTTACTATTTAAAATAGGGTTTGCAATCAGGAAAATGCAAAGTTGATCGAGCGAAAAAGTTGAAAGCAGTAAAAGTGATAAAAAGGTAAGTGGATTAGAGATACCATAAATAATAGAGAGGTACCATAAATAATTGAGATCTCACAATTTGAACTTGAAGTTGAAAATTTTAAGAGTATATATATTACCACTTTGTTCACCAATAATTCTTCTTTCTTTAATCCAATGCAAGATATTCATCCTTGTGAAAAAATCAACTTCCACTAACCAACATTGTAAAAAGAAAAAATAAAAAAGGAATGAATGAATGAAAATCTCCTTAAGGTTAAGTTAGAAGTGACAACACTATGACCAAGTTGATGAGGGGACCGGAAATATAGATGTGAATCACATCTATAGACGAATAGCCCTAGGAGTAGCAAATAACCATTTCTCTTCGCAATTTCCATTAGCCGGTATAAAAGAGATTATGGTTAAAACATTGGGGATTGACTTAATGAAGTATCCAGTGATCAAATCAGAGTTGACGGTGATGTGGGCCACACTGAATCAAACAAAATCTGGAAGATCATCCACTAATTGATGAGCGGGACCCATTTAAGTGCTTTCCAAAGATGTTGTTGAGAGAGTGGTCTTAAATCAATCGCTTGTATGGTATGGTATGGAGTACTTTGGTCTTTATCCCCTCTAAACACTCTTTTCTCATCCTAAAACCTTCACTAAATCTTGTCTGAAATATTTAATAGTGCAAAATATCATTTGTCTTTTGGTTTCTTCAAAAGTGCTGATATGGGACCATCCTTCGTTTGGTCAGAATATAAATAACAATTTAATGAAAGCTAACTGGTGGCAATTACTCTTCTTTTTTAACGTTTAATAGTTTTTATGATTTCTTCTTTTTACCCTGTAAAAGTAATGACTCGGCATTTAATTGCATGGATGTATTTTTAATAAAGAAATATAATATTAAGAGCAAAGAAAAACCGGTAAAAACGTATCTGCATAAGTTAAAGATCTATATGAATTTGGGATAAGATTTATGAATTATTTGGGATAAGATATGTAATTTATAAGGTAGAACCTGCAACTTAATAAAAAGGAGTGGTTGAGTTGATTCAGGAGGAGTATAAAAATAAGAGGGCATATCAACTCTATTACCCATATCATGTTTGCGTATTCTGGCAAGCAAATGTCAAAGAAGTGAAGGAATTATCGAAGACTGTTAAGTAATACGAGGAGTGGTAAGAACAGAGGATAAATGCTGTCAAATCTAGTGTTTTTTACTCGAAAACCTTCTCCAGTAAAGTTAAAACAACTATCTTCAATACTTAGAGAATGAAAGAAATGACGTTTTTTTACCTAGGCAATCCACTGTTTTTTAGAAGACATAGAGCTGGAAAGTTTGATGAGCTTAAGAAGAAGCTTTTCAACAAGCTAGAAGGGTGGATGACTAAGAGTCGTACCACGCTAATTAAGATTGTCATACAAAGCATGCCTGCTTATACTATGTCAACTTTCAGATTGCCTAAGTCTTTCTGGAACTCGATTGAGAAAGCGTCAAGGGAATTTTGGTAGAACCTAGCGCTGGTGAAAGCAAGAGGGAGGTTTGGGTCTGAGAGACCTTAACGCATTTAAAAAAGCATTCATGAAAAAACTAGCTTGGTTAATGACCACAAAAAAAAAAAAAACCAGTTTTTGGTAAGCACTATGACAAATAAATACTGCCCAAACTTCCAGTTTTTGCACAGTAAGGATTAGGGGAGCAGGAGGCTGGTCAGACATTGCTGGTCAAAGAAAGTTGATCGTGGATAATACTCACGGCCGGCCCAACTATTATCGAGGCCTTAAGTTAAGACGTAAACATATTTAAATTAAAAAATAACTTCTTAAAATAATTTTTAACATTATTTCCTTAAATTTTAAAATAAATTGTCCATCAAGAATTTTGTGAGCGCTCATTTTCAACTTGTCCGTTTTCCGCTCCAAATACCTAACAAAAAGACAAAAATACAAACAAAATATTTTCTTTTAAAAAAAACAAACAAAATATTTAGCAAATAAGTATCGTAGAAACTGAAATTTTATAACTTTTTGCGATGCAAACATATTGATTAGATAATAAATAATGTTTAGAAAGAGAAAAAACAAGTAAGTGCTTATGAAAAATCGATGTCTAAATAAATAAAATTAAATCAATAAAAAATTTAAGTTTTGATAATTCTTACCTTGATGAGGTAGATTGAGAAAGAAACAAACAAACAAATGAAAAAAGAAAAAAAAAAAGTGAGAAAATAAGTTGAATAAATTGAGTTTTAACAAAAAAGATACCAAAGATCACGCTGACCGAAAATCAAATATCACACTACACATCAATATCCCTATCATTTTTTTTTAAATATAAATGTTGAGAGTTGATACACACACGTGCTCATCTTTTATCCTGAAAATTGCTTCAATGTACAAGTCAAATATGACAAATATTAGGCCTTATTTTTTCTTTATTATTTGGGGTCTTAAGCCATTGCTTGCTTGGCTTACCATAAGGGGCGGCCCTGATAATACTCATATGGTAATCGGCAACAGAGAGGAGACTATGATCTACAAATATTGTTGGACTTCATGAGGTTTAATTAGCACACCTAACTTGGTTTCACTAGATGACAAAACTACAACAATCTCATCTACCATAATTCCAAGATTTGGGATCGGGATAGGATCAATTAGGAATGCGAGAAAATGTTAAATGATGCCCTGAAAGTCAAATTTATATCGGGGAATAAAAAAGACTGACGAGTTTAGAAAGCTGCAGAATCAGGGAAATTCAGCATCATATCATATCTGCTTACAAAATTGTAGTTGTAGGAGCTTCCTTCAATCCAATCGACGAGGCTTGAAAAGAGGTGTGAACTTTCAAATTTAACATGAGGTTTAGCCTGGTCTTATGGAGAATTGGAATGGGATATTTCTGTACAGTTATGAGACTTAAATTATGTTGCAAAGGAGATAAAACCTTGTGTAGAATATGCCACCAATTCCTGGAGACTCAACAACATCTATTCTTCAATTGCGATGTGGCGGCTTGCTATGGTTCCTAGAAGGTTGGGGCAATGCGTGGGCATGGGAGGTTTGGTCGTCAGGAATTGAAGCCCTTAGCGCGATTCTCATCAACAACGTCGAAGCCAACATCAAATCGGAGAAATATATTTTCGTCAAAATTGTAATTACAATTGTAGACACTGTTAGGGTGCATCGAAATGCCAATGTCTCGGGGTTGCGCATAAATCAAAGAAATCAGTTTCAGCGGCGAGAAGTCTTACATGTCTCATAATCATTTATCAGCGGGGAAGTTGAAAGATGTCGCATGGTCGCCTCCAGTACAGGCGTTACAAAATCAACTTGGATTTTCTTTCAAAGATGGAAGCGCATCAATTGGATTGATCGCACGAGACGATTTTGGAAGATTGAAGTGGGTATGGCTTAGCAGAGTCGATGCAAGTTCGGTGGCAGAAGTTGGACCAAAAGGTTGCTTGTTGAAAGTTAGCTTGAGTAGGTTCTACAATCACGATAAGGTCGAAGTAGAAGGTGACAATTTGAGTTTGTTGAAAATTCTGCGTGAAGGCAAGGATTGCTCGAATTGGAAAATTTTGGTTGATTTTGAGCAGGTGCTTTTCGAAGCAGATATGTTACACTCATGTATTTGTAGTTGGGTTAGGAAAAACTGCAACTCAGTGGCTCATGAATTAGTCAACTGGGGATTAATTTCTTGCATGTCGGGTATGGTGTGTTTAAGAGATTTTTCACCCCTTGTGCGAGAAAATTTGACCAAAGATTTGAAGTCGATGAACATATGGCACGAGGTTATCTTTCATTTTGTTGCACCCATAATCGGAGACCAGAGCTTTTACCGAGCCTTTAATTTTCGAAAGAAAAAAGGTATAATTTGCAACTCTTATTTTGAGGGATAAGATCTACATGGACTAGATATGAATTTAAGAGAAAACATTCTTGATAAGATCTGGGATAATCTTTAAAAAAAAAATTGGTAATGTTTTTCGCTTATTATCCTGGATTATTACTATTATTGTAGGTCAACGTTGAAAAAAATAAGGAGAAAAAGGTGCCAGCAATGTGTAAGTTTTAGAGCGTTATACGCTTCTTAAAAAATAGATATATTTTATTTCATTTATTAATTTTAACTATTTATAATCAATATCGATTATTGCGGACTTGATCACACCAAACCAAAGTAATTGGGAAATGACGAGTCTAGTCGGGACTCGAGTCCACTTTGTAGGGAGCATAAAATAAAGGTAAATATTTTTAAAGATGCTATATGAGAATCATTAATAATTATTTTTTAAATATGTGAAGCAGAATTACATATATATATCGTTATGTTATGTCATGGATATGTTCAAGTACAGATTCTAGTTACGTTACAACGACCAATGCATAAATATTGTTGCTGGGGTTTTTTTAAAAAAGCGACGGTCTATTTGAAAAGCCATTTTCTCTCATACAGTCAAAATCCTAGTATAATCAATTTCGAAAGTTACAATATGTTTTATCAAAATCGATGGTATGTTAACTTAACACACACGATTAGCATATAAAATCCAATATAATATATATATCGCTGTGAAAACCCTAATTAAAAGGAAACATGTTCATTAATAAGCTGTAAAACACTGAAGAATCACAAAACATTGAACAAACATAATGTCAGAAGTCTAAAATGAGCATAAGCATAACCCCGAATGATGAACTAGCTCTATTTGTAACAAGGACGGGCTAAATAAATAAGCTTACAATCTCTACGTATACAAAATCACTAAGAATAACTTGGGGATGAGCTAGACACGTTAATTTACAAAGATAATTTAGGTATGTGAAGGTCTAATTATAAGAAATTCAGGTTTTTCTATAGAAGAAAGTGCTTCGGTTAAAAGCGTATTCTTATGAGGAACGAGAACAAGAAAATTCGAGAAGACATTAAAGAAAAAAAATTCATATTAAACCAATACCAAGTAGGACTAAAGACTCGGAATGTGAATGCCCTCGACAACTGACAAGTTTAGTGTGAGATCGGCCTATTTGAAAAGTCAGAGAGTTGCCTTCGATCCAAGGAATAAATGTTGGGAAATAGTATGAAAGTTCAAATTCAATATCAGGTAAATTCTACTTCTATGGAGACTCGGAAACAATTGCTACCAGACATAAGAAAATTTGGCAAGAATTTTCCAAGGACAGGTTCGACCTGTTGTTTGTTCCATAACCATCCTGAAACGATCTCCCATATGCTTTTCGAATGCGACCTAACTGCGAGGTTTTCATACTTGGAAGGGTGGGGAATGTCTTGGGATCAAAAACCGATGGCAACGGGGTTGTTGAGACTGGACGGTGTGGTTCTGCTTTTCTCTTCCTACGTTGCGAAATTATCAAACATCATGCACTAGTCACATTTCACTTCTGCAGTATTATTGTTCACAATTTCCTATCGCAAACCCTCGATAAGGTAAATTAACGCCCTAAGTTTAGAATCAATTTTTACCTCTCGGTTTCGAGATTAAAATCCTAATTTGCAATTTTAACAAGAATAATCAACAAATCTCTCAATTTAACGGATCTCGCTAGAGTAACCACTTAATCCTATGAACAAACACAAAGTGACAAATTTCATGTGGGCTTAAAATCTAGTATAGTGAAAACGCAAAATTCGAAACAAAACTGATACTTTAAATGAATCGAAAGTCATAACAAAATCCGAGAAAAGATGCATCATCTCCTATTAAGAGATTAGTTCATGGTGATTATAGAAAAACTAGAAAACAAACAATAGCATGAAAATTAGAAAACCAAATAATGGAAAAGAAAAAAATCCAAAGTTTCATAATAAGAGGAGAAATAAAAACTAGATTTGGTTGGTGCAATCTCGTCGCAGCCTTGAGCACGCCTCCGGACCTCTTCTCCGATCACCTTGAACTCATTCCTTCGATTTTTCTCCCCAAAAACCAAAACAAAGAAAAAGTGTTATTTTTGGATGCTATTGGGTTATAAAGTTGAGCTTACCAAAATCGCACAGATCTGACCTTCGAAAACTGAGCTGACGGCTCAAAAACGTTGTCCACGTGTTACATTAAGTTGCTGATGCAGCACCGTCGCGATGCAACCAAAACCATCGCGTTGTGACCTTCATCCCTTGTGTCATCGTGATGTAATGGGCACTTGGCTGCTCTTCATTGTGCCTTCCTTTGGCTGGTCGCAACGCCCTGAAACTCAGGGCGATGCGATGGTCGTTTCGTTGCACTTTCCGGCTCATTGTTGCTCCATTTAACTCCCGTTTTGCACGTGTGCTTCAACCTTAATGTCGTCGTGCAAAAACTGCAATCAAACACTAAAATCTACCAAAACTATCAAAACACTTCAGGATATGCATCGGTTCTTCGTTTAAACTCATCTAATAATCACGTATAAAACGTTCTTATCAAACTCCACCTAACTCAAACTTTTGCTTGTCCTCAAACAAATACAAAATCAAACTAAAAACTCAAACGACACCAAACCAAACTAAACAACTAACACACAACCCAAACTCGATATTATAACATATGAATTGTTCTTGATGACTAACTTGTGACATTTTTGACTCAATGACCACTCGGACTAACATTTTCTTATGAAATTTTATATTATTAAAATGTAGACACATTCATTATATGTGAAAGCGTAATAATATTCCATACAATCAATTATAATGGATTAATATATAATATAAATAATTTTTAGGTTTTTAGATTCTTAAAATGAAACTTAATATTAAAAATAAACGTTTAAGAGTTCTATACCTAATAAACGTTTAAGATCATCTCTAACCCAAAATTCAAATTTGGGTTAACATTTTACCAAATTTGGTATAACTACAGTGTTCTCACTCCAACTCACAACATCAAATGTTACCTCAAAAAGAATATTATATTTTTATACTTTTCAATATTACTTATATTAATTTCATATTAACCCCTCTATTAATATCTTATGCCAATATTAATCTTATTAAATATTAATTTATTTTTGGATGTCAATAATATTCAATTAAATTTATATTAAGTATTATGTTAATATTACAATATTAAAATATAAAAATAAACTAAACAAATATTATATTGGATAATATTAATAGAAAAAATATTATATATAAACATTGCAAATATTGATAATCTTTTCTTATTGATAATATGTATTTTTGCATAAATTATTAAATTATGGTCTAAATTACATATTAATATTTTTGTGAGTGAATTTGTAAATAAAAATAGTTTATCATCAAATTTGGGTCATGAATAGTAGAACCCCAAATTTGAGTGAATATTTGGGGTGGGTTGGAGCACCTCCACACGAAAAATGTCTCATCTCCACCCAAATTAAGGGTGGGTTGGAGATGGTCAACAGTTCTATACCCTAATAGAGACATGATCCTCAAATCTTAAAAAAAATTATCATTATTACATATTAGTCCTTCATAATAAGATTTAACGTTTTTTTTATAATAAATATTACATACTAGTCTTTAATTTTTAGTCCTTAAAATATTTTAGATATTGAAGTTTCATTTTTGTATATTGAAAATAGAATATTTAATTGAGCTTGTAAAACGGGTCGAATTTTAATAAAATTATAAAAATAAAAAACTAAAACAGAATCACACAACAAATTATTGTAGAATATGAACAGTGAACCTTGAAATTTGAGAATTCACTTTTGACTTTAAATTGAAAGTCAAAAGTTCTCAGTAGAGCGCTAAAAACAGGTGTTATTTTTGTCTGAAATTGGGTTAACAATTCATCTTCGGATATTTTTTAAATAGTTGGCCTACTTTAATATTTTACGCAAATTTGAGTCTACAAAATGAAATTTCTTATAGCATAATCGATCATCAATAATTACAAATTACAACCATGCCATTCGATCAACATGGTATACTTGAATTTACAAGGCCGAGTTGCTGAAAAATCGGGCGGTGCTAAGAGCTGGTGGGCGTTTTTGAAAGCTGCGACGACCACTCTTCTTCACACGATCATCGAATCGGAGCAAGCGTGTTATGTGACCCACATAAATAGTTATCTCGGTGACGACCCGTTTTTGGAGCAATATCTTCCGTTGGACCCGATGACCAATGATGTATTTGACCTCGCCAAAGACGGAGTTCTTCTATGGTATTGATTGATGACAAGATTCAACTATGTTTCTATCGAGAAATTTCGTTTCATACTCGAATTGTGCAAAATATTAAAATTGAACCCACTATTTTAAAAATTACTCGAAAATAAACTTTTGACTCAAATTTTGACAAAAGCATCCCTCATCGGAAACCTGAGTCTCTGAGTCTGATACCATCGGATAAGGTCGGCTCTCATCCGAACTTTGGGGGTATTTTTGTCCAAAATTTGGTCAAAGTCAATTTTCGGATATTTTTAACACAATGGATGTAATTTTGATATTTTTCTCAAATTCGGGCCTACAAAATGAAATTTCTTTTTCTATTTTTATGTTTTGAGTGTAATGAAATGTGGATTTTTTTGTAGCAAGCTTATAAATGTCGCAGTGCCCGGGACAATCGACGAGAGAGCTACTAACACGAAACGGGTTTTGAATCCGTGGGAAAGGAATGAGAATCATACTCTTTGCCTCAACTCTGCAAAGGCTATCGGTTGCACGGTTGTTAATATCGGTACTCAAGATTTGGTTGAAGGAAAAAATAAGAGTATAAAAGTATCTATGAGAAAATCGTTAAATATAAGACTTTTTAAACCTCATTTTGAAGTTTCAAAAGTTTGAGAGTTTTCAAAGATACGTCTAAGAGAGTGTTTAAATCAAAATAAGACAACTCAACTACACGTTTCTGTTTTACTTAACTTGAGCCGGTGCGCGCTTATGAAAGAATAAATACATACCATTACATATCTATAAGGTCTACCATTACTTTCTAAAATACAATTTTCCATATAATATGTATTAAAAAAAACACATGTTCATAAGGAGGGAAAAAAAGTGTAATCAACAACACACACCCAACATGCAATTTTATTTTCTTATGGTGGAAGACACACAAACCAACATGTAGTTAAATAAAACCGAAATCATGGAGTAAATCTCGAAATATATACATTTACTCTACTTTACATTGCTAACTGTATTTTCTCCAAAAAGTTATAAAGTTGGCCAACATATTTTAGTTGACTAATTGTCATTGCAAAGTTTGAGAGAACGCTATTCAATTCAGTTATTCATAAATAGTAGAAAATTCAAATTTTATTCAAATGATGTAATCAGCTGTATTGATAATTTTATAATTCTCAATGACACTGTCGGCAGATATGCATTTCTGAATGTAAGCGAGTTAACAAAAATAATAGGAATAAAAATAGAAGAAAGGGTTATCGTTGCGTTGCAATAATGCAAATATATTGGAATGTTATGATGATGAGCAATGTTGAACACTAGAGCACAGAGATGGGAACATGTTGGCCACAAAATATAAATCTGCTCATACAACAAGCCACTCAGATCTTGATACCAGAATTTGTCCCTAGTCATTTTATAATTCCCACTTTTATTTTAATTGATAAATTTTATGCACCTCCAGCTTTTACCGAAAGCTTGTAGAATATATAACTTTTACCGAAAGCTGAAATACGAAAATGATCTCAGATCGAAGCATCCATAGGTGTAAATCACCTTTTTTCTCACTCCACACAAACCAACCATGTTTATAAATAAGACCATTTATCTATCCTCTTATCCAATATTGTTCTTGGAAATATTCAACCGAATCCTGAATTTTAACAAAATTGGTTGATATGATGATACCAATATACTATGGTTAAACTTTTTAAAGGAGAGATAGGATGATCCAAAGTTAACCATGGTTGTAGTTTAGACATAGCAAAGCCAAAGTATTAGGATACCAAAATTCCGAATGTGATGGGGAATATTACCTTTATCACTGTTTAGCTAGCACTTTTAATAGTCATCTACAACAAGTTTAAACCACTTTTCAATCCTAAAGCATATAAAGACCTTAATTTATGTCGCACTTTCTTCTATATACACAAATAATACTTCTCTTAATATATTTATTATACTGTCCTCTAGTGCAATTATTTTTAAAATTATTGTCGTGTGTGTGTGGTAGACATTGAAGTAAAATACCATAGAAATTAGAGAAAATAAAGGTCAATGGCTTTTGTTGTGCCGTTTTTTTTTTCCTTCTTTTCTTTTTCAACTAATGAAGGTCAATTATGACCAAATTTACACCACAAATGGTCACAACCTAAGACCTACCTTGGCTTCCAAGTACAAGCAACCAACTATACAAGTCCCCCTCAAAATAGCAGAAGCATAATCTATATACTCAACCTCGTTACTCTTTCCAATTACCAAATAAAACCCTAGAGAATCAGGCAGATTATGAACAAGTCTAGACTTTGAGACCGAGAATGGGCTCCATGTGAATCTCCCCGTTCTTGGAGTTGAGAGAGCCGTCTCCCTCGGCGTCGAAGCTAGCGTGGACGCTGTAGAAAACATAGACGAGAACGGCGAGAGCGGAGAAGAAGCCGAAGCGGGCGTAGGAGGGGCCGTCGAGAGAGCCCAAAAGGAAGATGTTCAAGAAGATGGAGACGGACGGGACCCACGGCATGAACGGGACCCCCCAGAACTCGGGCTTCCGAGCCTGAGGGACCACCATATGGAATATCTGCAGCAGCGCCACCGCCGCCAATCCCATCACTCCGAGCACTATGGCTTTCGGGTTTCCCGCCGGGGCAAACTGCCACACCAGTGTGAACGCGATGCAGGTGATCGAGAACGAGAACAGGAACGACAGCGTGGGCCACGGGTTGCTGCTCCCCACCACCACGTACCGCCTGTACATGGACACCTTTATTAAGGGTATTTTGGTCCGAAAATGTAACTGAAGTACAATTTTCGATATTTTTTAGCTAATCAATTATCAAAATGAAATGGAACCGAAAGTTCAATTTAAGATACTTTTGAACTAACGAGTCTAACAATGATAAGGTAATTTATTTACGTTTCGGGTCTAGAAAATGAAGTTTCTCTAAAAATACATGAATAGACCAGTTAATACGATCAATTTAGATTCATGATCAAAACTAAATCGAACAAAAAGTTCAGTTTTTACCTGTAGATTACTGCACTCGCCACCATGTAGAACACGAACAGTGTACCGATGGAGACGAGGTTGAGAAGGACGTTCAGATCGGTGAAAAGGGCAATCAAAGCCGTAAAGATACCTGAAAAAAAATAAAGGAAAAAAACATAATATATATTACGATTACTACAAAGCCGTGAGCTATGCATACGCGTGCAAATATTTTGTTTGGGGTTGGATAATGGGAATATTCAAAAGCACTTAAGAAAACGTAAGCTCACTAAATAGTAACAATACACAAAGACGAAGTGGAAATCCTATTTTACCAAAAAAAAAAAACTATCTTGATATTATACACGTAGTGGAGTTGCCATTTATTTGGACTTTGACATATGAGTATGTGAGCGACGGGGAGTCACTTTCAGTAATGGCTTCTTCGATGAGAAGGATTATCTCGATAAAATGATTCGACCATTTTGGACCACTTGTCATTAACAACATTTCTGTAGCTTTTAATGGGAATATAAATAAGGTAAAAAAAAAAAAACATAAATGCTGTGGCATCGGACGAAAATCTGTATAAAATCCTATTTGGCGGCACCAAGGGACAAATTCAAGGCATTAAACTTTTCCGACCCATGCAATTGATTTTCTAATCAATTTAGAAGAAGTTTTAATGACGAATGTACTCGTCCAAGTGACCCAAGCTTTTTTTTTATTTTATACTCCAATGCACATCTGAGCTAAACTTGGACATTATCATACTGTTGTGTTGGTTCCAAAAGAAAAATGAAGTAGGTCGTGGTTGACAAATTGTTTAAAGAAAGGCAAGCTCAAGACGACATTCTAAATGTAGACACAAGAGACCAAACACAAAGCAAAAACGTGTGGATATTTTCTCACTCTTGGCTCGAAATCCTACGGTTAGGAACCAAAAATGGGAAAACCCAAAACATCATTCCTTATCCAAAGAAAGTTCAAACCCCACAATAGAGATCCATGAGGGCGATCCCACTGAATAACAACTCTTCAACCAAAAAACGAGAAAAAGAGAGCCCACAAACTAACCTTAACCCATCCACACACAACAGAAAAACAAATCCGTTCTAGTGGGTCCCACAGTTTCAACTATGCCTAAAAAAACCGCATAAAGACGACGACGACGACAATTTGTCACTGTATACCTTTTCGCTTGCATTTAAACTATTTCTCCCGGGACCTATTTGCTGTTACGTTTCTCGTAATTCATTAACGTTAATAATATCTATAAAACAAATTGAAATGCAGACAAAGGAAGGACACGATATCACCGTGTAAAGATGCACACCACAAAACACTCAGCTCATCAACAAAGACAAAAAGAAACAAATAAATAAATAAAATGAAAATAGAGAGAGAGAGAGTGTGTGTGTGTGTGTTGCGTTGTGTACCGAGAAAAGCGGAGGCGTTGACAGGCGTGGATGTCTTTGGGTGTACCCGTGCGAACCAAGGCGGGACCACTCTGGACCGTCCGATCACACACATGTACCTCGCTTGACCCATCATCGCCACCAACAGTGACGTCAGAATCCCGAAGCTCGCCCCGGCTCCCACCACGTTGGACGCCCATTTCCACCCTTCTAGCCCTCCGAACGCCGCAGCGAACGGCGCTTCCGGATCTATCTGCGCCACGTTCCATTATTAATGTTACTATCATCATCCACGATGGGATCTGAAATGGCGGATTTGCCCCTTACTAGGTCGTACGGGAGGAGTTTCGACATGGATGCCGCCATTAGGCAGTAGATGACGGTCACGATCACCACGGACCCGGAGATTCCGATCGGGATATCCTTCACCGGATTTCGAACCTCCTCCGCCATGGTCGACACGGCGTCGTATCCGATGTAGCTCAGGTACACGGTGGACGCGCCGTGGATCACGCCGGAGATTCCGAACGGAGCGAATCCCTCGGGATGCTCGGGAATCTCCGCCTCCGTGAAGTTCTTCCACTCTCCCTTCCAGAATCCAACTGCGATCACGAACGCGATGAAGGCTATGTGCACCGCCGTCAGAACCATGTTCACCACCGAGCTCTCTCTCGTGCTGGAACCAACTCAGATGAATCAGTTTTGTTTGTTTGTTCGGAAGAGGAGTTGAGATTTTGTTTTTTTGTCGTTTTTCGATTTACCTGTAGCAGATGACGAGCGTGACGGTTAGGACTACGAGAACAGCGACGACGTCGATCTCGTTGAAGCCTTCGGGGAGTCCGGCGACGGTGAACCGCCATTTCGCGGAGGAGACCCCGATCGCCGTGCCGAGGTACGCCGTGAAGCCTCTCGCCACGGCGGCGTTCGACATCACGTAGTCCATCACCAGGTTCGCTCCGGTCAAGAACGCCGCGAATTCGCCTTCACATAGAAAGAAAACGGTCAATACTACAAACAGAAGAAAACAGAGGACTCAGAGAGGGAGAGAGAGAGAGAGAGAGTTTACCGAAGGTGACGCGGAGGTAGCTGAAGGCGCCGCCGGCGACGGGCATGTCGACGGCGAACTCGGTGTAGCAGAAGGCGGAGAGGAGGGCGCAGAGGCCGGCAATGGCGTAGGAGACGACGACGGCGGGGCCGGCGTGGAGACGGCTGGCTTTTCCGGTGGTGACGAAGACTCCGGCGCCGACCATGCCGCCGATGCCGAAGCCGACGAGGTCGTACCAGCGGAGGGTTCGGAGCATGTCGGGGCCGGAGCGTGCTCGGGCGCGGCTCATCTCGTCGAAGGAGGTCGTGACGGAGCCGGCGCGGCGGAGCAGCCGGGATGGGGTGTGAGTCAGGGCCCGGAGGTACGCCCGGGGGCTCGAGAACGAGGAGTGAGACGCCATTGCTTGCTTCTCTGTCTCTGTCTCTGTTTGTGAGAGAGATAAAGAGTGTGGGTTTTGGGTATTTGTTCGGGTTTTTATAGGGTGGAGGAATGGGAGCGAAAACGAGAGGAGATATCGGAAAGACAGATTACTTTTGCATTATTATTTATTAATTACAAATATTAAATGTTTTGGGGGTCCCGAGAGTGGATAGAGACTAGAGAGCTTGCAGCAAAGCAATGCTGCTGCCTTCGCTTATTTCTTTTCTTTCTACTTATACATCATTCTTTATCATTTTATCAAAGTCTTTTTTACTAAATATCAATTAGTAAAAATTATCAAAATATAACTGTCAATTGTTTGGTGCTAATAAAATTCATGACTTAACCAAATATGGATTAATTATCTAATTTAAGCTATATTAAAATAAATTATATAGTTTATAGTTTTGAAAAGATTTATATCATTCTGTAATTTATCAAAAAATATTACTATTACCGCTTTGTTCGGGAAGAACGCTCTTCTTTGAATTACCTTAATACGGAAATAATTAGTTGTAAGAAAAACGTAGAATTGATTAATCAAAATTAAATTTTCCAACAACTACAAAAATATATGACTATATCTCTCTCTAGCCCTTATCCCGCAGTTACAATTGACTTTCACGTAGCTATCCATACATCATTAATAACTCTTTTATGATTACGATATCTTAAAAACAACCAAAGTAAACAAGTTATTCCTTCCATTCTGATAATATATATCCTAAACAATTCAAAAGACATCCCAGATTACTATTTATTATAATCCTATATCAAGTTTATATGTTTTTTTGCGTTCTTAGCATATAAATAAATAAATCAAAGTAAATGTTACAATAGATCACAACTCTTGCGATTCTCCTTTATATCTATATAGACAAACAAAATTATTACACCAAATATTTTGCAGACCTACAAATAATTTAGACTTAGAGATGTGTTAGTTAGAATAATTTAGTGGTAATATCAAATAATTCTAATTAGGGAGTTGTAGGTTCGACTCCACTCGCAGTGAAACTAACTTAAAAAAATAAATAGTTTAGAGAACAAGGTTTCATGAACTTCTTTGTACATACTAGTCTCGTAAACGAGAGTAATTTGGCTTAACGGACCGGGTCGGACCGTCTAGTCCTTTAAGCAATTGATCCGGAAAAAAAACAGAAGTCCGGTTATTAAAAAAATTAATTTAGAGAGTTTTATTGAGGGATAAAATTGAAATAATTTTATTGTAGTGTTTCATTAGAAATACTAATAATTGAATTCCATTGAAGAAGTAGAAGAGAAGATGAATTATAAAATGGGTCTCCTAAAAAATCTCACCAACCCCTAAAAAGTGTGATGGCGAGGAAAAAGAGCACCACTTGCATCAATTAAATTTGAAAAAGTTATCCCGGATAAGGGCTGAGATATCCCTTCGTTTTTTATAATTTAATAAAACTAACCGTTCATGTCTAAAGTAGAAAAATTAAAGTCATTAAGGATATCAAAACATTAAAAAGTTTCTTGTGATCGATTCTTGTGTTGGATCCAATCATTGTCGCATGTGAGTGCTTTCACCATCTCTGATTTCAGACAACATCTTCTATCAACGATAATGCATTCCACACTACTAAACTCTGCCTCCGATGAAACCGTTGAGAGATGGATGGTTAGGATGTCTTGAGCCATAGTAGACAAGATTGGAAATCTCCTAACGTTTTGTCTCCACCAAAACAATAAGTTGAATCGCTCGTCATCATTTTTCACACAGTCGTTGCCGTCGTACTTTATGATCTCGGGAAGAGTACGAGGGTGGTCTTGGTTTCCTGTCGGCGTACTTCATCGAGCTTCATATTGAGCAGAAGGTCTATACACAAGAGCGTTGGTGAAGAAACTTGCGGATTGGTGTCTCATTGTGTACTGCACTTGTTCACTTGGTGGCGTCCAGTAAAAGCTTCATTTCGTAAACCCTGAAAAGATAATAAAAAGTTTCCACGATCCTTGGTAGATCAAGTGAGACGTAATGTTGTTGACGTCCAAAACGTAATAAAATTTTAAAGAACTTTTTTGAGCCACCGATTTTAGAACGGACGTCTATAATGGCTCCAAAACCAAAGAGTAATGGAACATGTCCAACTCCCCAATACTTAAGAAGCTTAACATTCATATCTTCAATACATCTCTCAAATATGGGATCATCGCAATATTTCTCAAACGAGTAGCAAATGAGCCATAGTATGAAAACCGAGATGAGATGTGGGATGGTTACAAGAAGAAAGATAAAAAAAGTTTCTTTGTAAAATATATCAAGAAACGAAACAAATGATTCAAGCATTCTAATATCAACAGTTGTCTTCCCCATATTCGATGTTAATGTACAATACAATAACATTGACATATCCTACGGATAAAAAGTTCAAAAAATTAGCTCTACACCCAGTTTTAGCTTTGCTAATTTCAATATACCCAACGTTTAGATAATTTTGCAGAAATACCCACTGTAAATTGTTTACAATCAGATTTAGTCCAAATTTCCCTCCCTAATTACATTGGTCTCTTGACCACCTTTCACGAAACCGTCTGGTTGAGCCATAAAATTGCGGTCGTCAAGATTGACATTCAGAAAGGCATTCTTGACATCCATTTGCCATATCTCATAATCGAGAGCGGCAACTATGGATAGAAGTATGCTGATGGACTTAAGCATTGCGACGGGCGAGAAGGTTTCTTCATAATCAATTACCCAATACTCATGTCAACTTCATAACCCAATACATCACCAATAGAGCACGTCTAGTTCACAAACTTGAATATAGAGCGTAACTTTCTCAAATGAATATATTGAAGTTATAAAATGACATGTCTCATTTCAGGATTAAGGTAAGCACAATACAATTCATACTTAGTGACCTTGAGATAGAAAGGTTAAATGTTTTGTTTTTACATTGTTTCTAAAGGTGCACTTTTCAATTCAGTATCTTCGGAAGATACACTGGAAGAACTATAGAGTTCCTAACTATTTATGCCTCGTAACCAGATATCATAGATTCCAACATTCATACTATGATCAATAGTCCGTTGATCTTTAGGTTGTGAATATTTTGTTTTAAGAAAACCATTAAGAGTTTGTTCACGCAAATCTAAATTTGTCTCTTCATACGTTGTTGGGTTTGATTAAGGACTATAAGACTATTGAATATCATAAATCTTCAGACAAACGAAAAAAGAATGAATGAACGTTTCAAGTTTTTATAATATAATCAGCAAATTACAATAAGGACTTATGAGAGATTTATATTACATCGATACACAAATAAATAATCTTTTTGTGGGCATCTCTGCCAACAAAATCTCACTTCACTCAAAGAAGATGAGTATAGTCCTTCATATGCCTAATCCGTCTCAATGTTGGTCGAACACCTTGTTGGACGGGGTTGTGGTGAAAAGATCTGTCAGGTTGTCAATCGTTGAGATCTTCTTCATCTCCACGTCTCCACGCAACTGATCTCTCTAATCAAATGGTATTTCCTCTCAATATGCTTAGAGTGCTTATGGTTTCTAGGTTCCTTTGAGTTTGCAACAACCCCACTATTATCATAATAAAGTTTTGTGAGCTCGTTGTCATTTGGAACGATTTCCAAATACTTAAGGAATTTTCTAAGCCATAAAATCTCTTTGGATGTTTCACAAACAGCCACATATTATGCTTCCATGGTAGCATCGACAATGCAATATTGCTTGATACTCCTCCATACAAGTAACCCACCATTCATGATGAACACATATCCTGAAGTGGATTCCTGGAATCCCTATCCGCCTGAAATTCAGAATCGGTATACCCCGTCATAGTCAGGTCAGTACCTGAATATGTAAGCATCAAGTTCTTAGTTCTTCGAAGATACTTAAGACCGTACTTAATAGCATCCCAGTGCTCGAATCCAAGATTTTATTGGAAACGGCTAACTACACCAACGACGAAACATATATCCGCTCCTAGTGCACATATTTGTTCATTTGGATTTATAAGGTCAGATCATTAGAGTAGGATTATTAAACTAGAAGGTAAGTCAAAATAAGTTCAAGTGTTGAACTAGATTTTTTCTCGGAAAATGTCTAAAGGGTATTTTTGTCCACATGGACATAAAATGATGTGAATATAAAAATAATATTTTGAATATTTTCATATGATGGAAATATAAATTAGTTTCTAACGCCGAGAAGTCGTTTAAGACATTATGAAATTAATTTCATTATTTGTGCAAAATAATTCTACAATGGTATTTTAAGAATTGTCTTAAAATAAATAATAAAGCATCTAGATGCCCCTTCCCTAGTGTAGAGTTCGTCCAACATCACGCCAAAGAGGAGATAATTTTTTTCCTTTAATTATAAAAGTAATTACCCAAAAAAGAAAAGAGGAAATAAAATTCCTTAAGAAGGAAATAAATATGCTAAGTGAGGAAACAAATTTCCTTCGCTTGAGCATGAAGATGGCCATACTTTTCTGCCCAAACTAGCTTGAAAAGTTTTGGATGATCAGGACCAGTCTTGGGTTAAGATCTTGAGGGCCAAATATTGCAACCAAACAAGTTTTCTCTTTCATGATGTTGGTAGTAATGTTTTGGGGGTGTGAAAGGATATATGAAGCTTGAGAACATTACTCCAGGACAATACATGGTTTGTTATTGGGGATGATAAAAATCATTTGATTTATAAAGACGTCTGGTGCATTGATAGAGCATGCTTACCTGGGTTTGGAGGCGACTGTGGAGTGTCTATTCAAGGATGGCACAAGGATCTGGCATAGACTTAAGGTGAGAGTCGCATGTGGTTCAGAGTTTGAAGAGAGGATTTTGAAGGTGTCACCTAGACCTAACAAATCAGATAAAATCATTTCAAAATACTCAACTACAAGGAGTTTCAGTGTTAAGGAGGCTTACAAGGCTTCAATGAAAAATAAGTTGGACCCTATGAATATGTTGCGATATTTTATGACTAAGCATGCAAGTGTACGTATCGAACAAGTAATATAGTGACAGAACAAAAATGTCGAACCCACAGAGACCTATGACTCTTTCGATTTCTTTAATCTATCGCAAATTGATTTTAAGATGACTTTGAGTTGAGATATTAACTAATATGAACTACACTAATGAATTCTAACAAATGACGATTAAACGATTAAATCAAGATATAAAATTATAAGAAAAGCAAGGGACACGATTTCACCGAGAAGCTACAAACCTAGGGATTTCAGGGTAAGAACACTAAAATATTCCTATATATGCTAATCTCATTCTTTCACAAATAATCGCTAGCCTCTATCGAGTGATATAGTGAACCTACGCAAATTTCGGATTAATTATCATCTCGGCCTTAAATCTTATGGAACAATTCTAGCAAATCTAACTCATCGAAACCTAACTAATACCTAACCAAGCTTCATCGTTGTCCCTCTAAAACCTAGCCTCTAATGGCGTTCAAGAACATGATGTCAATTATTAACGCAATCAGAATCAACAAAACTACAAGAGAATAAAGAAACAAACTTATAATTAAAATATAGTATGAAGTCAACAAGCAAACATAATTCAAAAAAATAAAAAAGTATAAGGGAAAAGATGAAAAACTATTTATGGAGTTCCGGTAGTCAAAGTTGTCCATTCCGACGAATTCATTCTCTACACAGTGATAGCTCTCCAATAACTCTAAAGAAAAACCAAACTCTCTCAAACTTAGAGGCTACATGTGTTTATATAGTGCTCTAGGGCAAATACTCCTCTTGGACAAATCTGGGCGCTCAAAATCGCATCCAACGGCTGGGATTAAGTCAAAATCCCACTTTAAATGCGTCAAGAATCCTCGCACCGCGACCTCACCGTGACCTTCACCGCGACCAGCATCGGTGAAGAATTTTTTGCGCATGAAAAATTTGTGCTCGCAACGCAAAACCTCCCTCGTTGGCATCCTCGCGCCGCGTGATGACCACGGCCATCAACGCGAGACATCTCGGGAAGTCTTGTTTATCGTCCAACGTTGTTTCTTCGTGTTTAGCTCCAATTCCTTGCACGTTACTTCAGTTTCGTCGAAATGTGACTCGATCATACGCTTTTACCTATGTTGATCTGAAACTCACTATAAAACACACGTAAACCATTAAAAACACTCGGGAACAAGCGCAATATAAGCTAAATGAAGACGGATTTGTACGTAAAATACGCACTCATCAAGATAGAGCATGTAAAATTGACTTGAAATTCAGTTTCAATGCCCGCTTCAAGATGAGCCTTTGGAGATTAGGCAATCAGTGCTTCCCGGAGCTTGAAGATACTTGCAAAAGTTGTTATCAAGGTTTAGAAACGATGTCACACTTATTCTATGGTTGTGACCTGACTCGAAAGTTGTGGTTCGTGCTAGGTTGAGGCAAAAAGTGGAAAGTGGTCTCAAGATCCTCTGGTACGGATGTCCCCAGTGAATTGCTTGAATGTAATGACAAAACGAGCAAATCCATGGAGAAAAATTAGTTCACCCATTGATTGATCGCAATAGTTGACTCAATTTTGATATCATAAAAAAGGATGATTTTTCGAGGGGTCAAGACCATGGAGGAGAACCGGATTAATATAGTTTACAGAAGACCATTGATTGATGAAAGAGGAGATTTTTAAGAGTGAAGAGAAAAATGAACAGAATTTGACTCAAACCTGGTTGTCGACAAATACCTTGTGGTTGGCTCCCGAACCTTGGACTACCAAGATCAACGTTGATGCAGGTTTTTGATAATGGCAAAGCATCGATGGGCCTTATTACGAGAGATTCCAGCGGAAAGTTCGATGGGCTTGGAGAAATTCGATTGAAGCTCATGACACTTTTGACGCCGAGTCAATAGATTGTTTTCAAAAGTGATAATTAAGGGATTGTGAAATACTCAGAATCAGGTTTTAATTGTCCGGATTGGAAATCAACAAATATTTTTCAGCAAATTATTTCGGAGAGTAATAATTTTGAGCTGTGTAATTTTAATTGAATTAGGAGAGCGGGTAATGAGGTAACTCATTTACTAGTTTAAGTGGGCGTTTGAATCGGATATTTTTGATATTAAAATTATTGATGAAATGAAATAAGTAATCAGACACTCTTACTTCTTGTCGAGAGGTTTTAACGAAGTTTATTTTATTAAAAAAATGCATTATAATTTTCTAGCACATGTGAATGATAAGAATTATGATTAAAATTGCAATATACTTATGCGGAAATTTAAAACTCTTTTTTTATTGAATTTATATGTCTAAACTTTCCAAACATTATTAAATTTTCTAATTATTAGCTAGTAACAAGATTTGTATTTTGTACCTAAACGTGGTTCCTAAACGACACGTTGAGCTTGAGATGCTAAGCATGTTCATTATTTTCTATAAACTATATTATATGTCTTGGAAAAAATTATTTTTTTATAGAAAATATTTGGTAGTGCCTTTTTTACTTTAATTTTTGTTATAGTGGAGAGTAGGGTAAGGAGGATAAAACGACACGTCGCAGGCGAGGGCGTTTCGACAGACTTATTTCCTTTTGTCACGATACGAAGACTTGAGTTGAGTCTTCCTCTTTTCAACTGAAGGATCAACGCTCATTAGCACCACCAACCACATAATATATTCAATATAAAATATATATGATTAATATAAAAAATACAAAGCGTGATACATGCACATACACGTACACAATTTTCGTATCTGATCAAAATTTGTATATGTGTATGTCAACGCGTCCAGTTGAATAGTAGAGGCGTCGTAATAATTTGATAGAACAAACCCAACTCAACCCACACCACCGTTTGAGCATATCAAGACACGTTACGCGAAAGGAAAATAAATGTCACGCGAGCACAAAAATTGAGTGGCGGTTTTTAACTCATTGCTATCTTATGATCGATCTCTGAGTAAATATGGGCTTTCATGGACGCCCATATTAAGCTAGTACAAGTTGAAGTCCTTCATGTTCTGTTTTGAATGTCTTGCTGTGATGCGAGAGAGAGAGAGAGTAATATTTTTTTTGGTTCATCTTGAATATATATATATATATATAGAGAGAGAGAGAGAGAGTCATATTATCTTGGTTCATCTTTCATATTAACAGCTTTTCCGGGTTCTCATTCGACACTTCTGTTCTCTTCTCTAAGTCTCTAGAGTGACTCTAGATAGATAAACACGACTGTTACCATTCTTTTATTTTTGTGCGTGTAATTCTTCTTAGATATATTTGTATATGATATGTATATCTACAATCTAGGGGTCTCTGAGTAGTCTCAATCGTTCGTATCCATAATGGATAAAATTGTCTGCCAAATCAGCACTGTTCCCACCAAATGGTCACTTGTCATCCCACTCTCTCTCCCTATATATAGATATAGCTTATTACATGTACATATATATTTCTCTCTGTATGGGCACAGTCTCATTATCAACTCCCATACCAATCACAAACAAAGCTGCTGAGCCAAAGAAAAGCAAATATATATTTCTATTACTCTTTTTAATAACTTTTATGATTCGGGTCCACATTTCTGCTTCTCCAGAATCTTAAATTGTTTATTTTAGGCCCCCAATGCTGATATACAGTCCATATCACGTATAATGAAAGAGATTATGTAACTATGTATCTATGAACTGTTCAATCCAACTTTTCAGGATTTTTTTTCTCTCTAAAATCTGATCTATCTATTTATTTTTCTTCTCTTGTTTGGGAATTGGTTGCTCTAAAGACAAAAATAAAAGAACTACACACAGGAAAAGTGAGCACTTGTATTCCTTTTTTGCTGGAATTCAACTAAACCCTATTATTTTCTGGGACGGGCTGCAGATATATATGTCGACTTTAGTTACGTTGAAAATTGGTCAGTCAGTAACATTTCTTCAGTTCCAAACTAGCTTCTTTGAGTTTTAGAATTTTTCATTTTATTTCTAGTTTAATTGCTCCTTTACTTTATACGTAAGGAATAAAAGGGAATCAAATTGTGTTTGTCATACCATAGTTACCTAATATATTCCTTTCCAAGAGCTCACTGTCACTTCCCTTGATTATTATTCTATTCGACACAATAAATGGTTTTTCTAATTATTTTTCAGCTTCAGTTGACTCCGTAACATTGAGTGAGAATCAACTTAGTAGTTGCATATGTCTTAATCCTCAAATAGTTTGAGGAGTCAACTATGATGAAGTTGTGTGTCTTAATTGACAGTAATTAGTTTTGAGAAAGAATTATAATTCTTTATTATTATAGAGAGCTCATGCTGGGGAACGGAAGGAACGACCCGTTTACCACCAAAAGTGACTTTTGTGCATACACGAAAACTCCAGTTTTGCCTTTCACCAGGTGCCTTTCCGCACCTTAACGAAATTGACAATTCCAAAATTATAAGATCTTAAAACGTTAAATCCATGACTTACCAAATTAAAATCGTCGAAATTGAATTAAAATTAACTTCCTAAATTAAATCAACTTACAAACTCGTGTAAAACTTAAAGTTCAACAACGACTTGGGTCATTAACGCATAAAACAACTTTCAGTTTACACTAACTTACAATATATTTTCATTTTCGTGAGCTCGAGAAAATGCTTAAAAGTTGTTCGAAATTCCCAGAAAATGAGAGAGGCAGGGAGAGAAAGAATACGAAATAATGAAGAAATAAATTTTAAATTCGAAAGAGATAGATGAAACTTAATTAATTAGCCTATATTATCAATTAATAAAAAAATCAAATAACTTTCCAAAATTATAGAATCACACTTATGTTTAGAAACTAAATGTGTTCACTTACCAATTTTAAACCGGCGTTTTAATGATATTGATTTATGAAAATATCATAAAATTCAATTTTAAAATCAACAATAGAAACTAAATGTTTACTTACCAGTTATAAACCGGCGTTTCAATGAAATTGATTTCTGAAAATATAATAAAATTCAATTTTGAAATCAACAAATTTTAAATTTGGTTGAGAAAAGCAAATGTGTAAAAACACATGTTTAATTGATGTGCCACGTAAGTATTAGGGCCATTAATACAAGTTTAACAAAACGTTGGACAATTTAAAATAAAATATCCAACGTTTGTAAATTTTTTGTAAATACGCACCCATTTTTGTGTACACGAATATTGAGTCCGAATATTCGTCATCTTGTAGCTCTTGTAAACAATTCAAAATACGAGCCAAGATAGTCCAAATAATTATGTAAACAATTTGAAGTGAGTATTTACACAAAATTTACAAAACGTTAGATATTTTGAAATTAGTAAACGTTTTTATGAGTATATAGCTAAAAGACCTTTTTAAAACTGATATATCGAAAGTTGATATTCGGCCAATTTTTTGTAAATATATTGATAAAAGTCTTAATAGTTTATTACAAAATTAAGATAAGATATTTAAATATCTCTACACGAAAAATATGAACTGCGAAGTACAAATAATCATAAACATAAAAAATAACACATGAATAATCCGTGTATACAAGATAATAAGCATCAGATTATTATACGAATCACAAGCCTAAACGTTGGTATTTTCTTACTGCATATTTTGGCATTAACATCTTGCCAGACAAAGATCAAAGCCAAAGAAGAAACTGATAATTACATAGTCTAATAAAACTCAAAGAATTATATATCCCAATTTTGTCTCTTTCATAATGCAATACTCTTCTGAATCCCTAAATTTATGTTCTCTCAGTTTTTGTAATTTATTCTCACGTACATTGGCTTGTTATTTATTTACCATAACAAGCCATCCCGGGTAGGTTACAAATCATCCTGACTTAATGGAAGGAATTATCTTCCGCCTACCGCAAACTCTATACGAAAACAACTTTTCTGGACCGTTTTTTGTGTCTTACAAAACTTAACGGAAGTGACGTTTCCCTGGGATTTCGCGAAAACAGCCACTTTCAATAAGAATTTTTTTTTTAAATTTTTCCACTAGAAATTGTTTGTAACATTTGTAGTAAAAATAAAATATGAGTTCGGAAAATTAGTATATATCGGATGCATTTTATAATGAATATTTTGAATAAGACTGAGTATGTAAATTAATTATAAGAAAAATCGACCGTTAATCCTCAAACTATACAAAAGTGGACGTCCAACATTAAACCAACAATTTGAAACGGAAATAAATTTCCACTACACTTGCGCGTGACTCCTACCGTTTTCGCTTATCCACAAATATGATAGTTCCGTTATCATTTCGGTGTTCCGGAATCATGGAAAACAAAATTTTCTTCAAACACAAAATGACTAACAGAAGAATTCCTTATGTTCTAGCGCTTTCGAATAGCCTCGACGAGTTACAAAGAAACCTAACCATCTAAGCGTCTTGTAAACTTGGCTTCATCTTGAAGATGAAGTCAACTTCAACAGTTGCTAATATCTTACCTAAAGATTTAAAGACTTAGATTGTTTTTGTATTATTATTCCTACATATGCATATTTGAGTCTTAAGTGGAAATTTTCGGAACATGATAAATTAAAATATTTAGTCCAAATCGAAATTCAAGGCAGACCTACAAAACCTACCAAAATAAAAAGAAGACAATATATGTGTATCCGAATCGCACAAACTTTAGCCCTAAATACATGGTTAGGTTCTTCTCATGGAACTATCACTTTCAAACACAAAAATATGAAATTATATTGGCACTTTGTATGAACGTCACATGGTCTCCATGATATTGACTGTCAATTTTTGTTCTGAAATCTTGAAGATCCGATACTCGTAGATTTTATTTTTGCTCAAATGTTGACCAATCTTCAATTCGCAATATATATATATATATATATATATATTTATTTCTAAGTTTCAACTAAGGGGTTGTTTGACCATTATCTACGCGTTTAGTTCTCTTCTCACCTTTTTGATTCTGACATAATCACTTTTTTAGGCATAAGTTCCATTGCATTATTAGTTATAATATGTTTTAATTATACGCTTCCCCAGGACTTGGTCTCATGGTCAAGGTACAAAAACAGGATTAGTGGCTTTCTGCAAGTAGTGTAATAAAAGAAAAACCAAATCAATATTACGTTAAGATCTTGTATTGTTGGTTTTCCATTCAGCCCATAATAAACTACAACTATCATCTTGTATATATAATTTATCTCACTTTTTACCTCAAAGCTCTTTAAGATGTTTAATAAGCTGAGTCATTGTGTGGTGTTTAACAGATTTATTTTCCATTACTAAGTTGTATAGCATGTTTATTTTCTTCTTAAACAAATTTGCTATATTTATATATGACATTAAAGTGTACATTAAAGTGTTTGTTTGATTTGGAACCAATTCTGAAAAGAATTTCTTCAGTATCTTAATTATTATTTTTATGTTTCCATCTCAATCGCAGAATAAAATCCAGCAATACATTTCTCACGATAACATATATATATTTTAATCAACTACCTACATTACCTTATTATCAAGTTGGACGGTATTTTGAATTTATATTTTCATTAACACTTTACATATATTTTCTAACAGATATATGTCATCTAACTCTTGCTCAGGCCCGGTCCAAGTGATGGACGAGATAGATGGCGACCCAATACCTCCAACCAATGAAAATCTCCGTTTTGAAAATAAATTACATGCGATTAATTTTGGTGAGAGAAGCTATAGAAATAACTGACGGATGTCATTAATAGGTTCAGACTTCAGTTCATTAATTTTCTTTATTACTTTATCAGGAAATAAAGCCTACGTTGGATTTACAGCATTTTGAAAATTTCAATAAATAACTGCAAATTTAGTGGTGTTTAGGCTATAAAATAATATTAGGCATATTAATTCTTTTCCAAATGCTAATTTTGCTATAGAATAATGTTGACTATTCTCGTTATCGTTGCTTCCGCAAAGAGAAGTTTCTCCAAGTTGAAATTGATAGTCTTATTTGAGATCAACCATGTGTCATGAACGACTCAATGAACTCGCAATTTTATTTGTTGAATAAGAGTTGTTAGACAAGATTGAGTATAAAGATTTGATTTATGAGTTTGAATCTCAAAAAGCAAAAAAGAAAATGATTTTGGGTAACATTTTTGCTTTATATTTTGTAATTTGATTTTTTAAAATAAAATAAAATTATGATTACAAAAGGTCATTAATTGTTTCTACCCTAAAATCTCCAATTTGCTTAATCGTATTTGTTAGTGGCCCAAGATAGCTTGGCTTGGAACCAAACCTTAGTCCAAGTCCCGTTCAAGCAGTAATTGCTTAGAACCTCATTCATTTCTAACAAGAAACTAAAATAAAAAAACGTGATAATGCCAAGGTACAAAAATAAAGCCCCGAATTTGAAAATAGCTACTTTATCGTCGTCAGTGTTAAAAGGTCGTCGTCGTTGAAGATTCTTGTCCCTTCATTCGTTTTGCTTCTACTTTAGAAAGTCGTGTTGCTTAAAGAAATTTGCTAATGATCGTTATCATGTGACGTACAGAATTCTAAACATCACGGCTAAAAAGGTGAAATTACATTCCATCAAACACAGCTACAGATTTACGGTCATTGATTACCCAACGCAAGGTCATGCCAGTGATCTGCGTCAACTTGTTGAGTCTCTTGATCTGCCCAATCAATTTCAGAAAACCCATAAATCCAAAATAAACGTATGAATAAGTTGATCAATAAATGCAAGCAGATTACGTACTCGGTTCTTCGTTTTCGTCGGTTCGAACAATCATCACTGGCGGTAATAGAAGATCTACAACAAAAACAATGGATACAATCTCCAAAGAAATTTAGCCTCCGTATTCATGGGAATAATTAAAACGTAGAAGAGAAATGAAAGCTAATTACCATCGTCTGGAAGAGTATCTCTCATCCATTCTTCATCAACAATGTCAATAAGCACACCTAAGCTCAATTCTGCCATTCCTCTCTCTCTCTCTCTCTCTCTCTCTCTCTCTTCAGCTTCAGGGTTTCAAATTTTGAACAGAAAACGTAATAAGGGAATAGTTCATCGACTCTGAGTTGGGCCGAACTAGACGGGCTATAGAAAGCCGAGGCCCACTAGTAAATCGAGTTCCAGTCTAACTCGACCCGGTTCCTGGTTCTCCAAAACCACGATCATATTTTTGCAGCAACGCAACAAGAAAGGTAGGCGAGGGTTTTCATATACTTGTGTGGCTCTGAATTCTCTGGAAGACAGCAGCGATTCTTGTTGAAATGAAGAGTTTATCCTTTTCAGTACAAAACTAAAAAATTATAAGTAGAAGAAAGAGGAAATGGCGGCTAAACTACCTAAAGTTTCAAAATGTATACACTTAACTACCTAAAAATTTTTTTAAACAGCCAAAATACCTAAATTTGAGTCTTTTATCACCATCACTACAATTGCTGAGGTGGCACTGTTACCATTAATTTTTGCCTAATCAGCTTCTACGTAGTACATTGTTATTAGGTTAAAATGTGTCCCCTGCCAACGTGGACTACCATTCTTCGTCCCAAAAAAAGAAGAGGAATTCGGTTTGTTTCCAAAAATAGAAGTTACAGTGGCGTCGACTACCATATCTGTCCCCTGCTCACAGAATCGTCGACTACCATTCATCTGAGTTAGAGCAGTCGTTGTCCCCTGCTCACAGAATCGTCGACTACCTGTCGCAAGAAATCCGTTTGGTGTTGGAGAATAGTCGCAAAAACATAGCCGGAAGAGTTCATGGACGACGACGAACCCGGTTTTGTGGAGGAAGAGTTCGAGGACGATGAAGAACAGATGGACGACGAGACGACTGTTGAAGACAGAAGCTGGTGGTCTGTCGTCACTGAAGTTTGTAACAATGACGAATCTGTGGAAGAGGAATCTGATGGTGTCCGTGACGAGAGCGATTTAGACAGTCTATGTAGTGACGATGAAGAGCAGACGAAGAAGAACTCAAGGCAAGAATATAACCCACATTCGAATCAAGAAAATTTCATGTTCAAGCTAGGTATGGAATTTCCCTCAATTGATCATGTTAGACATCGGTTGATTGAAGAGTTCATTAAAGAAAATAGAGATTTTCAGTATGTATTTAATGACAGGTTGAGAATCAGAGCCAAATGTAAAGGCAAAGGTTGCACTTGGTTATTGTATGCTAAAACTAACAATGCGGATACAAAAACTGTGAGGATAAACACGTTAATCGATAAGCACGATTGTGGGATTGTGTTTGATAATCGGCTTGTGACTGCACCCTGGTTAGCTACACACTTTTTCGAAAATTTTCGACTTAATCCGAACATGAGTTATCAAAGTTTCAAAGAAATCGTGGCTAGTACTAAATTTAGTGATATTTCGAAGCCAAAATTTTATAGAGCAAAGATGATAGCTAGAGATAAGTTGGAAGGTTCGGTGAGGGATCAATATGCGATTCTTGAAGATTATTGTAGACAATTGACGTCGACAAGTGCAGGTAATTTTATGTTTCTTTAAATTTATGACATTATTAATTTTCTGTTAGGTATCAGTGTTTAATTAAATTTATGACAATGTTTTATGTTCATATTTAGGTACCACTGCCTTGTTAAAAACAAATCTAGTTAATGGCCACAGAATTTTTGAAAGAGTCTACATTTGTTTGAATGCTTGTAAACAAGGATTCAACTTAGGTTGCAGGCCGTTATTAGGTTTTGATGGATGTTTCTTGAAAGGTTATTGTAAAGGCATGTTACTAGCTGCGATTGGATTGGATGCTAACAACTCACAGTTTCCAGTGGCATGGGTTGTGGTTGAGAAGGAAAACACATCAACTTGGACATGGTTTCTACAGCTCTTATGTGAGGATCTAGAAATTGACAACCCGAGAGTATTCACTATGATGAGTGACAGACAAAAGGGACTTGAGAAGGCGTTAGGAGATACATTTCCAGGTGCTGAAATAAGATTTTGCGTGAGGCATCTTCATGCCAATTTTAAGAAAGAACATAGTGGGCTTTTGTTGAAACAGATGCTATGGAATTGTGCGAGAGCCACTACGGTTACAGAATTCCAAAAACGAATGAATGAAATGAAAGCAGAGGATATCAAAGCCTATGAGTGCTTACAGAAAAAAGATGCAAAA